>CAEMYA010000206.1:12252-65412 GCA_903131615.1 Diplodus sargus
GTTTAGGGCATGGTCACCAAAGTTAGAGGTTGTGATGCTTTGGGCATAGCAACCACTTTTAGTGTTTAAGCATTAGGCAAAAACTGTAAACTCGTGTGGGATTTCTTCAGCATCCATCTGTAAAACGCTCTGTAATACAGTGAAAGACAAGATTGTGTACTTTAGCATGGATCTAATACACAGTAATTTAGCTTGCAGTGTGTAACATCACAGTTCTAAAGTGAACAATACATACCTCCACATATGCATGCCGCAGTTGTTTGACCCTCTCCGAATTCCGCTCAAAAGGCACTCGATACAGTTGTTTCATATGAAGTTGATTTTTGTTCAGGATGCATGCCAGTGTTGAGAGAGAGACCTGATGAACATTAATGAAAATGCCATTGTCGCCAATGATGTTGATTTGAATTTCTCTGAGAGTTATTGCATTATTGGCCAGAACCATGTTTATGATTGCTCTTTCTTGTTCTTGTGTAAAAATAGGCCCCCTCCCTCCTTGTCGCTCTCGCCCCTGAATCCTATGTGGAAAGAAATACATAGGATCTCACAGGAACCAGTATGAACAGTGCTGATATGGTACATACTAAGCAGTTGATTACTTTTGCATAAAAAGATTTGTTTTTACCTGTTTTCTTGTCGAAATGTCCTGATCACAGATGCCACTGTATATCTGCTAAGATTTGGCTGAACTCTCAGTCCAGCCTCCCTCAGCGTCAGTCCGTGGTTCCTGAATTCCTCCTCTCATTCTTACTCTTCCTCGTCTTACTCGTTCCATTGTGGTAGAAGACAGGTGAACTCACCTGCTGCCTTTTTGTAGTGCTTGAACCTGATTGGTGTGTCTACAATTAAGCAATCATTTGTTGGTGCACCAATGTGTTGTGTTTAACCAATTAGATTAAGAGTGTGGTCATTCGAAAGTCAGTGCTTTGGAATTTGCAAGTGATTTGGAAGTGACATCATGATATGCATCTGTGTCTAATGTTTTGCAATTTACTGTGTGCAGTCATTTGCAAAAAGTGTGACGCTGACATTGTGCTTATAGTTGTGCTAATCTGGTCTGGAGTTTTGCTCCTTGAGTGTAAGGTTTTTATAATCGTGTATGACTTTTGATTTTAGTGTTTATGCAATCCAAAAAAACTGTAAAAACTGTATAAAACAGCTACAACAAATTCTAAATCCTTGCTGCCTGCTGTTTCTTACCTCCCAGCAGCTGTTTGAACAAACTGTTATCAGTTATTTAACTATTTACACCACATTTGTTAAAGAATACAACATATTGACTGTAAAAATGTCAATTTGTAAAAACACTGTTACTTATACAGGCTGCTTTTGCGGAGAAAGAAAAATGAAGTCGCCAGATTCCCTTCAAAAAACGCTCATTTTTTAGACTTGTTGCGTTAGAAGGAACTGTATAAACTTCATGAAAACACTGTCTACAACACTTTCTTAACAATTTGAGCCTTCTTGGCGATTCAGCAAATGTTATAGTGGTAAAAACTGTTTAATCATTATTTTATGACTCAAAACTCAATTATAATTCAGGTCAATCATAAGACTCAAAGTTTAGATTCACTTTGAAATGTGATTTTCTCCATCATAAAGATTATTTTTTAATATTTATTTGTCTTTCAGGAAAAACGTCTAAACTTGAACTTCATTTCAACATGAGCAGATTTTATTAGAACATTTTGTTGTTTGATCATCACAGCAGGTTGGAATATTTTTTTAAAACTTCGACAGTCATGAGAATATTATGACTTGATCATATATTTCTATAATCACACGTAAAATAAAACAAAATATACACAAAAGGGTCGGAGACCTATGTAGGAGGCTCCGTCATTTTCAAAAAACAACTTATCTAAAAGGACACACTGAACTCACACGATATCTGCTGTGTAAAGAAAAGAAAATGAAATAATAGTACATATTAATCACAAATCAAGATAATAAGTCTCATGTAAAATTTGCAATGACACAAGTCTGGAGGGAGATGAGGAATAACATGCATCATGTCAGCAGATACACAAACTCCACATGATAAAAACTCTTACACTTAAGCAATATCACACGAGAGGGAGTGCGATTGTACTGTATAATAGCACTGGTGTGATTCAGTCGACTTTTTCTTCTCAAGTTGAGAGGCACATTTCTTCTGGCATGTGAATTTTTTGTAGGCTATTATATTTTATTTCATATACACAATATGTTGATATTTTTAACGCTGAGTTAAATGATTATAGTTGCTAAAGCTACTTTTTTTAGCAGTAGTTTTACAAACTACATTTCTCCAGGGGTAGAAAAGTAGTTTGTTGAAACTACTGCCAGGCTGAACTACATGTAGTTTTAAAAGCTACGCTTGCAAAGTAGTTTCCCCAACACTGCATTTACATTTATCTGAATGTTTCCATTTATTGTGCAACCACTAAAATAAGAGTCCAGTGACAGTCACTTTGGTGGCATGATGTGTGTTTCTGATGAATTAACAGCGCGATCAGACAGCACGTTGCTCCATCAATTCCGGCTCTCCATAGATGGTCTCCAGCAACTTTTTAGTGAGCTTTCAGACCTGCGAAACAAGTTTTTGTTTAGATATGTATTTTATGTTCGGACTGCGACACAGTATCAGTGAATCAAAAGCATCTCACCTGTGCTCACTCACTGCCATGATCTCCCTCGCCTCGAGTCCTGCATCGGACAGTTTCTGTATGGCAGTGGCTCTCAGGCTGTGGTTGGTGTAAGACGTGTGTGTCGCTGCCTCCTTGCACATCCTGGGTAACATTTGTGACAGCTGCTTTACTCCCAGGGGAACGGCGGTACACCAGAAGCTGTCTGTCGCCACTGTCACCTTTGCTTCAGGCGGAATTTTCTTTAGATATTTTTCGAGCGATGTTACCGGGCAGAGCGCATCTCCTTGCTCCTCACATAGCGCCCCTCCGGTTTTCTCTGTCTCTCTCCAGTGGGTCTTTATGATTTTTTGTTTCTTCGTTGAACGTCATGGTGAAATATTTTGCTGCATTGTCGTCACATTTAAGGATGAACGAGTCAGGTTTGAGATCCCGATTCCCCTCTTTGCCCCTGCATCCAAAGTGCAACTGAACATCATACCACACCTTGTTCAGTAAGCCTTTCGGATTGTCCAGGCTCAGTGCTGCAGAGTATTTTAAGATACGTTGGTCTTCAGGTGAGATCGGGGGGTGGTGTGTTGTTCTGTCCTTCCCTGCCCTTCTTATCTCTTTGACGACTCCTTTGAAGACATTGTTAGCTGGTATAAACTCTGGGTCCTGCATTAAGTTCCATGAATGGCTTACTGGAGGTTTGTTGATGTAACGGTTTAATCCAGCCTGAAGTCCCAGGTAGCTGCTGATGCTGTACAGCTCTTCTTTAGTTGTCCGGATCGATCCATAAAACTGCCTCAACACTGTGTTCAGCTCGCTCTGACTAACTGAAAGTTGACATGGATATTTTCAGATTCAGTCTGAAGGCAGTTCAGAGGCCAGGTTGTCTGCTTTACAGTGTTGGCTTCATTTTTGCTCTTCTCTAATTTGTCGAGGTCGGCTGATGTCATATCAACGCACCTGGTTTGCGCTGATGTATCCTGATCTTTCTCCTTCCCTTCGTCCTCCTCTGAGTTTGACCATTCGTAATTTAAATCAAATGTAATTTGTGGAAATGGGCATGGCTAGTGTGACGTCAGGAATTGTTAGGAAAGACTTCTGTGTCCATTAGCATTTTTAGGTCACGTAAACAACAATGGCTACGGCACAGGAACCGGTCACCTTTTATACAGTGACAGCCTACTTTACTGACCTACCAAAGTCTGTTCAGAAGGGTCTTAACTCCTATAATTCAAATAGGGTAATGGGCTTGGCTAGTCGCTACGTCATCATATCCAAAAAGCCACTAACGTGTCCATTCGCTAACATTCTAACGGTTTCTTCTACTGTCTATGGGTAAAATGGTGCAGTGCTGTGTCCCGTGTTGTAATAACTGAAACGATGTCAACAAAACCATCTCTTATTACCGATTTCCCCTCGATGAAAAAGAGAATAAGAGATGGCTAAAGTTGATACGGTAAGTTGGATCTCAAATGATGAACAATAATAACAATAATAACAATAACAACAGACTAGCGGTTACTAGCTAGAGCAAAGATTCAAATTTAACAATACAAATTCAAATGATGTGATTCAAATTCAGTTTTTTAATGAAATTATGCAAGTTTAGCAATTCAAATTCAAATATTGATGATTCAGATTCAGTTTCTAGTGGCACATATTTCAGCCCATGCAACAACTGTGAGTATTTTAACAAATCTGACATTTTAAAAAAGCAAGATGATTCAGCTCTTCACTGCAAACAAAGCCTGAAGCATCAGTTCTGTTGCTATGGTTACCTGCAGGTTAATATTGTATAGAATCACAAAGCTTGTTTACAATAACTTCATGGCAGAAAACTCACAAGGTTGGACCAAGTTACACTAAATGTTACTGTGACGGCTGAAAATGACACATTTTAACAAGTTTTAACTGAATTTAAAATCAACAGACAGAAGTAATAATTTTTGTGTCACTGTTAAACATAACAGTGTAATCCACAGCAAAGTGTTATCATCAAAGTTTCAGTTATTGAAACTGAGTGAAACAAGATAAAAGGAAACTCATCTGAAACTGCTGAGTTGTCGGGATGTTCACATGGAAACACAACTCCTCAAGCTAATTTGATCCAAAAATGAGCTGGTTCGACCCCAAAGTATTGCTCTCATTTCATTTTCATGTATTCGATCCAAAAGTTTCTGCAGTAAGACACTTATTTCATTTTCATGTTTTTCCTGCAGCTTTTTCTTTTCCTCCTCATTTTCCTCTCGGCTCATTTCCCATTCTTGTTTATTCAGTAAGGCTCTGATTTCATTCAGACTCCATCTCTCCTTGGTCACACATTTCACCAGGTCAGAAATTTGATTGAAATGCTTTTTCCTCATTTGTTCTTCCTTGTGGGCTGAAAGTGCCTTTAAGATGTCGTATTGTTCCTTATGTTGTCTCTCCTTCTCTGCAACATCCTCGGTGTATTTCTTCTGGAATTCATTCAACTCTTCGGCTTTCTCTCTGGCTTCTTCTTCATATGTCTTCTTCAGATTCTCCAGTTCCTTCTTGTGGGTCTCCACAATCTCTTTCTTCTCTTTTTCCTCTTGTTGTCTTCTGATTTGATCCTCTTCCTTTCTCTTCTTTTCATCATTTTCTCTTATTTGTTCGTATTCCTCTTGAAGCTTTCCCAGTCTTTCTTGTTCCTCCTGTCGTCTCTGTTCATCTTCTCGACCTCGTTCTTTCCACCATTCTTTTTGTTTACTCTCCCAATTCTCTCGATCTTTTCTCATCTCTTCTCTGCTCTCCTCCAGTTTTTTGTTAATATTTTCCTTTGATTCTGTCTCTGATTTTATTTTTTGCCCTAAAGCTTTAACTCTCTGTTTCCACTCTTGCTTCTGACTTTCTTCCTCTTGTTTTCTCCTCCTGTCTGCTGCATCCCTCATTTCCTGTTCTTTCTGTCTCTCCTCACGCTCACTATTAATCTTTTGCTTCATTTCCTCAAGTTGTTTTTCTCTGACTTTTCTCTCCTCTTCAATTCTTGCTCGCTCTTCTTCCACAATGTCTTTTTTCTCTTTTTCCTCTTGTTGTCTTCTGATTTGATCCTCTTCCTTTCTCTTCTTTTCATCATTTTCTCTTATTTGTTCGTATTCTTCTTGAAGCTTTCTGAGTCTTTCTTGTTCCTCCTGTCGTCTCTGTTCATCTTCTCGATGTCGTTTTTCCCACCATTCTTTCTGTTTTCTCTCCTCGTTCTCTCGATCTTTTCTCATCTCTTCTCTGCCCTCCTCCAGTTTTTTGGAAATGTTTTCCTTTGATTCTGTCTCTGATTTTATTTTTTGCTCCAACGTTTCAACTCTCTGTTTCCACTCCTGTTTCTGACTTTCTTCCTCTTGTTTTCTCCTCCTGTTCTCTTCTTCTCTGATTTCCCGTTCTTTCCTTCTCTCCTCACGTTCTTTCTCAATGCTTTTTTCCTTCTCTTCAAGTTGTGTTTCTCTGACCTTTCTCTCCTCTTCAATTTGTGCTCTCTGTTCTTCTAGTCTTCTTTTCATTTCATTCATTTCCTCCTCATGTTTTCTTTGAAGCTCCTCCCGCTCTCTCTTCATCTCTTCTTCTTTCTCCTTCAGGATCTTCTCCATTTCTTTCTGTATCGCTGCCTCGGCCTCTTGCAGCATCTCATTAGTGTAGCAGCTGCCTCCATTTGTCTTCAGCATGGTGTTAATCTTGGTTATCAGCTCATCGACCTGCTTGCGGTTGTTTCTATCCCGGTTATTGAACACGTGATATCTTCCTCCACAGTCACGGATCAGATTCTTAAATGAATCGTCACATTTGGTTTCAATGTACTCTTCAATGGACACCTCCTCATCTTCTAGTGTATCTCCTCCAGTTAACAGAATGATGGTGAACCTTTCAGAATTCTTCCCAAAGCCTTCCTGGATAAGTTTTACTGTCTCCTTCTCCTCTTGTGTAAATCTGCCAATTGATATCACCAACAGGAACACATGAGGTCCTGGAGCCAGAAGACTGATGCATTTCACCATCTCCTTATTGACCTCATCGTTGTTCAAAGTTGTGTCGAACAGACCGGGAGTGTCGACCACATACACAGGATGACCGTTCATTTCACTTCGTTCTTTCTGACATTTTTTGGTAACTGAATATTGGTTTGATTCGGCTTTAAACACTCTTCTTCCTAGAATGGTGTTTCCTGAAGCACTTTTTCCGCTGCCAGTCTTCCCAATCAGCACGATCCTGAGACACGTTGGACTCTGTTCCTCATCAGCTGCAAAACAATAAGACCTGGAGTTATTATAAATATTCACAGTTGCCAAGATATAGCATCAAAACTGGAAAGTAAATGCTTTAGAACACAGAAAAAACATTTTCAAAGTACTTACAAGTGATGTTGTTTTTCTTGCTCAGACTCTCAAGTTCAGCTTGCTGCTTGTTGATATATTGCCATTGATCTATGAGCTTATCCCTTTGTGCATGTGCTAATGTTGCAGTTGTGTAGCAGTACGGTTTATTTCTTTCCACGATGTTGAACAGCTCTGGGATCTGCTGCTTGTCGTTGATGTTGAGAACAACGTATCTTCCTCCACAGCTCTGACGGAGCTCCTGGATGTCTCTGTTCTTGCTAACAAAGTCAACTACAGCTGGAGCTTTAGGATCTGACTCCACAGTGAACAGAATCATGGTGAAGTCATTGACTCGAGAGCTGAATGTGTCCTGGATGGTCTTTAACTCTAACTTGTCTTCATCGGTGAGAGAACCCACAGGTAGGACCAGGATGAAGGCATGGACGCCCCCAGGATGACAGAGGGAGATGCACCTGAGTGATTCCTTCATCACTTCGTCCTGAGGTTTCCCATACAAGGCAGGCAGCTCCACCAGAGTAACTCGACGTCCACACACCTCGCCCTGACTCTGAACACACTCTGATGAATTGGGGACTGAGGGAAACTCTGTTTGACCTAAAATGGCCTTCACTGCTGACGTCTTCACTGCTCCTCTCCTCCCACACAGAACCAGGTTTACAGCTGGTCTGATGTGTTCAGACTTTGGTCTGATGGTCTCGTCACTGAAGGTGAGGAAGGCTCCTTTGTTTTTATGCACAATCTTCTCAATCTTCTGCATTAATGACTTGTGGTTGCCTTCATACATGTTGTAGTGTCTTCCTCCATAGTCTTCAAGGAGCTGATGCAGAGTAGAATCAGTTTCCTTCCACTCATGTGTAATGATGACCATCGAGTGTTTAAAAGCCTCTCGACCAAACAAACTCAGGATGAACTTCAGTGTATCTCTGTTCTTCTGTGTGAAGTCAGAGGGCCTCACTAGCAGCAGGAGAACATTTGGTCCAGGGAGACACAGACCGATGCACTTCGCCATCTCATCGGCAAATGCTTCCACAGACAGACTGAACATGTCTGGAGTTTTTACTACACTAAGATAGTTTCCCTTCCACTCTCTCCAGGCGTCCACAACTTGTTTGGAATGTTTTGGTAAATGGAAATGTTGACTCTGCAGGATGAAGTTACCCAGCTTTGTCATTTTGTCTTCACTTTTCCCCATCAGTACAATCCTGACTGCAGGTGTTGAAACTGCAGTTGCTGAAAAAAAAGGGGGTGGAGCACATTAGGGATGATGGCAACAGGTAAGTGGTGCCAAATTTAAACACTAGGTCACAGCTGACAGTTAGATCACCTATAGCAGTAGTTATTAACCCTTTTCTTTGGCTTGCACCCCTTCATCTATTGTCCAGGCCCATAAATGCACCCATCAGATAATATGTTTGGTAATATGTTCGGCTAAATGACTTCCCCGAAACTGATTTGGTTTGAAAGATGACATCCAAACATTAATAAGGTGTCAGCAGGCTTACCCTATTCATAATCAGCAAGTTGCTCAACCACAAAGTCACTGTGATTGGCCACTTCACAAAAGTGTGTCAATCTGTGTGTCTCGCTTGTTGTTGCATGATTTCAGCTCCAACAAACAAACATATCAGGGGTGTGATTCTTCCGGATAAATCCAGTAATCCGTCTTTTCCGACCTGAAGATGAGGCTCTCATAAATCATGCAAATCAGTTTTCAAATCATGATTTCTGTAGGTTTAATATCACGGGCGAATGGCAAATTTAAGTTGCACACAGTGAAAGCACTACACCCTAAGTTGTCTTGAAATCGATTATTATTGTCAACACTGCTATTTGTATAATTTCTACAAGTCACTGATTAAGTTGAGTGACTGAAATCCTCGTCATCCTATTTAAAGGCTGCAACAGGCGACTCATCGAACCGGGGTGAAGTTAGTTTCAGGTTAGAAATTCGGCGGATATTTACTCAGGTCCAGCCGTGACATTGCTGAGGAGGTCAACTCACCTCCCAGAGCCTCGAGCTGAATTACTGGAAACTGATTTAGGGACCGTCATTAAATTACAGAGCATAAATATATTAATACAAAATAATTGCAGTTTACCTCTCCTGGAACCAACACCATATTGCGGTGGAGAGGTTTGTGTGTCCCAATGAACCTGGGAGCTAGGTTGTCACGAGCCATGTGCTCCCGGTAGGGTCTCCCAAGGCAAATTGGTCTCAGGTGAGGGAACAACCTAAGTATGGTTCAAAATACCCCATGAGAAATAGAGGTGTGAGGCGAGAGACCCTGCCCGGAGGAAGCCCGGGGCCCACGTCTGGAGCCAGGCCTGGACGGAGGGCCCGTGAGCGAGCGCCTGGTGGCCGGGTCTGCAAGGGGGCCGGGCCGGGCACAGCCCGAAAGAGCAACGTGGCACTTCTCCCTCCCCCATCCCCTGGACCCACCATCCGCAGGAGAAACCGCTGGGGTCGGGTGCGCTGCCATATAGGTGGCAATGGTGGTGACGGGCCTCGGCAACCCAGACCAGAGTTGCCAAAGGTGTGAGGCGCCGGGCGGGTGTGGGGATACTCACAAGTCCCCGGCTGAGCGCCGCCGTGTTGGAGTTTACCCCGGTGGATGAGAGGGTCACCTCCCTACGCATATGCACCGAACAGCAGTTCGGAGTATGCGGCCTTCTTGGAGGTCCTGGCTGGGGCCCTGCAAGGGGCCCCAGTAGGGGACTCCGTGGTCTTACTGGGGGAATTCAACGCGCACATCGACAATGATGGAGATACCTGGAGGGGTGTGATTGGGAGGAGCGGCCTCCCCAATCTGAACCCGAGTGGTGTTCTATTATTAGACTTCTGTGCTAGTCACGGTCCGTCTATAATGAAAACCATCTTCAAACACAAGGATGCTCATAAGTGTACGTGGTACCAGAGCACCCTAGGTTGAAGGTCAATGATCGATTTTGTGATTGTATCATCTGATCTTCGACTGTGTGTTTTGGACACTCGGGTAAAGAGAGGGGCAGAGCTGTCAACTGATCACCACCTGGTGGTGAGTTGGGTCCTGGTTAGCCCAAACGAGTAGTGCGGGTAAGCTGGGAACGTCTGGGGGAGGCCCCTGTCCGAGAAGCCTTCAACTCCCACCTCCGAAGGAGCTTTCTAGCATCCCTGTGGAGGCTGGGGATATCAAACCTGAATGGATGATGTTCAAAGCGTCCATTGTTGAAGCTGCAGCTGTGTCCTGTGGCCATAGGGTCTTAGGTGCCTCAAGGGGTGGCAACCCTCGGACACCGTGGTGGACACCCGTGGTCAGGGAAGCCGTCCGACTGAAGAAGGAGACCTTCAGGGACATGTTGTCCCGGGGGACTACTGAGGCAGTGCTGGGGCACCGACGGACCCGAAGGGCAGCAGCCGCAGCTGTGGCAGAGGCAAAGCAGCGGGTGTGGGAGGAGTTCGGCGAGGCCATGGAGAAGGACTTTCGGCGGGGCCAAAGCGCTTTTGGAAAACTGTCCGCCACCTCAGGAGGGGGAAACGGGGACCATCCAAGCTGTGTAGCGCAAGGATGGGACCTTGTTGACTTCGACTGAGGAGGTCATAAGGCGGTGGAAGGAGTACTTTGGTGACCTCCTGAATCCCACTCAGCCACCCTATCATCGCCGATTTCCCTGGGTGAAGTCACTGTGGTAGTCAAACAACTCCACAGTGACAAAGCCCCAGGGAACGATGAGATACCACCAGAAATGCTGAAGGCTCTGCGTGTTGAGGGGCTGTCTTGGTTGACACGCCTCTTCAACATTGCGTGGGGGTCGGGGTCAGTCCCCAAGGAGTGGCAAACAGGTGTGGTGGTCCCTCTCTTTAAGAAGGGGGACCAGAGGGTGTGTGCCAATTACAGAGGTATCACACTACTCAGCCTGCCTCGGAAAGTCTACTTCGAGGTGCTGGAAAGGAGGGTACGGCCGATTGTCGAACCTCAGATTGAAGAGGAAAAATGCAGATTCCGTCCTGGTCGTGGAACAATGGACCAGCTCTTTACTCTGGCAGGGGTCTTGGAGGGGGCCTGGGAGTACAATCTCCCAGTCCACATGTGTTTTGTGGATCTGGAGAAGGCGTACGACCGTGTCCCCCGGGATGTTCTGTGGGAGGTGCTGCGGGAGTATGGGGTGAGGGGGTCACTTCTCAGGGCCATCCAATCCCTATATTCTCAAAGCGAGAGCTGCGTGCATATACTTGGAAGTAAGCAGGACTTGTTCCAAGTGGGTGTTGGCCTCCGCCAGGGCTGTGCCTTGTCCCCAATCCTGTTTGTGATATACATGGACAGGATTTCAAGGCGTAGTCGTGGTATGGAGGGGTTACAGTTCGGTGACCTTAAGATCTCATCACTGCTTTTTGCAAATGATGTGGTCTTGATGGCATCATCGGCTGTAGATCTACAACACTCACTGGATCAGTTCGCAGCTGAGTGTGAAGCGGCAGGGATGAGGATCAGCACCTCTAAATCTGAGGCCATGGTTCTCAGTAGGAAAACGGTGGATTGCTTACTCCAGGTGGGGAATGTGTCCTTGCCCCAAGTGAAGGAGTTCAAGTACCTCAGGGTTTTGTTCACGAGTGAGGGGATGATGGGGCGCGAGATGGACCGGAGAGTCGGCGCAGCGGGTGCGGTGTTGCGTGCGCTTCACTGCACGGTTGTGACGAAAAGGGAGCTGAGCCGGAAGGCAAAGCTCTCAATTTACCGGTCAATCTTCGTCCCTACCCTCACCTATGGTCATGAGCGATGGGTCATGACCGAAAGAATGAGATCGCGGGGACAAGCGGCCGAAATGGGTTTTCTCCGCAGGGTGGCTGGGGTCTCCCTCAGAGATAGGGTAAGAAGCTCAGCCGGGAGGGACTCGGAGTAGAGCCGCTGCTCCTTTGCGTGGAAAGGAGCCAGTTAAGGTGGTTCGGGCATCTGATGAGGATGCCACCAGGGCGCCTTCCTAGGGAGGTGTTCCTAGCACGTCCAACTGGGAGGAGACCTGGGAGGTAGACCCAGGACCAGGTGGAGGGATTATATCTCTTCTCTGGCCTGGGAGCGCCTGGGGATTCCCCAGTCAGAGTTAGCCGATGTGGCCGGGGAAAGGGAAGTCTGGGGCTCGCGACTGAAGCTGCTGCCCCCGCGACACGATTTTGGATAAGCGGTTGACAATGGATGGATGGATGGAATTGCAGTTTATTCATTACTTCCATGGCATGTGACCCAGTGACTCCAAACTAGCAGCAGATCGTATTAGTCACTTGACGAATGAGACACAGCTCTTTTATTATACTTTAGTGCTTCCTCTATTTTGTTTGAATATTAATATGCAGAAATTGTGATTTTTTTTCTCAATAGCTTCAATGTCATGTGGCCCACTGACTTATGGAACAGATTGTTTCCATAAAAAATCTATAATAATAAAGAAAATAATGGTAAAAAAGTTTTCTAATGCTCAAGATGTTAACATATTGTCAAGCAACAGTGTCAACTTTTCTGAAATTCTGAAATTTAATATTTTTTCAAAAATCTCACCAGTAGTCACCATTTAATGGGTTATTTTTCAAAATAAAAATATAGATGGCAGCCCAGACGGGTCGAACTGCAAGTACGTCTCGGCTGCCATGACGACGGCTATAGGAACAAGCTACTGCTAAGGTGAGTTTTTCAAAAGCTTTCTTTTTAGTAAACTCTGTATACACAAACAATGTTCTTAATGCTCATGTTCATGTGTAGAGACCCTGGCGATGCTACGAGAAAGTTTCATGTTGTGTCGAGCCTTCTTAGTGTTTTAAAAATAGAGATTTTGATGCTAGCGTAAAATTTTCTGTAGCACTCCCATTGAAAATGAGTTTGATCTGAAAACGAAAATACGGTAAATCTTAAAAGTGCCTCTTTCGTCATAATTAAGCTTTTACATAAAGGTTTGACTCATATACATTCACAAAAACAGCCTGGGTTGCATTTTGGCGAGAGTTTCACTTTAAATAGCTTTAGTTTAGTTTTTATCTGGAGATTTTATTCAGTAAACCATAATAATACGTATGTATGTATGTAAGATAGATAGATAGAATGTAAACACACACACAAACTCGTATAATAACCCTGGTGTGTGTGTCTTTTTTAAAAAACGGTATACATACACACACACACACACACACACAGTTCAAAATCGAAAGCACCTCTGCTTTCAACGTCAGAGTTGAGCCGAAGATGGTTTGAATGTTGCTCGACTGTGAGACAGCAGAGGTGGCGCAGTGTTCGGGTCGAGCAGAACTGGACAACTTGGACCGGGAACTGGTGACAAAGGCGTACAGGAGTGTGTGATGACGTGACTTCGCTGGAGACTTTTAGAAGCTAACTTGTGTTTTTCCGATTTTGTGTGTGACACCAGCGCTTTCACACCGAGTGTGCCCAAGTTGAGGGTCCTCTGGCATACACTGCGCCTCAAATTCTTTATTTTACGGCTTTTAACCAACTGAATTCTGCATGTTCAAGCCAACAAATTTTAATTTTAACTTTCCCATAGTTGTAGCAGATTCTGCAGTCGAAGTCTTTCCGGTGTGTTTGGCGATAAATTCCGACCGGGCAGTTGGCATAACGCTATACTAATGTTCCTGGATGCTTTAGAAAGAAATACAACACACGGAGCTGACTGTGAATCTCACCAACACATTTCCCTGAAACACAAAGAAAAAAACAAAAAAGGCGACAACGGAAGCGGTAAATGAACGTACATATTTAAGACCTATGTTCAAAATATGGCCGTATTTAAGACTTTTTAAGGCCTTAATTTTAGATACATGAATTTAAGACTTTTTAAGACTTTTTAAGGATGCGCGGACACCCTGAAAATGGACAACATGACAACTCTCCAAAACTTGTTGAGATCTGTGTCAACTGTATTACTCTCATGCTCAGTGCGTGAGAGTTGGCAGCCGTGGCATACACATAGAAAAGTAGAGCATAGATGTTT
Organism: Diplodus sargus; assembly: GCA_903131615.1. NCBI lineage: Eukaryota > Metazoa > Chordata > Actinopteri > Spariformes > Sparidae > Diplodus > Diplodus sargus. The sequence continues at coordinate 26,183 of CAEMYA010000206.1, forward strand.
GATTGAGGCATATTGATAATAGCCCAGTCTTTCCATTAAAGTTGTTGGCCGACATATATGACCTGTTTCAGCCAGACACACCTAGAGGAGATCTAAACTCTACTGAGGGCACTGTTGTTGTTGTTGTTGTTGTTGTTGTTGTTGTTGAAATTTGAATGGGACGGATGGACAACCAGAAAACATAATGCCTCTGGCCACAGCTAAGTAATGGTAAACAGTTTATGCATTACTGTAATCACATAACTGTAGTGTGTTAAGTAAGCTAAGTACTGTTATGGCCCACTGCATGCTACACATTCTCAGATTTATCTAATTTACTTACACTGGTTGCTTGTGCTTTCCACAGGTGAAGGAGTGGGTGATGTAGAAAAATATTTTAGGACTGTTGAAAAACAGAATCATCAGTATTAATTACAGTAAATCAACATCCCTCTAACTGCATGATTATCAGTTCCAGGTATACTCACAGCTGGAGAATGGATTTTTTGCTGAATGCCCTGTGCCCGACAGCTGTTTCAGCCCTATGAAAAAGATAACGCTATCAACTGAAAAACTCTGACTGAATGTTCAAATCTGATCAGGGAAGACTTGTACTCATCACATTGTGAAAGCAGCTCTCGCACTTACCATCAGCCCTGACAGGATCCAAGTCTATATGGAGTCCATCTCCTTGTGTCGTGTCTTGATGATCACCTGGCAAATCAGATGTTGCTTCTTTGTAACATTCATGGGTCACATAAGGTTCTTTGCTCTCTTGCACCATTTTGTCCATTTGGTCTAACAGCTGTTGATGGTCAACAGGCCACGATATGTTGGATCTACACTTTGTGATGGTTTCTCTCAAAGGTGGATTCTGCATGAATCCTTCCACCTCTCTTGGTGGTGTTATTAGAACCAGTGAAAGATCAAATGATTGATCACTGAAGTTTTCAAGGATTGAATGCAGCCTCTCTTTGTTTTCCTCAGTGAAGTCTTCAGGCTGTAGAACCAGCAGGAACACATGAGGACCAGGAGCAGAGAATCTCACACAGGTATCTTCATGTTCTGTCAGTTCCCCAACGGAGATGTTGGGATGCAGCAGATCTGGGGTGTTGATAAGAACTATGTGTCTCTCTTTTATTTGTCCTCTGACTATCAGACAGCTGCGTGGTTCTTCCTCGGTGGTGAACACAGTCTCTCCCAGTATGAAGTTCCCCACTGAACTCCTCTGAGACCAGCTGTTCCCCAGCAGAACCACCACCAGCTCAGACACTGGAATGACAATTACTTAAATCATTGAACTGATATCATGTGATAACAGATCTGTTGCACTAGTACAATTTACATTAAATAGCATTTTTACACCCAAAGTCTGAATTCTAAGAATAATTCTGACTCAGATGAGTTTGACTCACTGTGAGGTGACAGAATCTGATTGCTCGCTCTGCGCTCACGGGGTTGATGTTCATCTTTAACTACAGGATACAGAAATACACACATTATTTCATCCATTGCCCTTTGACTGAGGCACAAACAATGACATCATCCAAATGTGTAATTATTCTTAAAACAGCCATTTACCATCTCTCTCTTACAGAATAATTACACCTTGACCTTACTGGTGTTAAGTTGCACAGTTTTCTATCTTTGCTTGATTTGAGATTTTTAATTGTGATCCAAGAAAATCTATAACAAAATAACTACTATCCAAAAAACAACTATCTAAACTATTCAAATAAAAGAATATTTACTGATTTTCCTTTGTATTTTTTGTATTTTTATTTTATCTGCAGATGACAGCGATCATCGCTGGGTAATGCACGTTGTTCTATAAAACACTGAACGTCATCGCTGCAGCTGCAAAGCAGAAAGCTCAAACCAATGAAGGACAGAACATCATCAATCAGTGTGACTGTCAGTTCAGTGTTTCGTAATGAGGCTGTCCGATCAGATGACATTGATTCAAGACTCACAAATCTGGCCTCCCCTGTTCAGTCCGAGCGGAGCCCAACTGGGCTACTTTATGAGCACCTATGGTACATATAAGTGAAATATATAGTTTGGTACCTGAGAAATTTTAAATGGCCCAGATAGAGGCCAAAATGTGCCAAACTGGCAAAATAGAACATTTGGAGATTGTGCCTGAGTACTCTGCACTAACAGCTCTCTAATGTTGTTCTGATACACTTTATAAGCATCAAAGTTGTCAGAGATAATGTTCAGATGGTTTACTAGAGATTTGGAGCTGCAGCTGAATCAGTCCTCAGAGAAATCAATTCTAAAACTGTAATAAATAAAAATAATCTTTAATTTATGCTGTGTGCCAACTTAATTCAGTCAGTGACATATTTTCTTACACTGACACATCTGAACAAATATTTCAAGTGTTCCCTTGATTATTCAAATAGACCTTGTGGTAGCAGATATACACTCGGTTAATTATCAAGCAGAGACACAAAATAGAGGCTAGTTCTTAACAGGTTACAGTCTGAGGACAGAGACATGTAGAAAGTGAGAGAAAAAGTGTTTATCCAGACTAATAAAGTCTGACCAGACTCACCAGATCCTGCATCCGCCATGATGTCACTGTGCTGCAAAGGTCAGAGACTCATTCTGCTGAAGGGGAGAATAAAGAGAATTTAGGTTCTTTTACATTAAATCAGACATAATTAACTAATGAGTAGTCAAGTCAAGTCAATTACATTTAATCATGTCAGATCACAGGACAGGTTATCTCATGACCTTTTCCACACAACAGATCCAGACCACAGACCTCTTGACAGTTCCTTGCATACTTACTTGTGTCAGTGCTGCTGCATTGTGTCCTCTAAACTCTGAGGGTGAAGTCGAGGAGCTCCATGTCACCGACTGTCCTGTAATATGTAAACATCATCAAAATCATGATCAGACATGGATAAAAACATACAGCTCATATATTCATTATTTGGTTAAGATTAAAGCCTGACAATCCAGTGAGTGAAATGTTAAACAACATAAAAAAGAAGGAATTAATCTGTCTTCGGGGCCAGACTGTGGTGACAGCTGTACATGAAAACCAAACACATCTACCTCGTATGACTGATGGATGATGGTAAACTTACTCTCTGCAGTGTGTTCTTTTTGGCATTTCCTCATCAGAAGTTGTTAAAGCGTGTTAATTCATACATCTACCACAGACTTCAGTACAGCTGACACCACAGTCTGGCCACACAGTCAGTGACGTAATGATCCTTCCTTCTTTTCTAGCTTCCTCGAGAGCTTCTGCACTCCCATTCATGACCTCATCCTGTTCCTCTTGGGAGTGGCTGAGTGTTGTGTGACATCTAGTGGCTGTATTTAGTATTACAGGTCCAGTCTGAGGCTGATATCAAACCAGTTTGAAGATGTAAATAAGCCAAACTCAACCCTAGTAAGGTGAACAGTTCTCTGTATCAGCAACCATGAATATCATTATTTACTTTAATTAATGACACACACAATGAATAGTAATGCCTGAGTAACACGGCTGCAAACTTGAACAGCTTGGAAATGTAACAATAAAGGAACCCACTAAAAATTAGACGTCCAAATGTCTAATGTTTAGTGGGGAGGTAGAACAGGGACATGCCATCCACAGCACACAGGAGTTCCTATCCTTAATGCGGCCAAATAAAGATGCATTTATGGACCTATACAAGTTAATGCGCATAGCCCTGCCACTCCCTGTCACACCAGTGAGCTGTGAACGCAGTTTTTCTTGCCTGGGCCGAGTAAAAAACTACATGAGGAACAGCAGTGGCGATACTCGGACCAGTAATCTGGCACTTTTGGCCATAAACACGGAGAGAACGAGGACCCTTAACAACATCATTGATGCCTTCGCACTCAATCACAGCAACAGACGTTTTGTTGTGAAGATGTCTATGGTAAGTGCATGATTTTCCCCTCTGTTGGCTGTTACAAATGCAATTAATTTGGTGGTTGAAGCACACATCTGGGCTCTTCATAGTTACATCTATGATGCTCCAACAACAGGAACACTGCTGACTCATCGTTAGCCTAGTGTTGGTAAGTGGCTGTGTGATTTCGTGATCTGAGCATTTTAGGACGAAGCGTGCACAGTGTCGCTGTTGCTGCTGTTTGCTGCTCCGTTGTATTCAGGGCTCGACTGTGACAGAATTGTGTAAAATATTCTTTTCAGAGGTTTACATTGGCAGGCTTATGTATTTATATGTATGTATTTATAGTCCTTGAATACTTTTACATATATATGCTTATAGACGCGGAACGAATATATTAATGCGGGCGTGTACGCGTGTGTATATACACCAAGGGTGGTCCGGTGCGACCTCCATAATGAAACACCCCAAAATTCAGAGCACCTTCTCTTAAGTGTTGAGCATCCCCACAGCACCTGCAACACAAAATCTCTTGAGCCGCCACTGGTTACAATCACTATGTTTCTGTGCTGTTTGGTTTATATTCTGGGAAACAGAGTAACTGTCGAGTATACTGTATAGTATAGTATACTTATAAAATAAATCAACTTGGTACAGACATGCTGCATATATTCAGGTCTAGATGGGTTCTGTTAGATTCTGTAAAAGGCGTTTACTCACCGGCGGAAATGTCTGCTGCGCCATCAGCGAGAGAGAAAATCAGAGTTGAAAGTGAAAGTGAAGTCAAATTCCTGTCTTGACACGTAACAGACTAAAATATTTGTCTGAAAAGTTTAGACTGATTAAAAGTGTATTTAAAGTATGAAGAGTAATACACTTGAAGTACACTTAAAGCTGCAAAATAATATATCTCGCTATGGCTCTGAGACTCACTGGCTGTGTCCAAATTCAGGGGCAGCATCCTTCAAGGACCCATCCTTCGCCTCCAGCAAAGGCAGGGTCCTTCAGAGAGACCTGCAGGCAGCGTCAGCCTGTTGTTAAATGGGACAGTCTAGCCTTCTCAGCATTTTCTGGTTGCATCACCAGATGCTCCCGCCCCTACCTGTACGTCACTATTTCTGCAGCCCAGGTCCGAAAGTGACAAGAAGAGTAAAGTTTGACTGTCAGATCTGTTCGAGCTGCAGGAATTCCTGATTTCCTTTTTATTCCTCTTGCTTGTGGAGGAAGAGGAGAAGCGGCTGTGGTTTATCTCCGGCTGAGAGGACCGTGGAGAGGTGAACCTGCTATTGAACCCACATAATGTTATCAATCAAGGGAGTAGGTTTGATTTTGAGATTGGTGGGGACACAAAAGTGCTCCAAGGCAGCACTCCTGAAAGTTGACGTTTTTTTACATTAGCAATCATAATTTCTCGTCATGCAGATGTTATAGGTTAAAGCAACTAATGAAAGACATGGAGGCAACTTCGAGGAGCTCTCATCTTTACTCTTTACTGCAGGGCTGTAGGGCAACTGTTCATCATACTGTCAATTAACATAGTCCATCAACAACATCGGAAATACATAAATGCAATACAACATTGTAAATAAACATAAATGAAATGTTATTCCTTAGGAATAAGCCACAATATAAATTTGACAACTGTATAGCAACTACTGTAAACAGAACAGGCAAAAGGAGGAGGCATTGTGGGGAGCATTTGGAGCACAATTTGAAATGGGACAGGCTTGGATGGATGCTGCCCCTGAATTTGGACACAGCCGTAGTGTCGATATCCCAGCCTCCCTTCACATATCACGTGATTTTAAGAGTTGCTGTTTTGTCAAGAGAAACTTATGTGTGTGTAAACTATATAAAACGGCTACAACACATTCTAAATCCTTGCTAGCTTCCTGTTAATTAAATACAAAACATCAAGACTGTAGCTACACCGGTCAAATTAAATAATGGCCACGATTCGTACAGATGTCTTTTCAAGGTTTGTTTGCTCCTTCTCTCTTTCTATGTCTCAGCAGACACCGTGAAAACTACAGTGAAAATAAAGGACATAAAAGTTTCACAAATCAGTGGCCATTAAACAATTTTTTAGCTGTCTTCTACAAGTACAACTAGCTTATGAATAGTACGTTCAAGAATCGATAGGTTATTAAGTCGTTGGCCTTTTTCCCTTAGCTTTTTATTTCCTATTTGTACTGTGACTTTTCTCACTCGTCCATCTTCATCTTTACAGACATCAATTACTCTTCAAAGTTTCCACTCACTGGCCCTCATTTATCAAACGAACGTACGGCAGAAAACCGTGCGTACGACCATTTCCACGCAAACTTCGGCATTTATCAATTTGGACGTGAGCGGAAGCTACGATCAGATCTCACGTCAGGTCTGAGCTCGTGTACGCAAATCTGAGTCGGTGGATTTGCGGTGCAGCACAGCGAAATCTGGCTGAGACTGAAAATAATTATTCAACAAACCTCAACTGTCATTAAGCATAAGCAGTCACATATTTACAACAGATCAAAACCGATTATTTTTTACGTTTTTACTGATACCACTTTTTTGTAAAATAAAATATGTAAATAGTCTAACATGACAACTAGTTAACGGGATACCTAATAACCCCGCTGGCAAACCTGCTACAGAGCAGGAACGCAGATTCAACAGTGCGCACACACGCACACGGTCACAGTGGAGCTGCTTCAGGGTGCTGAAGGGCAGGTGGCTCCGTCTCGGACCAGCAGGGGGAGCTCTGCTGTAAACCCCAGAGAAAGTGTGCCATATTATTTTGGGCTGTTTTGCACAACATTTCATTAGTGAATGGAGCCTTTGATGTGTCGGCGCTGCCGGGATGCCGATCTCCATCTCGGAAAAGTTTCTCTTCTTGCCAGAGTTTCTTCTCTCCATGTTTGACCTCAGTGGGCGAGGCCTCCGAACCAGGAATATTTAAGGGCGTAACATGTTAATGACGATCAAATTCAGCCGCCGCATTTATCAAGACCCGATCATTCGTACGCTGGAATTTGTCAGATACGAATGTTTCATAAATCACACGTGTGTCCTGTCATAAGACCAATTCTGCGCACAGATCTGCACCCGTTTTCACGCAAGATTAATAAATGAGGGCCTCAGTTAGTATAATTGTTGAAAAGATTCACTGACCTCAAGTGTCTTAGAATATATACCAATCCATCATATGCCCCTCCAAAAAATTAAACCAAATACTGTAAATATATTTCTTATTTGCAGTAAAATAAGAAGTATTTCTCATGAATGATGAATGAAATATGAACATTTTGGTCAGAATCACTGATCACAGAACTCCATCCAGAGACCTTCAGAGAGACAGGTGCTCAAAGGTAAACAGGTGTCACATGGACCTGGAGATGAACAATGAAGTGATCAGCCGATCAAAAGAAAATTAATTGAGAACCAGTTTAATAACAGATTATTCGTTTTATAAACAAAAACATGAAACATTTGTAGGCTCCAACTTTATTTCATTCTGTTTCAGTCCCCTCCTCTCTGCACTGCTGATGACACAATGATCGAGCTTCAGGCAGCAGCTGTTTGATAACAAGAACACTTTATTTATCTATCATCTTTCTCTGTTGTCTACCTTTTAAACACTCATTAATAGGGAATGGATAGAAAAAATATGAAACACGTTTGACAAAAGGTGTATTTTGTCCCCCTCCCCCCTTTGACTTTACTTTCACTTTCAACTCTGATTTTCTCTCTCACTGATGGCGCAGCAGAAAGTTCCGCCGGTAAGTAAACAACTCTAACAGAATCTAACAGAACCCATTTAGTTAATGAAGTGGACCTGAATATATGCAGCATGTTGGTATCAGTGCAGGTTCAGTTCAGGTGATTGTTGTCAGTAACTTCACGCAGCGAGCTGGAAACAGTTTTGTTGGAGGTGATTTCGCCATTTTCGTCGATCTGCGCCTCAGAAGAAGCAGGAAGAAGAGTCAAAGTCAAAATGTAAAAAAGTCATTTATCTTCCGTTGAATAGCGCCTGAAATGTTATTGATGTGAAATATTAATAAAGAGACTTCCACCTCTGATCTGCTGTCACTGACAGTGGTTGATGTAGTTTGTAAGTATTTAAGTTAAACAATATACTCGACAGTTACTCTGTTTCCCAGAATATAAACCAAACAGCACGGAAACATAATGATTCTAACACTGAAACACTTTACAGATTGTGAGATAATAATTTAATCAGGTACTAATGAATCCATATAAATCTGTGAATCAACATGCTGATCGATTTTCTTCATGATTAACTGAACAACAACTCATCAGTTACTTTATCATCAGTTCCTCTTTCTGTCCGTGTTGGGCAACTTACTTTCTAAAAGTTATGTATTATATATTACTAGATACTTTCATATCTAAGTTATATATTACGTTACAACATTACTGTCTGCGTAGAGTAATACATTACACATTACACTACTTTTAGTTACTTTCTACAAAATGTCCCATTAACCTCTATAGAGCAGTTAAACAGATGTTTCTGGATGAAGGACTGCTCAGACAGGATCACAGTCTGATATATTATGAGGGAGGAATACATGTTTTAAATTTTATTCTCTTCACATGAAACACAACAGATCTAAACTTTCTGTAATGTATAGAAAGAGACTAAAATCTCCTTTTCTGTGCCTGTTTATGTTACTCCACAGAACATCAGCATGGTGTAATTCAAGAATGTAAACTAAAGTTTGTTATTTCAGTCACACAGAGACTAAACAAAGAACTTATTGGCTTGGTTCTGTTAAACACACAGAGTCCATATTAAGCTGAAGCTTCACTTCTCTCTGTAACGCAGGTGTAACGTGTTACATGACATAACTGTAGTTAGAACATACTGAAATATTAATTGTAGCACTTTAAAATACTGTATGATTACGACTGATATAAGATATCACACTCATACAAAAAATATATGTTCATCAACATCTCATGTGTGACATTTTCAAGAGCGCCAAGCGACCTCCTAGTTTTCTTATTGCTTCTTATCCTTTATACCTTTAAGTAAAGTGACTACTGAGTAGTTACTCCACTATTCTGACAATTTACTACTGAATGAACAATATGTTCCTTAATAACAAACCAGAGACACGAGGAAATCTCATGCACATCCTTTAAATTCAAACGTCGACGGCCACAGACTTCGTTTTAAAGGTTCAGCTCCTGCACTGGATCGAGTGCCCTGATGTGGACAGTCTGGACAGTATCTGTCCCAAAGCTGTCCAACTTTTTTTTCTCCATTTGTATAAAAAAATATCCATATAACAAAGCAGACAACTGCAAATATCTGTTGTCACATTTCCGAGCTGTTCAAGTTTGCAGCTGTGTTACTCATGCCTGACTTTTTATTGAGTGTGTCATTAATACAGCAAATGATGACGTTTATGGTTACTGATGCAGAGAACTGTTCACCTTATGAGGGTTGAGTTTGACTTATTTACATCTTCAAACTGGTGCGATATCAGCCTCAGACTGGACATGTAATACTAAATACAACCACTAGAGGTTGGAACAGGAGGAACAGGATGAGGTCATGAATGAGAGTGTCGCAGCTCTCGAGGAAGCTAGAAAAGAAGGAAGGATCGTTACATCATTGAATGTGGGACCAGACTGTGGTGTCAGCTGTACCGAAGTCTGTGGTAGATGTATGGAGAAACACTTTATAACAACTTCTGATGAGTAAATGCCTCCAGAGAATAAAAAGAGCACTTCAGAGAGTAAGTTTACCATCATCCATCCATCATCTGTTTGGTTTTCATGTACAGCTGTCACCACAGTCTGACTTGAAGAGAGATTCATTGACTTCACGACCATTCCTTCTTTTTTAAGTTCTCACAACAACAATTCAGCTGACCTTTTCTTCTTCTAGTGATTGTCAGACTTTAATCTTAACCAAATAATGAATAAATGAACTGTACGTTTTTATCCGTGTCTGATCATGATTTTGATGATGTTAACATATTACAGGACAGTCGGAGACTCAGAGCTCTTTGACTTCACCCTCAGAGTTTAGAGGACACAATGCAGCAGCACTGACACAAGTAAGAATTCAAAGTCATTAACTCAACAACTGTTCATCTGCCAAAGCCACTAAAGTCAAGAGGTCTGTGGTCTGGAGCTGCTGTGTGGAAAAGGTCATGAGATAACCTGTCTTGTGATATGATGCTACATAAATGTTGGCTAGTCGTTAGTTAATTATGTCTAAGTTAGTGCAAAGGAACCTAAATTCTCTTTATTCTCCCTTCAGCAGAACGAGTCTCTGATCTTTGCAGCACAGTGACATCATGGCGGATGCAGGATCTGGTGAGTCTGGTCAGACTTTGTTAGTCTGGATAAACACTTTTTCTCTCACTTTCTACATGTCTCTGTCCTCAGACTGTAACCTGTTAAAAACTAGCCTCTAATTTGTGTCTCTGCTTGATAATTAACTGAGTGTATCTTTGCAACTACAAAGTCTATTTAAGTAATCAAGGGAACACTTGAAATATTTGTTCAGATGTGTCAGTATTAGTAAATAAATGTCACTGAGTGAATTAAGTTGGCACACAGCATCAATGAAAGATTCTTTTTATTAATTACAGTTTAAGAATTGATTTCTCTGAAGAATGATGCAGCTACTGCTCACTTATATGGCTGAACAGGTGAAGTCAGATCTGTATGTCTTGAATCAGAGTCATCTGATCGGACAGCCTCATTACGAAACACTAAACTGACAGTCACACTGATTGATGATGTTCTGTCCTTCGTGGGTTTGAGCTTTGTGCTTTGCAGCTGCAGCGATGATGTTCAGTGTTTTGCCTTTTTTAATCAAAGTCAGTCAATCAGAACTTGAACTGAAGTTCTGTGGCTTGTCAACACAGTGTGGTGTGCTCTGTGGATTTGCTGTCATCTTTTACCTTTTCATTACATGCCAATCGTTAATCTTGAATGTTACACTGCAACATCAAACACTTAATTTTCACACCTTTCCTGGGATACCTGCTAATAAGTGCCAAGTTTACTCCAAAAGTGGTTGTTATGATACTGAAGCTATTTGCTGACTGATGAGACAAACAGCTAGCTGAAATTACTATGCTACAAATTTGATTGTCGTAACAGTCTCACACTCACACAGATCATTCAGTGGTTGCACTGATCAGGGATCTGATAAGATTAGGGATGCCCCGATCAGCATTTTTGGGAGCCGATCCGATCACCGATCACAGGAATCATAAATCTGCCGATATCGATACCGATCACCGATCACAGAATGGATGGGAGAATAATAATAATAATAATACTCCTCAATATCCTGTATTTACAATCAAGCCCTGTGCACCACTTAAAGTTGCAAAACCATTTGTACTAAAATAAATAATAAATACAATCAAGATCTTTGTGTACCACAATAAACTTTTATATTTGTGTGAACATTACATACCCTGTCAAGAGCAATAGATGAAATAAAATAAAATAAAGCTTTTTTCCATAAGTTTTGTTGTTATATCCCTCCACAGGGTTCTCCCCAGAAATGTGTAGTGTAGTGCTGACGGTCAGCAGGGGGGGTGGGGGGGATAGAGAGATCGCTCAGTGGGGTGGAGATCGCTCCTCATGGGCTGCCGTAGTTCATAAAACGGCACTGTCTCGTTAGTAGCTTAGAAGACCGCGGCAGCCCACAAACACCCGCTATAATGCAGCTAACATTATTCCACCGTCTGGGGAGAACCCTGCTTCACCTTTTACTGTCCCTGCTGTGAGGCTCCGGACGTTTAAACGTTTCACTGACAGTGAGCTGAGTGACGGGTGTCTTTGGGATTTGTTTTGCCCGGGCTTGTTTCTCATACTCGCTGTATTCTGTTGTGTGGCAGTGGCACGTTCTCAAATGCCGTCTCGGGTAAAAAATAGGGTCCATATCGGCCGATGACGATCGGCGGCCGATCGATCGGCGCATCCCAAGATAAGATAAGATCACAACTTTGATTTAATCTGATGAGACCCACAGAGGAAGTCATTCATTGTGGGTTTCAAAATGGACTCTGAACTGAACTCAGTGTCCCAGAATTCACCATTCTTCACACCTGGGTGCAAAATTCAGCTTCGAGCTACTATTGGTCAGGGTGACAGACTGCCCTCTGATCAGATAGTCAAAACTCCAGCTCCTTTCTTGTTCTTTCTCTCACTCTATGCCCTCTACTCCTTCGACTTCTTATCCTCAAGGGCTCCTCTCCACCTCCCCCCACGGGGCTGCCTGCCCTCAAGATCTCTTCTTCTGGGCCTAACAAGCTGCGGAGAACTGCAAGCTCCATTTTCAGCAGGCCCAAAGAACTTCTCCTCACTGCAGTCTTGTTTTCATCTTTGTGTTAAATAAAAGACTTTTGAACCCTCTAGCTGTCTATTTAATTCTGTACAAGAGTGAATGTTGTGAACCTCTACACTGTCAAGAACTTCAAAACCCTTCAACCATTACAGCTATTATGGCAAATTTGGTTGCACTTATTAAGTTAATTATTAATCAGTTACAAACAGTGTAGTACCTTTTTGGCTATCTTTTCCCTTCTTCAAGGGTGTTGCCCCGAGGTGATCCAATTTAAATTGGATCATATTATTTATCATAATTAATAATTACCCCTGATAATCACGTTCCTCGTGTTAATCACAGCGTGCCATCGGCCCTGTGATACATAGAAGTTTATATCTGGCTGTTGCTGCCTTGCATTTCAGCCTGAGTAAGAAGTAGAGTCGGAGATAGAGCCACAGCGTGCTACCAGCCCTGTGACACAGAAGTTTTGTACTTAAGTTGTTACTAAACACGGTAAACTACCACGCTTGTAAGCTGTGTTTATCTATATTGACCCCAATCTCTATGTCTACATTATTATTGATAGCCAAATTTAACCTAAAACTCCCTTTTAATGCTTTATGATTACTACATATTTGTGCCTTATGTGATGCAATGCAAAACAAATCATATGCTTGAAATCTTTGGAGAATCTTTTCTCTCTTAGAGCAGATAGAAGCTGTTTGTGTTTTCCCTCAGACGTCTCACTGACATAGTTACAGTAAGTTACAGTGTGGGAGGAGTAAAGATTACTCTCTCAGAGTGCCGGATATATCTTATTATATATATACTTTTTATAGATATACATTTTCAACATCTGGCTATAATGTGTCTCAAATCACACTCCAAGGCTGTTTGATCAGTCAAATTTCTGTGTTGATTTATACTCATACTACCTTTTTCAATGATGATGAGTTCGTATCTGTTATAAGTTATGCCTGCTTCAGTAATCAAGATTAAAAAGCCACAAAACACATTAAAACAAAGTGTTCAGGAGCTACTGGCTGCTGCCATGGCAAAGTAAAGTCCACCATTGTTTCTGTCATGCATGTTAGCACAATATTCCTTTTCAGTCTAAAGGGATAAGTGGGCTTCACCTGTGTTTTCTGTGTTTTTATAGATGGTGGTTCAGGTGCCCTGAAGGTGACCGTCCGAACTGTGAGTCAAGTTGTAAGAACATATTATTAAAACAACAAATGCAGTTGTCAGGAACTTTATGGAGTGAAACGCTTGACAGGAGTGTAAGGTTGTAAAGAACCACTATTAGGTGTATATATGATTCACCAACCTGTGTTGGATTTGACAGTCGAATGGGTGACCTTGGCTATTTCATCTGAGAAGTACAAAGGTCATAAAGAAAGCTGTCATAACTAGAAGGAAGAGAGCTGGAATATTTAACAAGAAACAACAACATGTCCCAACAACTGGTCCACTACACACAGTCGGGAAAACCATGATGATGATTTTGCTGCACAACAAATATATTTCTGCCATCTTCTGAACTGTTTGTTAGTACCTCAGTGGACCTGTGGGTCAAATAGAGACTTTACATTACATACTGAACAACATGCATTACCCAGCGATGATCACTGTCATCTGCAGGTAAAATAAAAATACTAAAAATACAAAAGAAAATAGATAAATATTCTTTTAAATATTTGTTTTTTTTGTATATTTTGTATAGGAGACTGTAATTTTGTTACAGTTTTTCCCGACTGGTTTGAAAATCCTGACAGAGATGGATTTTTGCCTTTTTGAGGGTAGATATACCAAAATGCAAATATAATAACTTCATCACAATTAAAAATCTCAAGTCAAACTTAGATTGAAGAATGTGCAACTTAACACGATTAAGGTCAAGGTGTAATTATTCTGTAAGAGAGAGATGGTAAATGGCAGTTTTTAGAATAATTACACATTTGAATGATGCCTCAGTCAAAGGACAACGGATGAATTAATGTGTATATTTCTGTATCCTGTAGTTACAGGTGAACATCAACCCCATGCAGCTGATGAGGAACAGAGTCCAACGTGTCTCAGGATCGTGCTGATTGGGAAGACTGGCAGCGGAAAAAGTGCTTCAGGAAACACCATTCTAGGAAGAAGAGTGTTTAAAGCTGAATCAAGCCAATCATCAGTTACCAAACAAAGTCTGAAAGAACGAAGTGAAGTGAACGGTCAATCTGTGTATGTGGTCGACACTCCCGATCTGTTCGACACAACTTTGAACAACGTTGAGGTCAATAAGGAGATGGTGAAATGCATCAGTCTTCTGGCTCCAGGACCTCATGTGTTCCTGTTGGTGATGTCAATTGGCAGATTAATACAAGAGGAGAAGGAGACAGTAAAACTTATCCAGGAAGGTTTTGGGAAGAATTCTGAAAGGTTCACCATCATTCTGTTAACTGGAGGAGATATACTAGAACGTGATGAGCTGTCCATTGAAGATTACATTGAAACCAAATGTGATGATTCATTTAAGAATCTGCTTCGTGACTGTGGAGGAAGATATCGCGTGTTCCATAACTGGGATGAAAACAACCGCAAGCAGGTCAATGAGCTGATAACCAAGATCAACACCATGGTGAAGACAAATGGAGGCAGCTGCTACACTAATACTATACAGAAAGAGATGGAGAAGATCCTGCAGGAGAAAGAAGAAGAGATGAAGAGAGAGAGGGAGGCGCTTCAAAGAAAACATGAGGAAATGAATGAAATGAAAAGAAGACTAGAAGAACAGAGAGCACAAATTGAACAGTAGAGAAAGATGAGAGAAAAACAACTTGAAGAGAAGGAGAAAAGCATTGAGAAAGAACGTGAGGAGAGAAAGGAAGAACGGTTGATCAGAGAAGAAGAGAACAGGAAGAGAAAACAAGAGGAAGGAAGTCAGAAACAGGTCTGGGAACTGAGAGTCGAAGCTCTGGAGCAAAGAATAAAATCAGAGACAGAATCAAAGGAAAACATTGAGAAAAAACTGGAGGAGAGCAGAGAAGAGATGAGAAAAGAGCGAGAGAACTGGGAGAAAAAACTAGAAGAATGGTGGGAAAAACGATATCGAGAAGATGAACAGAGACGACAGGAGGAACAAGGAAGACTGAGAAAGCTTCAAGAAGAATACAAACAAATAAGAGAAAATGATAAAAAGAAGAGAAAGGAAGAGGATCAAATCAGAAGAGAACAGGAGGAAAAAGAGAAGAAAGAGATTGTGGAGGAAGAGCGAGCAAGAATTGAAGAGGAGAGAAAAGTGAGAGAAAAACAACTTGAGGAAATGAAGGAAAAGATTAATAGGGAGCGTGAGGAGAGACAGAAAGAACAGGAAATGAAGGATGCAGGAGACAGGAAGAGAAAAGAAGACGAAGAAACTCAGAAACAGGAGTGGAAACACAGAGTTAAAGCTTTGGAGCAAGAAATAAAATCAGAGACAGAATCAAAGGAAAACATTAACAAAAAACTGGAGGAGAGCAGAGAAGAGATGAGAAAAGAGCGAGAGAACTGGGAGAGAAAACAAAAAGAATGGAGGAAAGAACGAGATCAAGAAGATGAACAGAGACGACAGGAGGAACAAGAAAGACTGAGAAAGCTTCAAGAAGAATACAAACAAATAAGAGAAAATGATAAAAAGAAGAGAAAGAAAGAGGATCGAATCAGAAGAAACCAAGAGGAAAAAGAGAAGAAACACATTGTGGAGACCCACAAGAAGGAGTTGGAGAAACTGAAGAAGACGTATGAAGAAGAAGCCAGAGAGAAAGCAGAAGAGTTGAATGAATTCCAAAAGAAATACACCGAGGATATTGCAGACAAGGAGAGACAGCATGAGGAACAATACGACATCTTAAAGTCACTTTCAGCCCACAATGAAGAACAGATAAGGAGAAAACATTTTGATCAAATTTCTGACCTGGTGAAATGTGTGGCCAAGGAGACAGAGAATCTGGATGGAATCAGGGCCTTTCTGAATAAACAAAAAGAGGAAATGAGCAAGGAAAAGGATGAGGAGGAAAAGAAAAATATGCAGCAAATACATGAAAATGAAATAAGTGACTTACTACAGAAACTTTTGAATCAAATACATAAAAAAGGAAAAGAGAAACAAAGCTGTGAATCAAACCAGCTCATGGTGGTGTTCGATTTTATGAGGAGATTGTTTTCATGTGAACATCACGACAACTCAGCAGGTTCAGTTTCCTTTTATCTTGTTTCACTTGGTTTCAAGAACTGAAACTTTTAATGGTAACACTTTGCTGTGGATTACACTGTCATGTTCACCAGTGACACAAAAAATATTAACACTACGTAATTTTTAATTTGTCATTTTCAGCCGTCACAGTAACATTTAGTGTAACTTGGTCCAACCTTGTGAGTTTTCTATTGTGAAGTTATTGTTAACAAGCTTTGTGATTGGTTCTATACAATATTAACCTGCAGGTAACCATAGCAACAGAACTGATGCTTCTGGCTTTATTTGCAGTGAAGAGCAGAAGAACTTTTCTTTTTTTTGAAATGTCACATTTGTTAAAATACTCACACAGTTTTTGTACCAGACTGTGATCATGTCGATGTCAAGGTGCAGAAACAAACCTGTACTTGAAGATATTTTACAACTGAAGTGAATGATGGGGCCAGATGATGGCAGCTGGATCAGATGTGACTCATTCTGTCCCAGAAACATGCAGCGTGTCTAGATCTAGATATATTTTTTAACAGGTTCAGCAGGCTGGAGACACACAAGACAGAAATGTGAATGAATTAACATTAATTCAACATCTGGCATCAGACATTGATTTGCCAGGAGCGTGGTAATATTTCAAGTTTATGCGTAAGAGTTTTTCTCATGTGGAGTTAAACTGTGATTCATTGTTTTAGTTTTCAACAAAATAATTTTTTCTTCTGTCTTGTTAAATCAGGTGGTAAGAACGATACATAGCTTCATGCTGAGGGAGAACCACAGTGCTATTATTTTCTTTTCATTTCTTTTCACTCCAGATATTGTGTGAGTTCAGTGTCCTTTGAGATAAGTTGATTTTTGAAAATGACGGAGGCCTTCTACATAGGTCTCCAACCCACTTGTTTATATTTTGTTTTATTTTATGTGTGATTATGGAAATATATCATCAAGTCATAATGTTCTCATTTCTGTCAAAGTTAAAAAAATATATTCCAACCTGCTGTGATGATCAAACAACAAAATGTTGTAATCTGCTCATGTTGAATCTACAAGTTCAGACATTTTCTTTTATTTTTATTTTTATTTTTTTAGATATTCTGCTGAAAGACAAGAAAAAAATGCTAAATAACTGCATGATGGAAGAGATCATACTATACAAACTGAAACTAAATGTCACGGCTGATGATTGACCAGAATTGATTGAGTTGAGTTGATTAATTGAGTTTTGAGTCATAAAATAATGGTCTATACAGTTTTTACCACTATAACATTTGCGGAATCACCAGGAAGGCTCACATAGTTAAGAAAGTGTTGTAGACAGCATTTCATGAAGTTTATACAGTTCCTTCTGACGCAACAAGTCTAAAAATTGAACGTTTTTGTAAGGGAGTCTGGTGACTTTATTTTTCTTTCTCCAAAAAAGCAGCCTATATAAGTTACTGTATTTTAAATATTGGACATGTTTACCATCAGTTTGTTGTATACTTAAATATTATGAGATGTAAATAGTTAAATCACTGACAACGGTGTGTTCAAACAGCTGCTGGGAGGTAAGAAACACTTCAGACACAGAATTTTAAACACGAGAAACAGACACTTTTTACAAAGAAAGAAACATCTTAAAGTCTTGTATTTAATGGCGCATTAACAGGAAGGAAGCAAGGATTTAGGATTTGTTGTAGCCGTTTTATACAGTGTTTAACTTTCTCCTGTCGAAAAAAGAACTCTTAAAATCACGTGATTTGTGAAGGGAGGCTGGGATATCGACACTACAAGTGATTTAACTTGAGTCAATGACTTTCCCAGAGTGTCGGAATCAACAGTTTGTAGGACGAGTGCTGTGAAATGGCCTTTTTGTATACTTACCCTAAAATGGTTTCATTTAGTCTCCTGACTTTTATTTTGAAACTACCTCTGGTGCCAGTTTAGTAAAAATATAAAAAAATGTAAATGAGATATAAAACAGTTCCACAGTATGAAGCATCATGTTGAGACACGAAGATAACTGACATGCAGGACAACATTTGTCTGGACGGGCTCAACTCTAATTCACATGATGAAGAGTGAGTAGTCACACAAAGAGGAAGAGACTTTTCAAACTAAATTGACATGAGTTATATTCCTGTTGTTCCCTCTAAATCTATGAGGAACACTGCTGACAGCTTATTGATGGAACAAGTTTATTGATGCAAAAAATGGTCAACCACCTTTTGAAAATACATTTATATGTATAAAAACATGAAATATAGAGAATAACAAGCATTTTTAAAATGACAGAAGAAGCAGGATGTTTTTCACATAAAATCCATTAAAAGTTATAAATGTTTAACTCTTTTTAATCAAAAGCTACAAAAGAAGCTGACTTTAAAATTCGTAACGAGTGTCCACACATAATATTTGTTCTCTTCAACAACAAACAACAGCAGGTGCAGAACATGACGTCAACAACAAAACATTTAAATGATTATATGTGATGATCTAAAGTTTTTATACCAAATACAACAGAAGATTAAACCCATATGATACCGTTACTCTAAATGAGCTTCTGTTAGATTAACTTTACAAAATGCTGTGTGTTATTTGTTCAGCACAGCTGCACACAGTGATCACAGAGAAGCTGTCAAAGTACAGATGGAGTTTTTCATGTTGTCGTCCATTCCGTTGGTTTAGTTGATACAGATTTCTTTATTGAGCTGAAAGAAACAGAAAGTCAACTAGAAAGGTTCAGGACGACGTCATAATCAACATGTTTTATCACAATTCACTGTCCTCTCTCCCCTCCCCTCTCTTTCTCTTCCTCCCCTCTCTCTTTCCTCACCCCTCTTTTTCTCAGTGTTTTTACAATCAATAAAAGAATATGCGAGATTATTGGATTAA
Organism: Diplodus sargus; assembly: GCA_903131615.1. Classification (NCBI taxonomy): domain Eukaryota; kingdom Metazoa; phylum Chordata; class Actinopteri; order Spariformes; family Sparidae; genus Diplodus; species Diplodus sargus. The sequence goes on from CAEMYA010000206.1 coordinate 45,435, forward strand.
TCTTCAAAGATTGATCATTGAATCATTGACTGTTAATTGTCTTATTCTGGTATTTCTTACAGCTACATGGTGAATAAAAGGTATGAACTGTACCATGTTCAGCTTCTTGATGGCCTCTGATTTTGTCATAGATACAAACATCACCTACAGAGAAATGAAAACCAAGAAAAGGTGAGTTTAATCACTTTAACTGTAACAACTATTGAATCATGTCAGACCTCAGATTCCTTTGCTCATTTAAAATGTGTTTTATAGCCAAATGTAACCTAATGCTGAATTATGGTGCCCCACGCAGACATATACAGTATGGTGCCCCGCATGGGGCATATACATAATGGTGCCCCGTGCGAGACATCTCCATTGGCCCAAATGTGTAGGCCAATCGCCACTCCTTCGCCACAGGAAGCAACCCCCTATACTGTATATAGTGTTTCTCATCGTACTGGTCGTTTTTGGACAATTGTTTAACAATGGAGAGCCCCTGTGTAGAGCCATTGCTTTCTTCCCTGGCACAGAGTGTAAAAACTGGCGGCCTTGTAGGTTCAATCTCAGTGCATTGAAGTGCAATGAAGAGATAGAGTCCCTACTTAAGGACAGGTACGATGCGCAGAACCAACCCACAGGCCAGTTATTAAGATGTTTGCTTCTGATCTTCCACAGGCAAACCAGCCTTGCTGTTTAGGGCAAAACAACCCTAGAACAGGAGTTAGAACTCCTTAGAGTGCATAATTCTAGTTTGTTGTTAAGTTTATAGCCATTACGGTTGGGTGGATGTTCAAAAACCATCCATGTTAAAATACGGTAAAAAATCAGGAAAAAAAAAGTTTCTAGTCTAGTTCAGATGGCTAATAACAAAGCCATGTGCTATGTAGATGACCTGCACTCAGAGGAGTTAGATCTTTGCTCACACAAGGAGGAGTTGTTAAGATTTAGGTCAGGATGTCTCTCCCCACCACCGTTGTTGAGCCAATGTGATTCTGATTACTCCGATTCACACTCCTCCCTTGATGGAAGGTTAACTCCCTCTCCATTCAGAAGATGTGAACAGTTCTCAACTGACCCTTCCTTGGGAAATAAGGCAGTTCCTCAACCTCCACTGAGAGACAGAGATAACATTAACATGACTTCCCATCCTTTGGAAAGAGACAGGGAGGTCACAGGTAGTTTATCCCCCAGAAGTTATTCTATCCACTGTTCCCAGTCTTTGATGCATGACACCTTCATCAGTGCCCATCCCTCTGAAAGGGGGACCAGATCACTGCAGGAGTGCCCCGCCTCTTCTCTGCACCTCCATGAGAGTGATAACAGCTGTCCTGCCCCTGCCTCTCAGCTAGACAGAACTGCAGCATGTGTTGTCAGTGTCTATAGAAACGCTAGCTTAGAGTGCCCCCGCCTTGAAGAGCTTGAGTTTATAGCTAGGGGCACTGAACATTTTGAGCCAGACAACTGTGACCATCATGTTGAGGATCATCTTTTTACTTGAACGTTGTCTAATTTACTTGCCCCATGAAACCGAGAGGGAGAAAGTTAAACTTGTGTGGAAGACCAGCTCTAATGCTGAATGTAATTTCATACAATCATAACCTCCCAGGGTAAGAAATTACTACAGAGAGCTTTGTCAGGCCTTGACCTCTTCTACTGCTGATGAAGATGCATGCATGCTAACTTTCAAGGCAAGAATGCACCAGCCTTAGAAGAGAACCCTACCTTTAAGTCTTTGTTTGTGAATAACCTTCACCCATGTGTATGCACTCACAATGCAGTTAGGATGTGTCAAGAAAACATCCCACTGAATGAGATAAGGAAGATGAGACAGGTGATTTGGGAAACTGTTGTCACTTCCAAATCCAGGGGTGAGACACCTGAGCCTGTCTGCTTAAACAGAGCAGTGTCTCAGAAATCTCCTGCCTCAAAACGTCACCTTGCCAACAAACCAAAGGGGGGTGACGAAATGATGCATAGGGACACCGAGTGTAACCTCCATGTCCACCAACTGAGTCGCGACTGACGTGCAGATCAAAGGAGTTGTAGAAGGTCATATGCAGAAATCTTGGTCCAGAATTATGACCAGCCAGCAAACTGCTCAGATGATGAGCACAGCTTCTCTGACCACAGTTCAGTGCACAGTCATAATCCCTTAGACAGTGACAGCAACTCCGAATTCCTTTCTGCACCCAGCTACTCAGAGTGTTACAGCCCAGAGCCACAATTTAAGCAAAACTTACACTCCAAGAGCCGCAGAGTTAGTTAATAATTATCCCTGATAATCATTAATTCTTATTGATAGCCAAATTTAACATTAAACCTCCCTACTAATGTTGCATAAACATCACTTAATTGTGTAATGCAGGACCAACAGAGCAAAGTGTGATTTATTGATCTTCTGATGGTGTGGTCACTTTGTGTCTGTCTTTGGATCCAACTGATCCAGTTTCTGTCAAGTGTTTCACAGTTTATATTGGTACATGCACTGCCCCTTTAGAAACTTTGAGTCTGGAAATGATTTGATGCCCAGACTCACACTTTCTGATTATATTTATAATATTAGTTTAACTGCATACCTTGGAGAAGAGCAGAGTCATGATCATTCTCTTGGTCCACACAATCTGCATTGGTGCTCTCAGAATGGACTGGTCTACAACACGTATCAGATACAGAACATTAAAAAAGAAACATAAAAATGTGTTGATGTTACATTCAACATGAGATGAGAGAGTGTTGCACCTACCTGACGAAGCCTGAATCTGTGAAAGAGACACTTGTTGTTAAATGTGTAACTCAGTCTAAAATTTGTCATTTCAGACAAGAAAATATGCTCAAGGATCGTCAATAACTCATTTACAGTTAAATTAAATGGTCTTATTCTAGTATTTCTAACAGCTCCATGGTGAATAAAAGGTATAAACTGTACCATGTTCAGCTTCTTGGCGGTCTCCGATTGTGTTATAGAGACAAACATCACCTACAGAGAAATGAAAATCAAGCCAAGGTTAGTTTACAATACTTATTAAACAAACTAATATTTTATTAGATCATCTAAAATATAATATGTGACAAATAAAGATTAGTTTAACTGCTTACCGTGCTGAAGAGTGGAGTCATGATCATTCTTGTGGTCCACACGATCTGCGTTGGCGCTCTCAGACTGGACTGGCCTACAACACGTATCAGATACAGAACATTTAAAAAGGAACATAAAAATGTGTTGATGCTACATTCAACATGAGATGAGAGAGTGTTGCACTTACCTGACGAAGCCTGAATCTGTGAAAGAGACACTTGTTGTAACTGTCCAAAATATATCATTTCAGACAAACAAATATGCTCAAGGATTGTCAATAAGTCTTTTACAGTAAACTAAATTGTCTCATGCTGGAATTTCTCACAGCTCCATGGTGAATTCAAAGTATAAACTGTACCATGTTCAGCTTCTTGGCGGCCTTTGATTGTGTCATAGAGACAAACATCACCTACAGAGGAATAAATATCAAGATTAGTTTACAATACTTATTACATAAACGCAGATTTGATTAGATAACTTAAATATGATATGTAATAAAAAAAGTTTAGTTTAACTGCTTACCAGAGTGAAGAGCGGAGTAATGATCATTCTCGTAGTCCACATGATCTGTGTTGGCGCTCTCAGACTGGACTGGTCTACAACATGTATCAGATACAGAACATTTGAATAGAACATAAAAATGTGTTGATGTCACGTTCAATGTGAGATGAGAGAGTGTTGCACCTACCTGAGGAAGCATGAATCTGTGAAAGAGACACTTGTTGTTAGATGGTTGTTATACTGCTGTTGTTTCTCTCATAAGGTGAGAGTATGTGTGCACTTTAATAATTAAAAAACATTTAATAACAGAAGAAGAAGGTCTCACCCTTGGACGCTCTGTAGCAAAACAAAACGAGCAGAGGAATAACAAGAACGATTCCACAAACCAGCCCAACAATCAACAGCACAGGAAATGAAGAGCTGTCAGGCCTGGACACCGCTGGAATAAATAGGAAAACAATATTCATCTGAATTTATTTCTCAGTGAAAAACATACAGTTTACAAGAAAATGCAGCAATTGTTTTAATCCTACTCACTCTGAACTGATGTCCAGCTCTGTGCTGACTCTTGTCCTGAGTGTTGACACTTGTAGAATCCTTCATCTGACTTTGACACTGCAGAGATCTTTAACTCCCATTTGCTGTCTTTTTGAATGACTTCCTCATTGTGATAGAAAAACACAATGGAGTCAAATGTTTGATTTCTTAATTTGCAGCTCAGGCTAACAGAATGTCCTTCAGTCACAGGATGGGCAGGGCTCAGCAGGATCATATCTCCACCTGTTAAACAGTCAAAGAATACAAGTTTTCAGTCAGAGATCAGCTGGTTGAGGAACTTGAGAATAGAGATGTATATCGTTAGGATTTTGTCGATACCGATACCAATATCGATACTCCTTATCGGTACCGATACTTGTCGATACTCTTATCGATACTACAACATGTCATTTTGTGTTAAAAAAGTAAAGACTTTACAAGATGTCAAAAAATTCAACCTTCTTTTTATTACCACAAGGTAATAATAAAGCTTTAACAGAACAGAAGTTATGAAATTACAAATACTCAGGAACAGATAACCAGGACTTTTATATCTGGCAGATGCCAAAGCCCGGAGCAGCAATTCGGCTGCATTTAGCACCGAGCAGACAGGAAGTAAAGTACCAAAATAACAATGTATAACATCCGGTTACATTTCAAAATAAAACACTCCGTATTGACACCAGCACACAAATCTCAAAAAGAGACAAACACAGGCTCTTCTACTCATCCTTCGGTCGGGAACACTTCCTGTGTTTTTAAGACACATACCTATAACTGCGGTCGCAAGTGATTATGTGATTAGCGCAGAAGCTCCTCAGCCTCCCGATGCCAGCTGTCTGCCTTCCTGCGCTGTGGCTGGCAGACTCCGGATGGCAGAGCAAAACCGGATCGGAGCCATAATGCAGCGGACAGTACCCAGTGAAAATTCTGGGTAAGCAACATCACCAAACACTTGGAGCGAGAGCATAGTATGAAGCTAAAGGAGTGCGTTTGCTATAACAAAGTGAGTAAAGTTAGCAGTCAGGCTAGCATCCTGGCTGACGCTAAAGACTGCAGTGCCAAAGCAGCGGCACCCGGTTTCATTTCTGCAACATCAAGTCACAGAGTTTGTTGTTAAGTTTATAGCCATTACGGTTGGGTGGATGTTCAAAAACCATCCATGTTAAAATACGGTAAAAAATCAGGAAAAAAAAAGTTTCTTTTTTTTTAAAGTACCGATAACAGTACCGTTCGTCCAGCATCTTAACGGTACCCTGGTATTGGCCCAATTAGGAGCCGGTACCAAAAAGTACCGGTCCACGGTAAACATCCCTACTTGAGAATGAGCTGATGTAGAGAGATGAGAAAAGACATACTGGGTTTTTTTCTTTTACACTGTTGTAACTGATTTAACAGTGATCATAAAATCTGATGTTTCATCTTCATACACCTTGTGTGTCTAATGTTCAAGAACCCTTTCAGTTGGCTGAATCTGTAAACTCACAGCTAAATATCACTAAATCCTTCACACTGGACTTTAAATGGTGATCATGAACCTAAGAACAGATCAGCCACAAATCTACATTCTATATTTATAGATGGTTAAAATCACAGTGTGATTAAATACTCAATTATGTTTATTAAGTGAAAACCATTCATTACTGGAGAGATGATGAAGCAGGGTGTTGGGCAGAACTCTTAACATGTCAGTGTGCTGTCCTCCTCAACACACAGCGGGGTGTTTGAAGTAATAAGTCAAACAAAAACATAATGTAATGAAATCATACCCTGTACAGTGATGTTGACTGCGTTGCTGAACTCTCCTGATCCAGACTCACACCAGTACACTGCATCACTGGGCCAGTCAGTGTTTATGTTGCATGTTGATCCAGTCATTGTCCCCCAGGTGAAGCAGTCTGACCAGTATCTGTACTCAGTTGAAAACCTCTTCACTGTCCACTCAGCAGAGTTTCCCTCACAGCTCAGTGAGACAGAGTCAGAGGTGAAGTGTTGAGCTCTGTCAGGACTCACTGTGAGAGATGCTGATGAGTGAATATCTGAAAAACAACATGTGATAAGAGGTCAAACACTTCTTTTTTTCAAGATACTGTTTGTTTCTCATTATTTAGAAACAAGATGAACAGAGCTGATATAACATCTGTTTTTTAAGAGATAGAAACAAACTGACCTGCAGACCAGACAAACTCAGGGTCACTGTACACAGAGTAACACTCTGGATCTCCTCTTCCAGTTCTGCAACTATATCCTGCTGTGTGTGTCTGTCCATGAACAATGTAGGAATCCTGTTCAGTCCCACTGCTGCTGTCAGGTAGCTGCTCATAGCTGTAGAAGATATTTGATGGATGGGGAACCATCTTATACCAGTAGAACTTCCATCCTGCAGATGGATCTTTCACTCTGCAGTTCAGAGTTACTGAGGCTCCTGCACTCAGCCATGATGGAGACACAGTGAGGACAGGAAGGGGTTCTGTTGGAAAGTGATTTTATTATATGAAAACAGGTATTGATAGTGGATCAGATACATTCTGCACAATCAGTACATACTGAAGATTTACTACAAAAAAAAAAAACATTAACAAAAACAGCCTTTTAATGAGCTGTATAATCTTCACTTTGAAAGAAATGTGATGTGACTTACCGTCTGATACTGTCAGTTTGATGGGATCACTCCAATCTGTTGAAGAATGCTGCATATGTTTCTTTCTGCCCTTACACCTGTATTCTCCTCTGTGGGATCCAGTCACAGATGTAATACTGTGTTCATTTTGATCTGAAGGTTTTTCTGAGCTGGTTGTTCTCCATTCATACTCCCACTCAGTGTCTCCTCCATCTTTGATCTCACATCTGAGAGTGATGCTCTCTCCAACGTATACTTCGGTCCAGTTTGGCTGCAGAGTCACAACAGCCTTGTTTGGAACTGTTCATGTTCAAGAATTCACAGAAAAGAAACAAAAATGAAGTTAAATCTACATCAAACATACAATGTTTTTCAATCAATTAATACAACATATATCTTTATTCTGTTTCGAGTACAAAAGTCAAACTCACTGATTTTGTTGACAGTGACTGAATCACTGTACTCTGTGTAGTTAACTGGCTCTCCCCTTCCTCCTCTGCACCAGTAGACTCCTCCCTCTGAGACTCTGATTGGTCCAGCTGAGAGTTGATAGGTCAGAGGTTCAGAGGTTTTCTCTCCTCTGTACCAGAAGTATTTCCAACCAGATGATGATGGGTTAACAGAGCAGGTCAGGGTCACACTGCCCCCTACAGGAATGTCTCTGTCATCTGCCCTCAGTTCAGCCTTTGGTCCTTTTGTTGTTTGATTTACAACAAAGACAGAAACAAGGAAACTAATGTCAACGTGATTAAGTCCAGTTTATATAGTGCAGCACACACAGGTCATAAATACTGGAACTGTAAATTAATATCAACACTGAATTATTTTATAAATACTGCAGACATATTAGTTTAAACTTGGTCAATATCCTGTCTTACATGTCATGTCTCTCTTTTCTGTGTTTCTTTATCAAGTTTCACTACTGAATGTTACATTTGTGAGGGAAAAACCTTGTTTAAGTGTTTAACACTTTCACTGTGGTTTTAATTGTTGAAAGACAACTGTTAAGGTTTTAATTATCAGTGGCCTTTTATCCTTTGCAGGGTCACATGGTGATTATCCAGCTCATATGTGATGAGAGCGAGGTTACATCCTGAACAGACTGTCAGTCCATCACAGAGTGAACTCATAACACAGACTTCTGTCTCCCACAGTGTCATCACTTTGGGTCTGTCTGATTGGGCTTTGGATGCAACTGATTAACTAGGAAAATTATATTCGTCTAAATTTCTGTCCCAGTGAAAAACAAACAGTTTACAAGAAAATGCAGAAATTGTTCTAATCCTACTCACCTTGAACTGACATCCAGCTCTGTGCTGACTCTCGTCCTGAGTGTTGACACTTGTAGAATCCTTCATCTGACTTTGACACTGCAGAGATATTTACCTCCCATCTGCTGTCACTTTGAATGACTTTCTCATTGTGATAGAAAGACACAATGGAGTCAAATGTTTTTTGACTTCTTAATCTGCAGCTCAGACTAACAGAATGTCCTCCAGTCACAGGACGGGCAGGGCTTAGCAGGATCGTATCTCCACCTGTTAAACAGTCAAAGATTACCAGGTTTCAGTCAGAGATCAGCTGGTTGAGGAACTTGAGAATGAGCTGATGTAGAGAGATGAGAAAAGGCATACTGGGTTTTTTTCTTCTCCATTGTTGTCACTGATTTAACAGTGATCATAAAATCTGACGTTTCATCTTCATACACCTTGTGTGTCTAATGTTCAAGAACCCTTTCAGTTGGCTGAATCTGTAAACTCACAGCTAAATATCACTAAATCCTTCACACTGGACTTTAAATGGTGATCATGGACCTACAAACTGAAGAACACATCAGCCACAAATCTACCATATATATTTATACATGGTTAAATCACAGTGTGATTAAATACTCAACTATGTTTATTAAGTGAAAACCATTAATTAGTGGAGAGATGATGAAGCAGAGTGTTGGGCAGAACTATTAACATGTCAGTGTGCTGTCCTCCTCAACACACAATGGGATGTTAAAAGTAATAAGTTAAAGAAAAACATAATGTAATTATCGCTGCTGCGCAGCAATGGGTCGGGTCCGGGCTATTTTTTGGCAATTCTGAGCAACAAAAGGGAGAATAGGAAGACAAGACAGTTGACAACAATGTTCATTTTGGACCACTTGAGGCTTGAACTCACAACTTCTGGAACCAAAGACTGTCATCTATTGCTCTGAGCTATTTGGCAAGTGGCAATGCAATAGTGGCTTCACAAATTAAGTAAGCCATTCACTGTTGAAACCACTGTAAAAAAATCAGTTATCAAGAAAAAAATCTGAAAATACACATATTGCAGCATGGAGATGTTAGTAATTTGTTTTTAAAAATGATTGATTTGCTCCATAAGTGAATAACTGATGTTTAAAAATGCTGCTTGCATTGACTGCAATTATTCACACGAGAGCAGAATTCAAAAATGTTCTGAAAAATTCAGTTTTTTAGGTAAAATTCTGATATTTGTCAAACATCATCTACCATGACTCCAAAAATTTTTACATTTTTTCATGAACTTTGAAGATTTATTCATCAATTTGCAGGAATATGTTTACAGTAATGTTCACAGTCAAAAATGTTCATGCACTGTTAGCAAACATTGTGGGAGGATATAGGTTTTTAAAAGTTTTACAGTTTAAAAAAAACAGAGTGATGGACTTTTAATAGCTTTAAATGAACAAAAGTTTCTTTAGTATTGGGGCTACAGTTTGATGAAAGTGTGAAGTTCTAGCGGGTTGAATTGTTATGAATTTTCAATGTTTTGAACTTTAGATGCTTGCTGTAGTGCCACCATCAGGACTATTGGCTTGGGCTTATAGCTGAGGTAATCTGGCATGAGACTGGACCTTTGTGCAAAATTTGGTTAGCTTTCACCCATGGTCTGGTCCAAGTTATTTGTTTTTATTTCATTTAGAGGCTCGCTGTGATGCCACCATCAGGACAATTGTCTTGTGTTTCATGTTGAGGAGATCTGACATTTTGATCTGTCATCATCATCATCATCATCATCGTCATCCTTGCTGGGTTTTCAACCCACAACGCCTGACACTAAGAACCAGCGCCTAACTCACTGAGCTAATTGGCTGGAAGTGAGACCTGCTTCGTAGCTTCATTTGTCGACTCAGAGAGTCACTGTCTGGGTAGCTGTTGTCAAGGCAGATTTAAAAAATGGTCAAAATGTCAGAAATTCTGTTACCTAAATAAAAGTCTGATAATACATAAATTGCATCTTGACAGCTTGGAAATGTTGGTGATTTGTTTTTAACTCTAAGTGTTTTGCTTCATAAGAGAAAATTGGATGTTTAAAAATGCCACTCTTACATTGACTCCAGTTGTTCCCATGGCAGCAGAATTCAAAATGTTCTCAAAAATTCAGTTTTTGAGATAAAATTGTGATATTTGCCAAACTTCATCAACTATGACTCCAAAATATTCTCCATTTTTTTCAGGAAGATTGAAAATGTACAGTCAAACATTTTGATGCACTGTAGGCTTAATTTTTGATAAATCAAACATCCGAGAAACAAGTTTTGTGGAGGACGGTCTTAAGATGCTCTCTAGAAAATGTGGTGACATTTGAGCAAAGATTGTGGGAGGAGATAGGTTTTATAAGTTTGACTTGAAATCATACCCTGTACAGTGATGTTGACTGCGTTGCTGAACTCTCCTGATCCAGACTCACACCAGTACACTGCATGACTGGTCCAGTGAGTGTATATGTTGCATGTTGATCCAGTCATTGTCCCCCAGATGAAGCAGTCTGACCAGTATCTGTACTCAGTTGAAAACCTCATCACTCTCCACTCAGTAGAGTTTCCCTCACAGCTCAGTGAGACAGAGTCAGAGGTGAAGTGTTGAGCTCTGTCAGGACTCACTGTGAGAGATGCTGATGAGTGAATATCTGAAAAACAACATGTGATAAGAAGTCAAACAGAGCACAGAGATCTTCAGACATAAAATGCCTCCATTCAAATAGTCCTTAGCTTTGTTTTTATTCCAACAAAGTTCAGTATTTTGCTAAAATTATGATTTCTACCTCTTGTTTCAATTTTGAGTGCATTTTAAAATGATAGACAACCAAGTGACTCCAGCTGCTGTAAGCAGAAGAAGAGCTTAAGTATCCAGACTAAAAGTACTTTTCATAAATGAGAGCAGAGTTTTAGCCAAGACATCATATCTGACTTTTGTGTGTTGTGTTATCAGAATCAGAATTAGAAATCATTTAATGTCCCACAGACGGGGAAATTTGTTTGTCACAGCAGCGACAGAATATTACAAAATCAGAAAGATATTACAAGAACAGAAACAAAAGCAAAAATAAGCAATGAATTTATAAAGGGAAGAAAATAGACGTATACACATATTTACATGGTATAGTGCAAAATTAATAGCAGTTTTTCTTGTTTTGTTTTGTTTTGCATTGTTTTAAACGTAGATTTTAAATATAGATAATAAATACGGAATAAATACTGCACAGTGCAGGGTACAGGGTGAGGTCAGTAGGCTATTGGGAGCAGTGCTGGTTGTAGAGTCTGTTAAAGAGTAAGGACAGAAGGAAATAAGTAAATTCAACCCAGTAAGGTGGAAAGCATGAAGTTTAGCTTGATGCTAATGAGAGAGGCAAGATCATAAGACCAGTGAATTAATTTACTTTTTTCAAGCTACTGTTTGTTTATCACCATTTAGAAACAAGATGGACAGAGCTGATATAACATCTGTTTCTTAAGAGATAGAAACAAACTGACCTGCAGACCAGACAAACTTAGAGTCACTGGTATAAGTGTAATACTCTGGATCTCCTCTTCCAGCTCTGCACACATATGCTGCTGTGTGTGTCTGTGCACGAACAATGTAGGAATGCTGTTCAGTCCCACTGCTGCTGTCAGGTAGCTGCTCATCTCTGTAGTTGATGGAGTTGTGTGACGGATCAGGAACCATCTTATACCAGTAGAACCTCCATCCTGCAGATGGATCTTTAACACTGCAGTTCAGAGTTACTGAGGCTCCAGCACTCAGCCATGATGGAGACACAGTGAGGACAGGAAGGGGTTCTGTTGGAAAATGATTTTTTAAATGAAAACATGTATTGATAGTGGATCAGATACATTCTGCACAATCAGTACATACTGAAGATTTACTTTAAACATATACATGAACAAAAACAGGCTTTTAATGAGCTGTACAATCTTTACTTTGAAATAAATGTGATGTGACTTACTGTCTGATACTGTCAGTTTGATGGGATCACTCCAATCTGTTGAAGAATGCTGCGTATGTTTCTTTCTGCCCTTACACCTGTAGTCTCCACTGTGGGATTCAGTCACAGATGTAATGCTGTGTTCATTTTGATCTGAAGCTTTTTCTGAGCTGGTTGTTCTCCATTCATACTCCCACTCAGTGTCTCCTCCATCTTTGATCTCACATCTGAGGGTGATCATCTCTCCAACGTGTACTTCAGTCCAGTTTGGCTGCAGAGTCACAACAGCCTTGTTTGGAACTGTTTATGTTCAAGAATTCACAGAAAGGAAACAAAAATGGACAGAAGTCCAGAGGGACAAATGAGAATTATTTTTCTTCTGGTGCTTCATTTTCTAAGTTACACATTTGTTCTTTTTTCATGTGTAAGACTGCAAAAATGTTCACGATGGAAATTCAGTGTCTCTTCCTGTAATACTCGTTTTGACCTCCAGAGGCAGAAGTGCACCACTACTCATGTCCTGAATCACACATCATACATACACAGTGCAAAACGTGATAATATCAACATGGCTTATAAATAAGTTATACTGTTGCTGCTGAACTCTGTGACAGTAACAATAACTTTACAGAGCTGCTGGATACAGTTAAGAGTGATTTTACTTCTCATACATAGAGAATATAGAGAAATAAAGACATACAGAAATCATGCCAAAGAGCATTGAAACTGTTCTGGAGGTTTGTGGTTCATGATTACTTTTATTTTATCAGAAACTTTGGTTTGGTTAATAATTTGTCATCATCTGTTTGTGAAGCATTTGACAACTTGTGACTGTTGCAGCTCCCAGAGGTCATAACGAGAAACACAGCATGTGGCAGCAAACACACCACGTCACCGCCCACAATGACTGAGTGAGTGACTGATTGTTGTGGCTGTTGTTGGGCCATAATGAAGACTAAAAACTAAAGTAGCTTTACAGTCTTATTCCAGTGTGAAGTCAGTGGCATCATGCAGAGCTTCACTTTCCAAGTAGCTTCCCTGAACAACTGAGCACTAATCCAGTCATTTCATAATGTGCACTGAGTAAAATGACACATATATTGAAAGACACAGCTGCTAAAACAAGTGATCCAGAGTGATACAGCAGGTGACATACAGGACAAACATAATGAGTAAATATAGAAAAGATAACTAGTCACCTTCAGCATGTCCGTACAGCAGTGTATTCAGCACTAAAATAAAGATTAAAACTTCATTAGACAAGAATCAAATACACAATCCAGCTGGAGTTTCATCAGTGACAACTATTGTTTATCAATCAACAGTATCACACAGTTCTATGATGATACAGAGCTACAGAGGTGCGAAACACATTTAAAAACCTCTTCAATATATAAATATATAAAAATAAGAAATACATATATACATAATACCTGTGATCATATACTGTACATGCATTGTCCAGGTACGTGTGCACAAACTAGTGCATAAGTAACCAGATGAGTAATAAACTCAACATAATCCTCCAATCTGAACCAAGACAAACAGCAACACAGTTCATGTCTACACAACTACTACACTGATATAAATACTGACAATCACATAGAAAGTCACAGATGTACTCACAGAACAACCCGAGCACACCGAGCAGAGTGTGACCCATCTTCACATCCAGCACCGACACTGTCACTCTGCTTCTGATCAAACTTCCTACTTTGTATTGATAAAAATGGAGCAGAGAGAAAAGAGAAGTTACATTTCTTAGAATGTGAGAGCAGAGTTTTTCATCAGCTTCTTCTTCAGAGTGTCTGTCTGTCTGTTCTTACTTCCCTTCACACAAAGCTCAGACAACTGGAGGGGTGCTGACTACAGCAGACTTTGACATGTTTACATTTCCTGTCCACTGAAAATAAATTGTTGGCTCTTCTCCCTCACAAAGGTTTGTTCCTCATCTTTATCTCACATCCAACAAACATCAGATCATTGGATTTAATCATATTACATCACAATAGCATTGAATTGTTATCCTGTCCAACAGTTTTTGCATCCAGAGTGCCTGTATTTTGTTTCTTGTTTGGCTCAATAAATAATTTATCACTTATAAATAAAGTGTTTTTTTTTTATTCAGTTAAATAATTACATTTGACAAATTAGAAAATTATCAGTCAGGTGTCTTCAGATATTAATCCAAAAGAGTCACAACTTTTAATCTGTAAGACGTGACCTGTCCTGTGAGCTGCAGCCTGTTAAGATGGAGTAAAGATATCTGTAAACTGAAATGACTTTGTTTTTGCCTCATGTTACTACCCTGACTCCAAATATCAAATAGGATCATCATGAGGAAAAATAAAATATCATAAACAAAATACTAAAATAAACTGCAGCGTGTCTTAGAGTGAGAAGTACACGTGAATCCAGTTCTCATCAGCATGACTGAAATATGTTTTCAGTTAAATTTCACATATATAGATGTGATGGTGTGATAGATAGAATTAGACAGTGACATCATTCACACCTCAGAAGTGTTTTTTTCTTCTTGTGGGAGAAGTTGAGTCGAGTAAAGCAGGGTGACATTTTCAGCCGGGATCTATCAAGTACACTGACTAACTGTCTAATCCACCTGATAGTTTTAATTTATAATAAAGTTTAAGACATTTTATTGACCTGTCTCTGTATTAACTTAAATCACATGTCCTCATCATTGCTACCTGGTAACCTCACACTGGTACACTGTGTTACCATCCTTTAAGAAGAAGAAGACTCCCTGTACAGCTCAGTGCTGCACCGTCAGGACTTACTGTTATAGTCAATGAACGCTGGTCTGAAAAACTTACATATTACTCTCCTTGATTCACCACTTTGTCTAATATGAGATAATAATAGTTCTCCACTTGTCTGCACACTTCAACACACCGTCAGGCCAAGTGACAAGTGTTTCTTTTTGTAGCACTCATTGTGACCACAAGAGGCTCACCTGCACCACTACTCATATACTGAATAAGATGAAAAGCATGCATGGTGTTCCAGTGGAGTTTTCAGTTCTCTCTGCTCTCCAAACACAACCTGCATCTATTGCATGTTAACAAGTTATGTAACATGACTGTCATGTTTCTTTTGGTGAGGAATATGTCAAACATGGCACCAGTCTGCCCTCAGTGTCACAGTTGGAGTTCTGGGTATTATCAGCAAGTCACATCAAGGATTTACATGTGATCTCATACGTATGTGTTTGTGTTTTCTCATGTTTTATGATTAAAATACCAATTTAACAACAGTAGTAGTTACCAGCGGACTCCAGGAGCATACAGCTGTCATAAAGGTTAATGTAACCTGTGCTTTGGGAGAATGTGTATCATAATATATATATAATTCATAGTTATGATACAGAAATGGATGCCTTTTGTTGAATACTGCAATTACAATGCAATGCTTATTTAATCATTCCTTCAATTAACAACTGAACCACTTGGATAGGTCTAAATCATCACTGAGGCCCATCAGCTCATCTTATCTTGTTTAACACTCCAGAGGGACGTCCACATTTGACTTGTGTTTCCAACAGTTTCATCCTAGAGATGTGCGGTCAGGCCTGGTGGCAGGATGAAGTGACTGAGACTGAGGCTGTTAAATAGTCAGAGGGGCAACTTACCTTTTTTTACTGCTGCTGCACATGCATCAAAATCTAACACAGGAAACGTTACTTGGTTTTGTCAAGGTTCGTTCTGGTACAGCAGCTCACAGTCTACATGAATGAATGTCACATAAATACCATCTAACATCACCTTACAAATACAATACAAAGCATATTCACAGATATATGTAATCTCCGCATGACCTCTAAACAGTGGACTTGACCTTTCACACATGTAGCACACAAGAATTAGTGGCCTCTCACATACAGCTCGTCTGGATAATGTCCAAACAGTCCAGAGTAGCAGCGCTTGTGTGAACACTATGGATCAGATCCATGCAGACAGTCAAATCCAAGTGTGGCGGGAGCAGGTGTGAGTGTGTGTTTGTGCGTGTGTATGTGTAGTGTGTGTTGTCAACAATGCCACCTGGGATTTTAACCCAGGAAATGGCCATACAAGGCAAACACAGGTTTGAAGAATCAGATGAGGGCCAGAGGACATGGTTTTAAAGAAATATACTTTTTATTAACAAATTACCAAAATGACTTTAAAATAAATGAGGGTTGAAGCGTTGGCTGACCAAAGGGGGATACGCTCAGATGGAGTCACCACACTGGCAAAAACAAACAAATAGAACCCAACCAGAGGTCCGTTTCACAAAGCAGGTTCAACAAACTCTGAGTCTAACCCTGAACTCTGAGTTGATCTACTCTGAGATAGGAAAGTCTGAGTTTTCGGTTCCAGAACAGCTGATTTGGGTTAGTTTGATCAACTCGGAGTAGTTTTACCTGGAGTTAAGCACGTGCACCACAAGTATAGAAAGACAGCGTCAATGGAGCCCCGATTCGACGAGTCACCATGGCAACGGGGAAGAGGGCGGCTACGTTTTTCACCCCACTGGAATTGGAATATTAATGCGCTCATACGGTGAGTTTGCGCACGTTTTTAGAAGGAAGTGTATAGTCGAGGAGCCAAAGTCTCAAAAGCTCAATAAAATGGGTTGAACCTGACATGGTCTGCCATACTTTTTATTTGTGTTTTTTCTGTTAACTTTGACCCTGAGAACCAATAATTGGAGGGTCTGCTCTGCCGGAAATATCGCGAAAAAAAATGTGGCCATTTTAGTGTATGCACCCCGTATTTTTTATCAGAAAAATTTGAAAAATGATTTTTTCCCTCAACTCCTCAGTGGGTTGGGTAGGCTGTCAATAAATGCATTCCAGATACACAGAACACATGTGCTGACAACATCCACTAAAAAAAATTACTCTTAAAACACATTTCTACATGATTTTGTATCAATTTAATGCAAAAAAATAGGCATTTTCTCACTTTTTTGCAATATTTTCATCTTTACTTCATTGGCAATCAATTATTCCCCCAAGTTATGACATCGGTCAATATGCCATTCTTTTCACCAAACAGTATACTCATTCCACAGAAAAAATTATAAAAATCCAACTAAAATCAATGGATCTGTGGAGATTTCACTACTAGTTGGCAATCAACAGGCTCAGAACCTCAATAGAATTTTAGGCTACTTTCAAAATTCCAAAGACATGCTGGATATTTAGCATCATGGCACACTTACACACAAACACACACACACACACACACACAATCTTAGTCACCAACCGACAGTTAGCAACGGTTAGCAACGGTTACCAACGGTTAACAACAGACTTCGACGCTGCTCAGCTGTCTGAGGTAAGTGACAGTGACTTTGGGTCACACACACAATCTTAGTCACCAACCAACCGACAGTTAGCAACGGATAGCAACGGATAGCAACGGTTACCAACGGTTAACAACGGACTTCGACGCTGCTCATCTGTCTGAGGTAAGTGACAGTGACTTTAGGTCTGCCCCCTGCATTTTGGGAAAAAAGAATGGGAATATGGAAATTGTAATGGTAATTAACTGAAAGGATCACACCAGTCTTCAAACAAGTATATTTCTGATGATTCCTTATCCCAAACATATTCCTGTAGCAGCAGCATTCATTCTCTACTAGTTTACTAGTTTACCGAAAGCTAATAAACTATCATTAGAAATAAAGTTTATTTCTAATGATTCCTCGCTCCAAACGTATACTTGTAGCAGCATTTATTCTCATTTTACCAAGTCCAGTTGAAATTTCTCAACTTCTGTTCGAAGCAAAATGGAAATATACCATACATAAGATTATGAGCATTAAAAAAAAAGTAAGTCTCTACCCCATTCCTGTGAGGAGTTATGGCCGTAACCGAAATTAGCTTTCGGTAAACTAGTAAACTAGTAAACTAGTAGAGAATGAATGCTGCTGCTACAGGAATATGTTTGGGATGAGGAATCATCAGAAATATACTTGTTTGAAGACTGGTGTGATCCTTTCAGTTAATTACCATTACAATTTCCATATTCCCATTCTTTTTTCCCAAAATGCAGGGGGCAGACCTAAAGTCACTGTCACTTACCTCAGACAGATGAGCAGCGTCGAAGTCAGTTGTTAACCGTTGGTAACCGTTGCTAACTGTCGGTTGGTGACTAAGATTGTGTGTGTGTGTGTTTGTGTGTGTGTGTGTGTGTGTGTGTGTGTGTGTGTAAGTGTGCCATGATGCTAAATATCCAGCATGTCTTTGGAATTTTGAGAGTAGCCTAAAATTCTATTGAGGTTCTGAGCCTGTTGATTGCCAACTAATAGTGAAATCTCCACAGATCCATTGATTTTTGTTGGATTTTTATAATTTTTTCTGTGGAATGAGTATACTGTTTGGTGAAAAGAATGGCATATTGACCGATGTCATAACTTGGGGGAATAATTGATTGCCAATGAAGTAAAGATGAAAATATTGGAAAAAAGTGAGAAAATGCCTATTTTTTTGCATTAAATTGATACAAAATCATGTAGAAATGTGTTTTAAGAGTAATTTTTTTGTGTGGATGTTGTCAGCACATGTGTTCTGTGTATCTGGAATGCATGTATTGACAGCCTACCCAATCCACTGAGGAGTTGAGGGAAAAAAATCATTTTTCACATTTTTCTGATAAAAAATATAGGGTGCATACACTAAAATGGCCACATTTTTCTTTCACGATATTTCCGGCAGAGCAGACCCTCCAATTATTGGTTCTCAGGGTCAAAGTTAACAGAAAAAACACATATAAAAAGCATGGCAGACCATGTCAGGTTCAACCAATTTTTGAGACTTTGGCTCCCCGACTAGTAACACCGCTGCAGCAGCAAAAGAGAGGGAGACGGTGTGGGAGAACATTGCTGCTCGGGTCAATGCGTTAGTTTAAATGTAGTCATTTGCAATCATAATAATATTACAGGGGGAAACTGCTTGAGTGGTAGCCTATTAATTTATTTCATTTAGGTGCAATCCCGCAGGGGAGAAGCGCACTTGGCAGCAATTTAAGATGAAACATAAAAACATTAGACCTCGGGGGATTCCTCATTTTGATCATGTTTTACATTGTAAAGTAAATATTAAGTGGCTGTTTGACTGTATAGTTGTTTTATCCCCAACATGATGCTGTTTTCACGAACATAAATGTCTTCTCATCTATATCATATTCTGTTAAATAATTAAGCCTTAAACTAACACAGACTTCTACTCAGCCAACAGAAAGAAAGCAGATGCCAGTAAAACGGGTGGTGGCCCAGCACCGCCAACTCTAACGGAGGCAGAGGAGCTGAAAATGATAAAGATGGGTAGAAGCCGTTTCAGGGCGAGGCACACTTTTCTGAAGGCTCTGCGTACAGTTGCCTTGCTCAAGTGCTCTGCATCTCCGACGTTGTATAAAAAACATTTGCAAAAAAAACCAGAAAAAAAACGCAGCGCAACACACAATATCTGCTGGGATGTGAGAGCATGAGTTCGGTCGGTAATGTTGGAAATGTAAGGACGGATTAGGTTGTGTATGTAAATGATGGACTGTGACGTGAAACGGTACCACTCAAAAAGATAGTTGTCTGGAAATGCAAGAACATCTGTGCGCGGTCTGATAATCATCTCCCGACGAATATTTAATTCTCTGCGCAGTAATGCTGCATCTTCATCCACGGGATCGTTATCAAAATGACATGCCATGGTAGTGAAAATAGTCGCCACCTAATATAACTTCTAATGTAGGACTTCTGACTGATTTTTGCAATGATTTTCTCAAAAAACAGACAGCAGAACTATACTACGCCAAAACTCGCCCGCTGACTGAATGAATGAGGAAATCAAATACTGTGTGTAGCTGAAAGAGGGCGGAGACAGAGAGAAACTCGAGGTTTGCTGAGAAAAACCTGGTCCCGACCAGGTTAGGTTCATAGAGTATGTTACCATGGTAACTGACCGAGAGCTTAAAGAAGCATTTCATCGGTGGGAACATTGATCTTTATTGAAAGAGGGTCATATTTGTAGTCAAAAT
>CAEMYA010000207.1:3512-46012 GCA_903131615.1 Diplodus sargus
AAAGAGTAACTGGTTGAAATAAATCATTACCAAATCTCAGTATCATTTATAAAATATTATATATATATTATATCATTAAAAAAGTTTCTTCTTTGGAAGAAAATCCACTTAAAACGGTTGAACAGCAATAGCTGCAGACGGAGGAGACGGAGCAGTCTGTGAGAGGAGCAGGGAGCAGGAATGACATGACGCCTACATTTTTTGTCCGATTTTATTTTTTACAGTAAAAAAAAAGTTTAAATGCATAAAAAGAAACCACAGATAAGCAATATATCTCCCACACATATATCTACTTTAATCTTTCAAAAACAGTTAGTTGTTGGCAATTTTTGTGCACTTTAAAGCGTCAAAATATCATGTGGTGTGACTGTCCGGCCTTAATTGTTATTTCGAAAATGTCTTTAAAATGACCCTAAATCTGTTCAAATGTATTTCCTTTCCTATTTGGCATGATTTCCAAAGGATGTTGTAGTCCTGTACACATTTTCAAAGCATTTGTAGTTATTATTACATTATAACATACAAGCAAACTTTGTCCGATGATGTCAGTTTTATAAAATATCATGTGGTGCGACCATCAAGAAATTACCACTTTGGGAGTTTTATTCTGAAACCCAGTAAAAGACAGGATGTTGTATCATCCAACAGTTTGTCAAGAATCCTTGGAGACAGCAAGCAGGTTTATTATTCTTTCTCCAATTTGATAAAAAATCATGCTTTTAACGGTTGGTATGTAGTTGCCATATTCGGGTATCATGTGGTATGACCTCAAGAAAATGATGAATATTAAGTTATTTCTACAAATATATATTTTGATTATAAATTTCAAATTAGCCTTTTGTGTGAAGCTAGCTTGTTTTGTTAAGGAAGCTAATTATTTAGCTGTAAATGTTGACTGAACTTGAAAATATCATTTGGCACGACCAGATTTCATGTGGTGTGACCATTGCAGAATGTTTTTAATGATAGATATATGCCATAGATGGGTAGTTTTTGTGCTTTCATATTTAATTTAAGACTTGCATACAAAAAGTACTTTATATTAATATATTTTTTATAAGTCTTTTGTGCAATTGAAGTATTTTTTCCAGATATTTCAGAAATGGCAATTTGTTTGTTTTTTGTATAATATCATGAGAAATAATGTAATCAAAAAATGGAGCATTTTATTTCACTGTGGTAATTATGTATTTATTTGTAATTTGTCATTTATATATTGTTTTAATCTATAACAGATTATCACTGTCAAGCGAAACAAAAACCGCTCGCCACAGGCAGCGTGTTAATGCTGACCCTGCAGCAAGAAAGGAGTACCTTGCAAAAAGAAAAGAAAGCTATCAGAGAAGAAAACAACAGGGAAAGATTCCATATGAGAAGTCAGATAATCTGCCACAGAGAGAGAAAAATAAACAAAGAGAGAAATGGAAGGCTGCATCTAATGCTTAAAGAGATTGCAAATGCTATTTTAGATATGACTTCACTATCTATGGAGGACATTCCACTAGTCCTGGTTAGGGATCAACCGATGCACATTTTTTCACTTACGATCTGATCCTGATACATGTATTTGGATATCTGCCGATTCCAATATTATTCCGATACCAGAGCTCTGTTTGCTTTAATTTTATTATTATCATTATTGTTGATTCTATGTGAGGCTGAAATAAACTCCTCTCTACAGGCAAGTATGACATTGGGCAGACATCTGAGGTCCAAATATCTGTAGTAAAGCTCAGGGCTGGAACTCCTTTTAACTTCTCAGCTACCTTGGTTGATACTGGGTTGTATAGTTCAGTGTTTTTCAACCCTGCTCCTCGGGGAACACTGCCCTGCGTGTTTTAGATGTTTCCTGCTCCAACACACCTGATTAAAATGAATGCCTCCTCATCAGGCTTCTGCAGAGCTTGACGATTGGCCGATAATTTCAATCAGGTGTGTTGGAGCAGGAAACATCTAAAACATGCAGGACAGTGTTCCCCGAGGAACAGGGTTGAAAAACACTGGTATAGTTCAGGTAGCGCAGTCTCTACTAAGTATCTCCTGGATGGTAAACTATACAATGGCTGCAAGTGTTCAATCAGGTTGCGAAATCCTGTGTTGTCCACCACTGATAACGGTTGGTCATCGAGTATGGTGAAGTTGAGCAACTTCTCAGTAATCCCTTTAGCTTTCTTGTCGTTTGCTAGGAGTTTACCGTGCTTTTGGAATGACTCCAGAAGTGATTCCTGACGGCTCCTGTTGTCTTTCTGCCCCATGGCTAAAACTTCCTTGTGCTCTTTCACGTGGTGCTTTTTTAAATGTTGAATTGCGTTAGTGGTGATGTATGTCACGAGGGAGCTCACGCCTGTCTAATTAAAAGCTTTGCAAACATTGCATTTTGCTGTCTTGCTTTGTGATGTTTCCAGTGTAAAACATTTCCACACAGCTGACATGGTGGCTAGCCACAGTGCTGCTCAATGCTAACCTGGTAGCTGGCTTTAAACTGTGGAATGGATTTCCTGAACGGGGGCGTGTGTCATAACTCTGTGTCTCATTGAGCCACGCCTCCGTTGAGGAAATCCTTTCCACAATTTGCAGCCAGCTAGCAGACTAGCCAGCTGGAATCACTTGTGGAGTCATTTCAGCATACAATGTTAAAGCACATGCGTGGCTCATGGATCAGAAATCTCTGCAGGTCGGATCAGAAATTTCTGAACCGTGAATTACGTTGGTGTCGGACTCGATACCGATACTGGATCGGATCAGCGCCATCCCTAGTCCTGGTTGATGTAGATAGAGCACAAGAGGAGCCTGAAAATGCAGGCCAAGCTGTGGCAGACCCCAGACTTGATAATCAGGATTTTAAACCACCATTTTCCTCCACACCAGATCAGACTTTTTCAGACAGATTTTTCATGTTTCATGCAATTAAATTGTATTATTTGTATTGTTATTATTGAAATGTTGTTATTATCGGGTGTAAATCAATGTTTTGTGACAAAAGTATTGTTTATTGACCTGTTTATTGACCTAGATTTACTGACCTAGATTTATTATATAATATCTTCATGTCATTTGGTGCGACCACTCATGTGGTGCGACCAATAAAAGTAGTGACTATACTGAATACAAAATATAATATTTAGTTTCTGTGGCTGAAATATTAATCACTGATGCAATATACTTAAATGACTGGTAGTTTTTATATTTTTGAATCCATGCAATGTAATATAGAGAAAATATACATGTGTCATACAATTGAGAACGGGACTGTAAAATTTTAGAACAAGAATATGAAATCATTATTGACAAAAAAATCTAAATAAATTCAAATATTTTGATTCTTAACACTTTAAATAACTTATAACTTTTAAGAAAAATGTTAATTACATTATGGAAAATAACTAATTTTGAGAAAAATCACGGTCGCACCACATGACATTTTTTAAGGCCACGGCCAATTCAAATAAATTAAAAACTACTAAAAATGCTTCATTTAATTTTTTAATTTAAATTTCTGTGTGCACAACATTCCTAATGTTTGAACAATTGCAATAGATATGCACAATTTTTGTATTTTAAATTCGGCCCATTGAAAATCCTTATATGTCATTGACCCGGCTATAGGAGGACGGAGGGCTTCTGTCCTCCATGGGAGGGATCTCCTTCCATTCACTCAATGCATTTAGGATTTTTTCATGCTGATCAATGATTGGCTAAGACACGTAAAATGACGCGCTAAGGGAGGACGTCCTCCCTTACCAATCAGCAACCAGAATACAAGATTGACAGCAGGTTGGTCCAATAACAGTTCCCAAATTTCATCTTCACATTTATACAGCCGTAAACAAAAAATACTTGTATGTATTTTACAGCTTTCACTGCCAGCCATGCTCGGACAAGAAATATGGAGTTTTCAGCGATATTGGAATCGGTTTCAAAGGAAATATAAGCAAATTTCTGAAAGAAAAAAAAACTATTTTGAGAAATCAGAGAGAAGCTGTCAGATAATACTGATAATTCACAGTTTTCGTTTCGTTTGTTCTGCTGGAAGCCACAGGTAGACGCTGCTCCGGTGAACGGAGCTGAGATGAAAGTCAGTCATCTCAGTCAGTTTGCATTCACTAACTCAGAAAACCCAGTACGTGTTTGTCTCAGATCCTCCTCACTGCAGCTCTGCATCAATATTTGGGGAATTATTAGGTCGACTTTAAAAAGTGAAATCTACAATAAGTGGTTCAGATAATGTGCCAAATCACGGATCAACTTCGTTCAGTTACCACTACCTGGTCGGTTTACATTAGTGACAACAGCAAATTAGACAGAGAATACACATACATCATGCACTCGAGCTTAGGGTTAGCTTACCTTGCATTCGCTGAGCAGTTGAGGGTGATGGTCACGCAAATTGGATGTGTTGCCGCCCCTTGCAACAACTTCCTTCTTGCAGCTCCTGCAGATAGGGCTGCCATCCTCGACCAGCTGTCCCTGAGCATTCTTATAATAACCAGAATACACCCAGACTTCAGATTTGGTTTTCCTTGAAGGCGGAAAAATGCCTTGAGGGCCGCTACTGTCACGTCCTCCCTCCGCCATGTCTTCTTCACAGCATAACAAGCGTGCGTTATACGCTGCGCATGCGCAGGGAGACTTAAGAAGTATCTCGGAAGTTTTCCACACCGTGGTTATCGACCGCAGCGGTTACCATGGTAATTAAAACTTTAACGGTAACCTTCACTGTTGGAAATTTTGCCATGGTTTCCCCTGACACTGGTTACCGTTACATCCCTATAAGACAGCAATTAAATGACTGAAAACCAGTTAATAAGACTGTAGCCCTTTTCACACAGAAGGGGCTACTCTGCATTATCACAGCAGCGGCGGTTTGCCAATTCTCCATCGTTGTTTGTTTACACAGAACCAAGCAACTCCGGCGTAAAGGCACACCAGTGTGAAATTCACACAGAAAGCCGATGCTGTGGATCCAGAAAAAGGCAGTTCACGTCATGATAATTTTTTTCAGTCATTTCCAAGTTTTACATTGACATGCATGCAGGCAGACTGTTGACAGCCAGAGTGCAGGACTCAACTGACAGAGTGAAGAAGAGGTCTAAAAAATTCAGAAAAAAACAAGTCCATTGTCTCTCATTGTTAACTCTACCAACTTAAATATAGAGAAATGTGTGCTTGTAGTAACCATGTGGCCCTGGATGCAATCGTACCAACACTTTTGGCTCAGCGGGATTTTAAATGACAGGAGCGCTGACCAACTGCTCCAATAAAGTGAAACTCTTGCCAAAATGCAACCTATTTTCGTTTTGGGTCAAACTCATTTTCAATGGGAGTGCTTCGGGCAAATTAGCGATAGCATCAAAATCGCTATTTTTAAAACACTAAGAAGGCTCGACACAACATGAAACTTTGCCCGTAGAATCACCAGGGTCTGTGGGCATTGAGAACATTGTTTGTGTACACAGAGTTTGCTAAAAAGAACGTTTTTAAACAACTCACCTTAGCAGTAGCTTGTTCCACTCGCAGCCATCATGGCAGCCAAGAAGTATCAATCTCAGAATACAATGTAACATGGATGAGAGTTAAGGTGGACTGCTTCTGTCTTCTGGCAACAACTATCCACGCGATATCTTCCTTGACTTTTCCGGCTTTTGATTTTAGTATTGCTTCTTATATGAGGCTCCTTTTTCAACTTCAAGGTCAATATTGTTTTGCACTAATGACAAAACAACGAATTATCCATGCATTTATATGGAACTAAGCTTTAGGAGTGGTCCACCTTAACTCTCGTCCTTGTTACCTTGCATTCGGAAATCGACACTTCTCACCGGCAGGACGACGACGTCCTCTCTCTTTTTAGTAAACTCTGTGTACACAAACAATGTTTTCAATGCATGCTCACGTTCATGTGTAGAGACCCTGGTGATACTACGAGCAAAGTTTCATGTTGTGTCGAGCCTACTTAGTGTTTTAAAAATAGTGATTTTGATGCTATCGCTAATTTGCCCGAAGCACTCCCATTCCCACTCCCGAAAACGAAAATGCAGTAAATCTTAAAAGTGCCTCTTTCGCTGTAATTATGCTTTTACACGAAGGTTTGACTCATGTACATTCACAAAAAAAGCCTAGGTTGCATTTTGGCGAGAGTTTCACTTTAAGTCCCATTACACTGAAATAATAAAGATTTGATGATAATTGTGAAAACAGGAGGTGTTTCATATTTTCACATGAGTATGTGTGATTGACACAACACTTCAATCAATACTTTCCCATGACTGCCTCAAAGCTCTATGCAAAATGATGTGCAACTCAGCCTCATGGGGGCACTTTTATCGCAAAATAACCACCAAAACACTTGGCTGGCATGTTTCATCGATATGTACGAACATCGGTCATTGGTCATTGGTATATCACTAGTGCAGTGCCCGTAGGAAATATGTGTTCCTATAGAAAAGTGGGAGGTTAAGAAGCATTTTCATGGATGGCCAAATGAGGCTGTGTTTGAAGGTGGAAAGTCAGGGATATTTTGGTTTCTTGTGAAATCTGATATTCCAGGGAATAATTGGCCATTTGTGACTATTTTGTGATTTTGCCATTATATTTCAACTTAAAACTATTTACTTGGTGTGATTATTTTCAGCACAACCTCACGTGTGACTGTAGTTATTTTTTCATTTTGACATATTGTACTAACACAATGGACCTAAAATCACAAAAAAACATAAAATCCGAGTAGAAAAAGTTAGATTTTTTTACTGTGAAAACCACAAATGTGTTTAACAAACCATTTTTTATTACTTATAATGCAAATATAAATTGTTGTTTGCTGAATAAGTGCATACATTATAAAAATTTACAAAGTTCTGTGTAACTATTTACATTTAAATGCAGGCAATGCTCAGGTCTGCCTGAGCTCCTTCCAGCTGAATGAAGAGCTGCACTGCCCGCTCCACATTGACCTTCTCATTGTTTTGACTCATTAAACAAAAAACCGACTCCACTACACACTTAACCAAACACTACATAACACACTAACTATACTCTCCAAACACGCTAAATGTCACAAATCTCTCAATTCTCAATATCGCTGTCTGTACACCGACCGTCGTTGCCTGTCACTCATCTGCCGCAGTCCCTCCCACAACTTCCTGTTGCTCGACAACCAAACTTGCTGCTTGAACACTTTCGTGACAAAAGCCCGTTTTTACTGTTTCTTCTGCACCAGACACAAAGCAAACATGACGGCAATGTTCGCGAAAAAGCGTGGCGGACATTATTTACCCCAAGTACGGTTTTGGACAGGTCGGTGCGTCCGGTCCGTCAGCTCGGGAGTTGGGCCGTGTAGGTTAGCTAGCGGCTAGCAGCTAGCTACACATGAACATCCACAGATTACGATTCCACGTTGTTGTCCGCGCGTCTTCGCATCTCCTCAGACCCGAACAGACCGGTCCGGTCTTGTTTAGTCACATTAATCCACAACAGTCAGTTTAGATGCACAGAACAGAACGGGACCGAACCGCGGGCTAACTCCTGGTCCAGCTCGCGCCGCTGCAGGTATAAATCCGCTCTCCTCAGACCCAAACAGACACGGTCCGGTCTTGTTTAGTCTCATTAATCCACAACAGTCAGTTTAGATGCACAGAACAGAACGGGACCGAACCGCCGGCTAACTCCCAGTACAGCTCGCGCTGCTGCAGGTAAGTTATACATCCGCTTGTTTCTTAATGTGTGTCGTGGCTTGAGCTCTGCAGTGATTGGCTCTAATGCGCATGTCATTGTGATAGCTCCGGTAGACTATGCTCCAGAATGTGTAAAGCATTTATGAAATAATTTATTCACGGTATCATTGCAGTCCAAACAAATGCGAAGTCACACACCACTGAACCAAACGGCAGCCATGTTGAAACTCTCAGGTAATTCTGATCCTGATCCGCAGAGATATTTGAGGCACAGACAGACAGACAGACAGACAGACAGACAGAGATTCCTTGCTTTTATAGAGAGATGAGCAATAATCCAAACCCAACAGGAAGTCAGATATTGTCAATTTAATCGTCACTTTTAGCGACACAAAAAGTAGTGAGAAACAAGCTGGGCTGGAGTTCTCTCTCAGTTAGCATAGTTTGTCTCAAACAAAAGAGACCCATTACCCACCACAAAAGCTTCCTTATTCAGGATTCTCACTTGATTCACAACCTGCGGAAAACAGGTTTACACATTTCTACAATGGCCTTTTTGCCCAGCCACACAAATGCCCACTCACTGGGTTTGTTGGGAACAGCACAGTGACACAAGAATTTCCCATGCCATCACTGAAACTAAGACAAAGTAAAAAGTATGATTTCACATAATACACAGACAAATTTGTTTTAAATTGTGTCAATATATCTCCACAAGGAGATGCATGTGCCACATTTGTGAAAGAACTATGTTAGGTTGGGAGCACATACATTGTATTTTACAGAGATCTCTGCACAAACAAAGCTACATTACAATCACAAAATAACTTTGCCTGTTTGCTATTATACATTTTTACATCCACTAATTACCCATCTCACTCAGTTTTTGCATATGCACTCTCACCAACTTGCTGGCTGCACTGCAGGTCGCTGAATGATGCTCTCTCCCACTTCTGTGTGCTCACCTTTGAACACTTGGACATTAGAAGCTACATTCATAGTATAGTACATTATTTTATACAAGCAGGAGTAGTCCACTAAATTATAAAGGAACAACTTCCTTAACAGAAGTCAAAGCGCTACATGCTTGACACAGGAAATGACATTTAACCCCTTCCAGCACTGTCCCAAACACGTACAGTTAAGACATGCATACACAATAATTGGGCAATGGGGCTTGGTACGCAGCACACCACGCTAGCAGCATGCCCCGACGCGCGTGGACTGCGAGGGCCCGTTCATCGCTGCTTGCAGCTTTAATTTTTGTGTATATCCCAATCAGTGTTGTTCACTTTTCGGCAAGTTACTTAGGAAGTGTTATCAGTTACTTTTTACTTTAATTATGCTAAAAATCAAAGGTATT
The DNA here is from genome assembly GCA_903131615.1 of Diplodus sargus. Taxonomy (NCBI): domain Eukaryota; kingdom Metazoa; phylum Chordata; class Actinopteri; order Spariformes; family Sparidae; genus Diplodus; species Diplodus sargus. Next base: position 12,546 of record CAEMYA010000207.1, read on the forward strand.
ACTTTACTTATTACTTAGTGTCAAAAGTATTTAATTTCGTTACTTGTTATAATACCATATTACTTACCGCTCTCAAGTTGTATGCAACCTTAGCCAGCTCCTTTTTAGAACTGAATTCAATTTATTGAAACAATAATTAGCCTTACAGAGGGACTAAACGGTCAGCCAAACTGCACAACTGCAAAAACTGCACAACTGCAAAAACTGCTGTCTCCTTACAAGCAGTGTTGTTTTTGGCAGCCATTTTAGATTTAGTCTTAGTCTTAGTCTTTTGGACTAAAATGCTTTCTAGTTTTAGTCAAATTTTAGTCATTTCTGTATGTGATAGTTTTAGTCCAGTTCTAGTCGACGAAAACTCAAACAGGTTTTAGTCTAGTTTTAGTCAGTTTAAGTTAAAAAAAAAGAAGTATTGTCTTTTATCAAATTAATTTAGGTCAATAAAAAGATCTACAATCTCACAATGTGTTGCAATGTGTTGAGCTTGTAGATCTGCTATTTTCATAACTTATGAAGTAGGGCATCAATTCATGAAAAAACAGTTGAAATATGCCGATATGTGCTCGTTGTTATTGTATACCTTGTGGTTTTGTACACTTAAATTGTTCAAAAAAGAAAAAAAAAGTGACAGTGAATTTGTCTTCAAAATAAGAGCTTTACATTGCACCCTATTTGAGTTTAGAACTGGGTTCTTAGTGGGGGGCTTTTAATTTGAAAGTAGCGAACTTTCCTAGCCTGCTGTTACAACAGCAAGCGGACAACGAAGACAGACCGAGGAGACGCTGCATCTCCCGGACTTCAGCGGCTGTCTAGTTGCTACACCAACATTAAGCCGAAATGTCATGCATTTTGAACGTCTGACAGACTACCCACTAACATTTACGTCCATTCTCGTCTCGTCAACGAAAACTCACACACGTCTCGTCATGTTTTAGTCATCAAAGAGCCATGTTTATCTCGTCACCGTCTCGTTATCGTCATGAAAAAAAGGGGCGTCAACGAAATAATTTCGTCATCGTCATCGCTGACGAAAACAACACTGCTTACCAGATGCTTTCTTTTTTGCTGGCGAGATGTCAAGCTGTGGTGCAAACAAAGTCTAACTCAACAAGTGTGGCCTTCTAGTTAGATTCTACCACCACATATTCTCTCTCTTTCGGTCACCAGCGAAAGTCTTTCTCTATGGCAGCTTTACAATGTTCTTAGTGGGTATTTTCTCTATAATATATCCCAATTAGGGTGGAGTCAACTGTGGACATTGGTATCCTCTATGATATCCCAAATGACAAGCTTATTTAGATCATGTCCGCCTAACATCTCTCCACAACGCCCTCCTCTGAAATCTTGTTTTTGTTTAGCTGGGGTCCGCACGGCTTAACTTACAGTAAGATCAGCACCAGTAGTATTTCATGTTTTCACATTTCAAATTCAAATTCAAATAAAATAAAACTTTATTTGTCCCCGGGGGGTAATTTAAGGCACGTTAAGTAGTTGTACACAGATGCAAACAAGTCAGCACATTAAGTACACAAGTCAGCATGTTAGTTACACAGACATAAACAAATCAGGTTAAGGCACTGAACAGCTGTGGGAACAAAGGTTGCTCTCCTCCTCTGTGTTCTGCAGCCCGGGCAGCAGAGCCGGCGTACTGAGGGTTTTGTTTCAAGTATTTCACATAGCTGTGCTATTTATAAGATGCTTCAGAAGATGTTGTATTTCTTGTGGTTGAAAGTGTTTTGCTGGTCGCACAAAATTTGCAATAGATGAAAATGTTCCTTGTATCTTTTAATGGGGAAAACTCAAAATAAAGACAGTACCTCTAGCTGTTGAAAGTATACCTCTCTCCTCATACTCCATCCTTCGCTTAACTTTTTGGTTAGTGGCCGACACGACCTGCCCTGCTACACGTATACCTCATTGTAAGACAGGGTTCTTAGAAAGAGAAAAAAAAAAAGTCAAATCATGTTTTGGCAACGCAGCAACTTAATATAGTAACTGGCATATAATTGCTGATTTGGAAATTGTAATACCTTACACTAACGTTACTGGGGAAAGTAATGATGTTACAATTATATTACTTACTGAGTATTGCGTTACTACCCAACACTGTTGTTAATGATAAATGTAGTTGACGAGGCAGCTATGGCTCAGGGGTACAGCCAGCATCCTGTTATCCGAAGGTCGCTGGTTCGATTCCCCTGGTCTGGATGTAAAAGTGTCCTTGGGCAAGATACTGAACACCAAACTTCTACTGATGTGCTGGTCGGCACCTTGCATGGCAGCCACTGCTATCAGTGTATGAATGTATGTATGAATTACAACAACAGGACACTAAGAAAAGCTCATAACAACCTCAATAGCTCTGTCAGGACACCGTGCTAGGGAATTTACTGACTCAGTGAACATAAACATTAACATTTAGGGCATTTAGCAGGTGGTTTTGTCCAAAATGACTTACAGTTATTCAAAACCTGTAGACACGGACTTGAGGTGCAACCCTCCATGCACTGTGAGGAGCTTCCTTGTCTTAATACCAGTGGTCTCCTTCTCCTCCTTAGGCCAGCTTAACATGCCTTCAGGGTATCTAATGACCAGCAGGGCTTACGTGTTCTTGTTCTTACCATTCAGCTGACTTTTCTGGACTTGCCCTACTCTATGTAGGTATTTGACAATGGTTTCCTTTTGCTTGCAAGAACCCAAGGTATGTGTAGCGGTCTGCATCTTCTATGTTGCCTTCTGGTAGATCAGCCCTTTCAGTTCTGATCATCTTCCCTCTCTTTAATACCATCTGACCACACATATCTAGTCTCAGTGCCCTTCTGATGTTGTTGCTGTGGATCCTGGTGGTGTAAATTAGTGAGTTGGTGTCTTCAGTGATGTTGATAGGTTTTCACTGTAGTAAGTCCCCGGGACCCACGGTTGTTGAGTTGAGTGGGTCCCTGGGAAATTCAATGGGTCCCGACTCCCCAGTTAAAAAAATTTCTTTCTTTCTTATATTATTCTATTTCTTAAATTTTATTGAATGTTAAACTCCTTTGATGGTGGTATGATATGGTTATAATAAACGGATATATGTGAGGGATTTGCGAAAAAATAAACCTGAGCTTCAGCGTCTGTCCGAGGAGGACAGCAACAGGACCAGGCTGCCTGCTGAAGGGAGGAAGAAGGCCAGCGAGGAGTCTGAGATAAACATGCGGGGATGAGTTATCAGCAAACGGGCACGCCACGAGAGAGTGTCCTGCAAAATGATTAGGGCGATGGAGAAACAAATGTACACCACCGTGAGTGACAGCAGAGATGAGGAGTTTGCAGCGAGTGCTGGTTGGCTGAATCGTTTCCTCTGCCGCAACAACTTCACTTGCAGAAGACAACTATTGCCCAGATCCCAAGCTGGAGAAGTTTGTGACATTTTCATCCCAGATTTTTGTGAGGAAGGAATTAAACACCTGTCCCAAAGTGCCACCTGGTCCCAAATAAACACCCCAGCTATTATTTGGTATTTTACAGTATGATAACTCTCCCAGCCCGTGGAGAGAGACATGCATCACAGTGCTCAGCTGCAGACACAGCAGAGAGGTGACGGGACGCGACTCATCATGAGTGACAGGCATCAAGGCCACTCAGCTACCTTACCGACCCGCCCCCAGATATTTCATTCACAAAAACAGGGCCTGTGGCAATTCTGGAAAGATGTTTTTTGTTTTGTTTTTTTTCTTTCTTCATGTGCCCCTGACGGCATCTGGGCCCCGGTGCAGCTGCACCGCCGATAATTACGCCACTGGCTGCAATAGTCTGCTGACCTGCAATAGGTTTTTTCTTTTTCTTTGGTGGCATTTTTGCGTTCTCCTTTTCTTGCTTACTTGAGAAAAAACGGGATCTTGTTGGAAGCACAATGTATGCGCAGACGCCGTTTGGGCATAACAAAATGGCGGCTGCCATTCAATGTAGTTTTCATCACCACCACCGGATTATGTTTTATTTATTTCATTACAACACGTCCCTAAACGTTAAAACATAATCGACACGAATGAGCACAGCATCGAGCAGTGGAAACGTGAGTTTATTTACTATGAAGTTCATATTTTTAATTGTTGAAATGAAATCAGTGGGGACGGGCTAGTTGTTTTGGTAGCGGCTAAATTAGCATGTCGTGATACTTTGTACAGGGGATCACGTCTGCGCCAAGTAGATGCACAGAGGGTTGAAACAGCGCTTGTCCGGTCTGCTAACAACAAGGTTTCTTTTGCCAGTTACTGTGATTAAACCTGAGTTGTTTAACGTTCACAATGTATCGTTTTTCATGGGAAAAATGAGGTGTGTCCCCGGGACGCATGGATAGTGAGTTTAGTGCGTCCTTTCAGATTTTAATGCGTCAGGGACGCAGGACGCGTACCTAGCAACATCACTGGTCTTGCTCACTCCTGGCATACAACTCGATGTCATCCACGCAGAGGAGGCTGCTCTGATGATTGCTCCACTCTGACACCGTTATTTGTAGTCAATTTATGCAATGATCTGGCTGAGTGTCAGGCCTATGCAAAAGAGAAGTGGGGACAGAGCATGGTATATCCTGCACTTGATCATGACTTGCGCAGTTGGCTTTGAGTTGGCCTTTAGATTTGTTTTTGACAGTTCCATGAAGTTCTTGATGAAGGCGCTTAGTGTCCTGTTGTTGTTACACAGTTCAAAGCATTCCAATATCCATGTGTGGCATCGAGTCGTAGGTTTCCTTGTCGTTGATTCAGGGTTGCACAGAGTTGGTCTGTCTGGTCTTGCAATCTTGGGTGACTGCTCTCTCGACCAGTAGCTGATGTTTTGCTCCTCTGGTGTTTGTGCCAATTCCTTTCTGATTCATGCTCATATATTGAGCACATGACCCAATACATGATCCTAGCCGCTATAATGCATGACACTAGCCCTTTTTAGATAGAAAAGGCGGCACATTTGCTCCCAGGTAAGGGCGGCAATTTGCCGGCTCGTCTGTCTAAAACCGAGGCATAATATTCCTCCTTTCCAAAAGCCGCCTCTGAGGTAGGCGTAAACATGTGACGTGACGTGAAGCTGGAAGTTGGGCTGTGAACGGTGACATAGAATTTGTCTTCAAAATAAGAGTTTTACATTGTACCCCACTGGAGTTTAGAACTGGGTTCTTAGCGGGGGGCTTTTAATTTGAAAGCAGCGACCATCCTTAGCTTTCCGACATAACATCAAGCTAATACAACAAAAAAGCTACAGAGACTGAGGCTCCTGGATCTCAGCGGCTGTTCAGTTGTTCATCTTAATGTCCATGGATTAAATGAAGGACTGACTGCTGTGATCAGCTGTTTTTTTGGTTTTAAAACTCCTCGGTTGTGGGTCGCACAGCAGTGCAGGTCATTGACACCTCCGTCCATTTCACCCACGGGCCGGCACATTGACGCCTAGGTTTTAGACAGCACTCGAGGTGGAAATAAGTGTACCCTCCGAGGCGGAAAATCGGCGGACCAGAACAGACCCCCAATTTGCCGACCTCTGTCTAAAACCGCGGACCGAGCCGCAAAAAGGACGGGCAAATTGGCGGCTTGGTGCTCTGTCTAAAAACGGCTAGTGACTTCCATGATTTGATGAGGGATGGTATAGGCTGGTAATTGGATGGCATTGCCCTCTTCTGAGGATCCTTCAGAATCAGGACTATCCGGCCATTTTGGGTAGGTCCCATCTGTTAGCAGCTGGTTCATTTGTGCTAGCAGGTGTTCATGGAGTGCAGTTAACTTCTTTAGCCAGTAGATATGGATCATGTCAGGGCCCGGTGCTGTCCAGCTCGTCATAATGAGTGTTGTTGTGATGTGATACCTCCCTTTCCCATATGTCTTTCCAGTATTGTTAAGTCTCCAGCCTTCATTTGTCCGTTCTCTTGTTGTTACCCTGCCACTGGGAGTACACTTTTGATGGGTTGTTTGACAACAACCTGTTTATGTACATGGCCTCTAATTCTCCATCTCTTCAGGCAGGTAGTGTGTTGCCTTGATTTTGACATGCAGCGTAGTTGTTCCCTGTGCCTTGAGTTTATGCTGTAGCAGTTTGACAGAGCTTCTCATATTCTTTTAAACGGATTCAATTTCAGAGAAAAGTTGTGAGGAGAGAGCGATTTTCATGCACTATAGCATCCCGACCCTGAGTCACTGATGTTGTAGGGCTCTATGTCTGGTGGCATATTCCAACTTGGAAATGCTTTGTTGCTGCATGTTTGAGTGAAATTTGAGTCACGAGGAAGACATAGGCAGTATTTCTGCTTAATTAAGCCTTAGTATGCTTTTTGAGTTTCCCTTTCCTTTGATGTGTCTGCGTGGTGCTTTTAAAATGTCTGCAAACTTACAAGCACAACCCCACGCATAAGCAACTCCTATAGAAAACAGTGCTCCTGAACTTCCTGAAACAACTCGTTTGTAGTCCAGCCATAATTTCTCTAACTTCTGTATGTTACCATGTAATACAGAACCACTGCCAACTTTGTGAATGTCCACCTAGGTGACAGAGGTGACCCATTTGTATACAAACATGGGGAAGGTACAAGCAAAGCAACCACAAAAGTCATCATCTACCATGTTTTGTCACTCTAAAGTACGTAAAGCAGCAGAGTCACTTGCCATCTTCTGCAAAAGACTCAAGACTCACTTGTTCAGACTTCACCATGACCCTGCATAACCAGACTTCCTCCCAAGAGGAGCAAATTTCTAAATTGGTGTATGTGCAGCTTTCTTAGGTGCCCTAAGAAAGAGAGTTAGCTCATTGAGTAGGCTCAAAAATTAACCTCTTATCAGGCTAGGTGGGTATGGGTATAAAAAAGAAAAAACCCTGCTCCGTGCATCACTTCAAGCTTGGCCTAAAGTTATACAGCATATAAGTCAATGACTAGGTCTGTTTTATACAAGTGGGCCCAGAACAATGCGCTCCAACCCACTGAAAGAACTAGAGATGTTCCGATACCATTTTTTCCCTCCCGATACCGATTCCATTACTTGTGCTGTGGGTATCGGCCAATACCGAGTACCGATACCAGTGTGATATGGAAAAAAAAATCCCATCATACTATGCCTGCATGACTGTGATATGATTATCATTGTGGTGAGGCTTGGCTCAGGTTAAACCCTTTCTCACACTGAATGAATACAGCAAATGGAAGCCATTTATTTTTAAATTCATTTTAAATAGAACAGTATAAAACAGTAGTGCAACAGCAACTTAACTAAATCAATCTAGGAAGAATTTTTTTTATCTTTAATTAAAGTGCAGCCACAATATTGTAAAATAAAAAAGTCATTTAAATTACTTTAAATGAGAAAGAAATCAGGGCGACTGTAGCTCAGTGGGTAGAGCTGGTGGACTAATGATCGGAAGGTCGCTGGTTCAAATCCCGGCTCCCCTGGGGTGGAACTGAGCTACATGTCGAAGTATCCTTGAGCAAGATACTGAACCACAAAATTGCTCCTGATGTGCGGTTGGCACCGGTGTGGCAGCCTCTGCCATCAGTAAGGGTCCTGCGATGAGTCGCCAGCTCATCCAGGGTGTACCCTGGCCTTCGCCCACAGTAACTGGATTTGGCCCCCCCCTGAAAAAAAGGGGGGGATAAAACTTCTCCACGACTCTCACGGAAAAAGCGGAAAAGTAAACGGAACGGAACCGAGAAAGAAATCACCCAGTGTGACGTTTAACCTAGCAAAACATGGGGCACATGTCGGAGCTCCAAATGTCCGTGGGATTAATCTATGTTCGTTTGGTAACGCCTCGCTGCATGTTCAGTATGCAGCTGTTTTTGTCTGAAATAGTTAAGTTTCGTTTTGAGTCCCGTTTATACACAACACTTAGCTTGCTTGTGTTTTTAATAACTAGTGCGTTTGCGCAAGTGCTCTCGGTGTAATTCTAAGGTGTAATGTTTCACAGTGGAATCAAACCGGTTTAGACCTCTGCATGCTGCTTTGTACTAGTTCCATTTATGGACAGTGGATGGATTTCTTTTATTTACGTTCTTTTCCTGCTACACCAAAAATGACTATCATAGGATCTGGCTCAATCTGACAGTGTTCCAAAAATTTAATTCCAATAGATAGACAGTTTAGGGCAATGCCAAAATGAGTGAGCTAAAGAAGCAGGTGATACTTTGCATCTGTCACAGGTAGAGTTCGCCCCTGGGAACATTTTAGAGAGTTTAATTTTAGAGAAATGAAGGCGGTGCAGCAAGCTGAACTGAATAAGACCATGCCGAGCACAGATTGAGGCTGTATGGCCCCCCTCTAAGGCCTTTCTCCACTGCTTCCATGCAGATCTTATAGTCTCCAAAGAAGGATTTTGCAAGTTGGATAGGAGATTATAAAGATAGGATATTGCACCCCGTCGGGAAGGCTCAAAGGAAAACAAGGTTTCCATGGGCAATTCATCAGGCAGATTGGGAAAAGAGGGAGTATTACCTTTAATATAACTACGAACCTGGAGGAATCTGAAAAAATGGGATTGTGGTAAATTAAATATATGCCTCAGTTGTTCAAAGGTAGGAAATATATGATCTATAAAGAGAGCCTTCATGTCTCCGGTGCAGCAAAAAAATAAAAAGTACGACTTGAAATTCAAACTTTCTGTCGTAAGACATGCAGAGGAAAACTCGGGAGAAGCAGCCGCTAGACGTTTCTCTGTCTGCAGACACAGCGGGGGAGGAGAGGTGATGAGATGCGACTCATCATGTTGACATAAATGTATCGGCACCTTTCAGCTCAACCTATCACGAACAATATAAACAAATATATAAAGTTAACACTGCTGGCCACTCAGTACTTGGACAATCAGGTTAATTGCCTATAAAGCATACATGCGAATATATAAATATTAGCATTCAGTGCCAAAGAGTAAACCAGAAAAGAAAAAAGAGCATTGGTAAACAAGTAAACATTACCTGGTAGGTTAGACGGCAAAGTTAGTCCATAACATTATCCTGGGTATTGATTAACGGGGAAGTTGCTGTTCGAGCGTTATCAAGATCCTGGTCGGAGATAGGTCCATCAGCCAAACATAACTGCACATGTAATATGTAGTCCATATGCACCATAAACAAAATAAGAAATGATCGAAAGAAAATTGCCCATCAGCTGTCAGGTGTGCGACACCTCACTGCCGACACTCCCCGCTGTATCTACACCTCCACTGGCGACCAAAGAAACCCACTCAAAGAGTGGCAATTACCCACCCCGTTGAAATTAGAAATTATCCATGTCGTGAAGAAATTTTAGACAGGTAGAAGTCCTCCGCTGCTTGTGGGGAGTCGAAAGTGTGCCGCACCCCGCCTAGGTTGATGGCCAGGACCGCAGGATAGTAGAGGCTGTATTCAACCTTCGCCTCCCGGAGCTTTGCCATGACAGTGTTGAAAGTAGCCCGGAGCTTGCTTATCTCCGCCGGCAGGTAAGGGTAGATATGTACCGGAGTGCCTTGAAAGATGAGGGGACCCCTGTCCTTAGCGAGGCCCATGATTCTCTCTTTTTGTGCATAATAATGCAGCTGTACGATAATGGGTCTTGGTCGGGCTCCTTTTTTGGGTTTCAGCGCTAGCGACCGGTGGGCCTGATCAATTTCGACCGGAGTGGGTTAGGATTATCCAGGGATGAGCTCCGCCATGAATCTCGTGGGGCAGGTGCCGGCTTCTGCTCTCCAGATCAAAACACTTGTCCTTTAACCACTCCAGCTCCTTCATTTTCGACTCGTCGTGTTGCTCTAATTGTTGGATTCGGTCGAGAGCCTCCGAGAGAGTGTGCACCATGTCAGCCTGCTCGGTTGTCACCTGGGCATGGTCCTGGTGGAGTCGGTTAATCTCCTCTCCCAACTCGTGGCGCAGACCTTGAAAACTAGTTGTAGTTTCCGAGCGCATGGCCTCAGTTTCTTGCCTCAGTTCTGAACTCATAGTAGACATTTCTGCTCTGAAGTCTCTCAGGATAGCTTCGCAGGAAAGTTGAAGTTCTTCCCGAAGAAGTTGAACAGTCAGTTGGCCACCCTCCGCCATCTTGACTCAATCCTTAACCTAACGGTGAAACTATCGTTCGCTATCGTCGTTTTCTAATTTTATTTCTTTACCAGCCAAAGCTCTGTGTCCGTGTTAATTGGGCGATGGATTGTAACCAGTTTCACTTCAAGATAATCAAATTATGGTTGTAGAAATGTGTAAAAAAAAGGGAAAAAAAACAGGAGCCTACGAGACCTACGTCTGCTCCATACCAGGGTCAAACCGAAAGCCTCCTCTTTTCTGTCTTTTGCTAGTACATCTGTTGTGGGCCTACTTGCAGAGCACATACTGAGTTCCTCAAATCCCATTGTTTGTTCTATGTGGCTTTAAAATTTAACTTCAGTTATTTCTTCTGCAGAGTGTTTGGATCTCATCAACTCTTGGCGTGCCTAGAGGACCTTCTAAGCCTGCAGGAAGGTCAGAACCCAGAGGTGAACCATCTGTTGACACCAGCATATTATCATCTTGCACTGTACCACCTCCACCCACAACAGAATCATCAGCCCCATCGTCCTGCCTACCTTCGCCAAACCTTGCAGGGATGTCCCAGTAGGCCTGTAACAGCATTGCAACATGAGCAGCTGTTCCCACTAACATTCCCAGGAGAGCATAGTGAAAACAGCCATACAGGTAGGTGTGAGAGGGAGAAAACCTATGGGAAAGTAAGTGGTTTAATGGAAAGAGAGATGGAGGAAGACAGATAGGAAGGAAAGAGGGGTGTCGGAGGAAGATGTTTTTATGGCAGGTGAGGGGTGAGCGGATATTAGGACGTATCAACACTAGGCGATTTGAGGGGGGATGCTGTCCCGCTTGTTAGCAAAATTACCAAAAAGCATCCCGCTTGTTAACCTGCCATCACTCTCATCACTCCATCTCCTAGTAGCAGAGTATGTTACAAATCACAAGTGGCCACGATCAGCTCTCGTGCACAGTGAAGTCATGCTGTGCACGACTGCATTGCGTTCCGGCTTCGTGGTCTATTTTTGACAGAAGCCGCAACAAGTTGCACAGAGCAGATTGCACCATCAGGAAGTCAGAGACACAGGAACTCCATAGAGCATCCGGTTAATTTTCAAAATAAAACACCCTGTGCAGACTCCCGATTGTATAAAGACAAAAAATGACCAAATCAACAAGTTTGCTATTTATGTTCTTAAACTGAAATGTTATTTTTTGTCAGTGTTTTTAGTGTGTCCGTTCAGAACATGGCGGCTTATGTTATGTTGGTAAATGTCATTTTTGTGCTGGTTTATAGTTTACAAGTAAGTAAGTACCCCAAGTATGTTTTTCTGCATTATAGTTTTTAAATATAAGATTTTCCTATCGGTGCATATTGGACAATATGCACACAGATACCATTTTATCTGTGATAGGCTATTCTCCGCTGATAAAATCGGCCTACCAAGAGAATCTACCTACCGAGAAATCACAATGTTCATTGTGTGTCCTTCAAGGAATTTAGATGGTAAAAAATTCCAAGGGGTCATGTGGGTAATGTAATGTACAATTACCCCGCTTGTAGTGTATTGTGAGAAACATAAGAAACCCTGCCTGAATAAACTCAGTCAACTGCATACAATTTAAAGGTGTATTTTCTCATGACTTTAATACAGTTATAAAAAGACAACTGTAGTAGGGAGAGAAGGAAGATAACTGGATAAAATGGAATTGTAGAATTAGAAATGTCACAGTTATGCTTAGGGCGTCCTTAAAGGAGAACTTCGGTCAATTTCAGCATGCAGCTTTATTGCTCAAGCTACCCTTGACTTGCCAGTACCGAAAACGCGAACACTTTTGGTCCATCCTTACAGGGCTCCTTGAATGGAGAGTTAGCATTGACCGCTAACAACATGGGGTCACGTCTTTACACTGTGTTTTAAGCATCTTAACATGCTCCAAATATCACCCCAAAAGCTATGCAACATCAGCAGACACCTTACAACACAGAGTGTATGGCTCAAAATGAATAAAAAAAGTGGCTAAAACAGTGTGTTTGTGCAAGCAGCTACTTACCGGTTTATTTACATCCCGTCTTCCCGTAATCCAAACTAGTCAATCCGTCGAGCGTACGCTTACTCCCTCACTGGCAGAGACGGAAACTTTTGGGCTCATGGCTCATAACTGGCTGTAACATCTACATGTACGTTATGAATAGAAAAAGGAAAATGCTGGAATACGTTTCTGGCAAAAGTTTCCGTCTCTGCCAGTGAGGGAGTAAGCGACCGCTCGACAGATTGACTAGTTTGGACTACGGGAAGACGGGATGTAAACAAACCGGTAAGTTGCTGCTTGCACAAACACACTGTTTTAACCACTTTTTTTATTCATTTTGAACCATACACGCTACAGTGCTGTGTTGTAAGGTGTCTGCTGATGTTGCATAGTTTTAAGATGCTTAAAACACAGTGTAAAGACGTGACCCCATGTTGTTAGCGGTCAATGCTAACTCTCCGTTCAAGGAGCCCTGTAAGGGGTGGACCAAAAGTGTTTTCGGTACTGGCAAGTCAAGGGTAGCTTAAGCAATAAAGCTGGATGTTGAAATTGACCGAAGTTCTCCTTTAACCATAGGTGTGTACATAGGTGTGTCGGCGCAGGGTGGTGCTCCCATTGGGCCATCTCCCCTGTTAAAAATAAACAAATCACCTACTATATATGAGTATATATATGTGACATGGTAGAAAACAATTGTAAATCTTTTCAAATAGATTGTTATCGAGGGAATGGAATCACAAATTTTCCAATTGGATTAGCAGCCTGCATACCAGTTGGTAAACAGGGCAGGCAGATTATTAACCTGTGTACACAGTTTAAGTAAAAACCTGTTCAGATAAAAGCCCAGTTCAGACCCAGGATCGCATTGAGACTAAACAGTTTTAGAACATAGCAGGGGAAAGTTGCAGTGGAGTGAACTCTGCCCTGTTTCAACAGTCAATTAGCGCCTTAAAGCAAAATCAGCCACTCAAGTCAGTCAAGTCTGCTTGTTAAAATGGCAGACTTTTTGATGGGACAGAATCATCTCTTAAATTTGTTAACTAAAAGCCATGTCTGTATGACGCAAGCCTTAAGATGCAAATTTACTGATAAACTGACAACTTCCCTGCTTTTCCTCTTCTCAGATTGCATCCACCACACACTTGGTATAAAACACTCCTCTTGCTTTGGGTGTTTCATCAATACTAGAAATGCAACATTAGCAAGCTACTGACTATCACAATGCTTGTTTAAATATTAAGACACTACAAATTACATCCATAAGAGTAGGATGATACACCTTCTTGTTTAGTTGCCTTGATGTGAACTTTGGAGGTTTTCAGAATATTGCTGATTGGCACATTGCGAAGAGTTGCAAGTTTCAACCCATGTTGCTGCAGATCTTTGCTCTGAACAGGGCTTAAAACTTTCAGAACATCCATCTGGCTGTAGGAGTAATAAAAGGGAAATATAATTATGGAGAAGAAACTAAAAAGTATACTATGCAATGTAATCTTAAATTGTCAAACCATCTGAATGAATGCACCAGTCAATACAATAGTTAGCTTACAATGTGTTCTGCCATACCTGATGAAAACAAATGGGTCACAGCATGTTAGGTATTGTATAATTCCTTAAAGATCATACTGCATATATGTGTGCACAGACTGGCACATTTTCACAGATGCTGTCACTCAGGATAACATCAATCTTGAGGAATGTCAAGAAAAGCTGCCTTTTGGTCAGGTGACAATGAAGCACACCACACTGCCAGAGCAAGACTGAAGACTGACTTCAAGGAGGCATAGAGGGGACATCAGCAGACACTGGAAAGACCTTCATCTCAACATCAACAGCATTAGAGATATGTAGCAGGCGATCAGAAATGTCACGGCTACAAACAGGAGCGCCCACTTTATATGTGAGGCTACACATCGCAGGGTGAGCTGAACACATTTTTCTGCTCACTTTGATGTCCTCAACAAAGACTCAGCTGTGAAGTCTACTCTGCCTCCAGAAGACCTCCCACTGCCAGTATCTGCACAAGATGTGAGAAGAATACTGCTAGGAGGAAGGGTTAGGGTTGCTTAAAAAGTGACAATCAGCTAGTCGATGTTATTACCGACTTTTGATGAGTGATGTATCACTAGCCCCTTTTAGATAGAAAAGGCAGCACATTTGCTGCAAGGTAAAGGCGGCAATGTGCCGCCTTGTCTCTCTAAAAGGGAGGTGTAATATTCCTCCTTTTCCAAAAGCCGCCACTTGGCCACCACTGAGGTAGGCGTAAACATGTGATGTGACGTGAAGACCGTTAGTAGCTTGCCGCTACAACAACAAGCGCACACAACCAAAGAGCTACAGAGACTGAGGAGACGCTAGCATCTCCTGGATCTCAGCAGCTTTCCAGTCAGGGCCGTAACCAGGGTTATGAAACTAGTGAAGTACAAACCATGCGAGCATGCAAAGCAAAAAAAAAGCTTTGAGTACTTAGTTATGAATAAAAAGTCAAATAAATAGTGTTTTAAACTGTGCAATTACACAAATACACAATCACATAATGTTGTTGACTGGATTTTTATTAACTTTTGGCACAGATTATTTTGTGTCAATCAAATTCAATTGACAAAGTTAAAAAAAGCTGGCTATAGAAAAATATTAACACTTTTGTTTTTGCTCCCATTTTTCATGATCTGAACTCAAAGACCTAAAACATTTTCTATATACGCAAAAGACCTATTTCTCTCAAATACTGTTCACAAATCTGTCTAAATCTGTGTTGGTGAGCCCCCCACTCCGGACAGACGGACGCATCAGAAAGGGAACGGAGGCTGCACATGGATCCTTTTTTCCTTTTTGGGGTCAAACGGATCATGTGCATAATTAACTGCAAAACAAGCAAATATGCTTCTGGCCTGTCTAGCCTCTACCTAGTCTTTTGACTAAACTTAACCAACTCCTTTCTTCATTGCCTAAACCCAACCAAAGCACCGAGCAAAGAAATTAATTTTTTTTTCTCCCCCGGTCGGGCAGCGGCTGCAGCAGGCCGGCTGCACCAAGGCGGCTGCACCAAGCCGGGCTCAGCCGGTGTTTCGGAGCGGGGGGGTTTCGGAACAGCAGGGTGTCGGAATGGAGGTGTTTCGGAATGGAGAGTAGTCCGCTTCCTTCTCGTTCCATTACACTAGCTAACAAGTGAGATGAGGTGACGATGAGATGAGATAAACTTTATTGTCCCCCGAGTTGAAATTTGTCTTGGGCAAGTACATGCAGCAGAAAATAGTGTTTTCTTTTTGTTTCAACAAAACTATTACCATGACAGATGAGCGAACTGGCGAGTATGTGGCGTGATGTGTAAGGCTAAAAGGTTACGAGACCTCATATGCAGAAAAACAACTTTTTCTTTTTTTTTAGAAACTCAGCTCCTGATTCTCGGCTGTAACGGTTAATATAATTTGTGATCTTTCTATGAATTAGATTTTCATATTTTTTTGTAAAATGTATATTTTTATAAAAAAATCCCAGGAAATAGTAACCGAGGTATTTACTAACTAGCTAGTTACGGCCATGTTTCCAGTTGCACATCTTGATGTCCGTGGTTGAAGTGATGAACTGACTGCTGTGATCAGCTGTTTCCTGGTTGTAAAACTCCCCGGCGGTGGGTCGCACAACAATGCCGGTCATCGACACCTCCGCCCATCTCACGCAATTACCGGCACATCGACGACTCGGATTTAGATAGCAATGGAGGCGGAAATAAGTGGACCAAAACAGACCCCCAATTTACCGCCTTCTGTCTTAATCTGCGGACCTAGCCGCTAAAAGGACAGCCAATTGGCGGGTTATTGCCCAGTATAAAAACGGCTACTCACACAGGAGAGTGTACCCTACTAGGTAAAGACAGCTACAATTGTCCCTGTACCTAGAAACAACTACCAACAACTAACTTGTAAAACTAAGTCATCCAGTTATTGAGTGACCAACTTTCGAAACTTTGCTATGGCAAATTCAAAATTCTATGATAAAATAGTCTTGCAGATCTGCTTTCATCCTACATAACGTAACGTTATGTAACGTTAGCCTAATGTCTGCCCACAATTCTCTGCCTCTGCATCGATGCAGAATCTTCCCAGCTGCATCATTCCACACCGCTAGTTAAGCTGTTTTTCTTGCAGCTGGTTTGTAATCACAAACAGCCAGCTGAGGACTGATGCAGCTGATTTCAAGCCATAGTTTGCGTAAACATACTGACAGTTTTTGCCGTTGCAGCTGCAGTGTCACTGGGCTTGTTAGGTGAAGCAGATAAGGCCGGGTGGCTGAGCAGGGACAGGGCAGGCCTGTGGCAGTCTACCCTGTGAACAGCCGGCCTGTTTGCTTTACCTAATGAGCCCAGCGACACTCATGCAGTGAAAAGTGGCTCTGGAGTATGAGTGAGCCCGACAGGAAGAGCAGAGGACCAGGAATAAGTTGGTGTGAAGTGGTCTAAGTGTTGCTACAGCTCAAGCACGACCTAATATGATTGTGCCCATTGCTGTTCAAACAAAAAAGTTAATTGACAGAGAGACAGTAGAATGCATTTTTACTGATTTCTCTTGTTACATCCATTAACTTTTTATGAGCTAAATAACCATGTTCTGTGTGTATGTAGATTTGGTCACAGTCCCATGACAGTAACGCAACATTTTTGGTAAATTGATACAACCCTTGTATAAACCATGAACGTTGTTCAGGAGCTAGGATAGGGAGATTGGCGTGGGTTTGAAGAGTATTTTAAGATTTGCCTCTTTTTTTTTGTTAATAAAAGTTTAACATTTATAACTTATAAGTATAAGATATAGAAAAGGTATGACGAAATAGCCATCATGTCCTTAAATGACCTGAACGTTTTCACATTTGAATGGTGAGGGAGAGAGAAGAAGAGGAGGAGGAGGAGGAGAGAAGAAGACAGAAGAAGAGGACATACAGAAGAGGAAGAAAGGAAGGCAGATGAGGATGAAGATGAAAAGCAAGAGGAAATAAAAGAAAGACAAAAAGACTGATGATTCAAATGTTAATTAAACCCCAGATAGATCAGGGTTTGAAGTTGTTAACCGTTTAACCTGCCAGAGAACACTCAACATCATTCCACCAATCAGAAGTGGAACAATCTAATTGAAGCATCCGTGTAAGGCTTGAACATGCTGTTTCACTGAGAAATAAAGAGAGAGCTGATGAAAGTCCACTTGAAGAAGGCACTAATAACAAAAATTAATAGCTCATATAGGTGAAATTACGACACTGCGGGAAAAACCCTTAAGTCAAACTGCACTTGCTTAAGAAGATGAGATATGATAAACCATTGAACAGCTGGAAGGTAACTGTAGGGGGGAGTTTGACTGAGGGATTGGACAAACTTGACGAAGAGAAGCGAAAAGCTGGAGAGAGACGAGATGGAGTTGATTGAATGCAAACTGTGTGTGTGTGAGGTGAGAGAGACAGAGAAAACAAGTGCAAGAGAAAGAGACAGAGACATAGAGAAAGGATTGTGGTAGGTAAAGAAGTGTTAATTCAACCTGAAACAGATCAAGGTTTGACTTTATAAAATGTAAAAACTCCCTAGAAAGAACTCAACATCAGTCTAAATCAGGATAAATCTGAGTCCCTCAAAATGTTACGCCATTGAGAAAGAGATAAAAACCAGAAAATTCTGCGTTCCCAAAATTCCACTGAAATGTTAAAAAGCACATACAAAAGACCTGTTGTCATGTTGGTTTCAGTACCCATCCTGTGAATTTAAGGAGAGTTGTTCTGTCCTGCACCTCTGATGAAAACAAGGCTGGGTTTTATCAAGCAAATTGTTTTCCTTCACAATGTCCTAAAGTTGCTTTCTGACAACCTCTCATATCGAAAACATTGGTATTGATGTTGAACCATTGGGTAACATAACATTTAAGCTATTTAATCTGTTACTATCTATTTCTGTTATTGAAAGATATGTATGAGACAACTACTCATATTTGATACTATTCATGATAATGTGCATGCATAAAAACTAAGAACTACCAGTAGAAATATGTTAAGGTAAAAAAACTTCAAGATGAAAAGTCACATATTGTATCTTATTGTATCTGCCTCACATTTTGTATCTACAAACATCAACATTTATCAATGTTTAATTATGTCTAATAGACATTTGTAATCTTGTGTTATTAGTTTTGTATTGTTTTCTGCAATATGGTTTACTACAGATCACAAATCAGTTGTTGTGCATCCGATTTTCCACTACCTGCCCCATTAGTCTCCATATTTTTGTCTTTCCGAAGAGAATTAAGCATTAACTGTCTTACTGCCAAAGCTAACATTTTTCCTTTTGTCTCATATGATTTTATTTACCTACAGATGTTTCGAAAAAAAGCATCTTCCTCCTTGAGAATGCGAAGAATAACTGAAAGCACTAGATGTAATGATTTCTTTTCTTTACTCTTTAGAAAAAAGTGTGTAACCTTTCAGTGTTGTCATATGAAAAACTTTCTGTGTGAAGGAACCCCCTCCCAAACAAAGAAACGTCTTTGCTTAATGGGTAACTTGGTATCTTAATTGATTTTAGGAGAAGAGGGGTGTGACTCAGGAGGACTTTTTTGTCTTTGATTTGGACCACTCACACAACAAATACATCCCAGCTGGTTTCAACTTTGACAACACTGGATGTTCAACTGAAGACACTGCTTCTGTCTTTTATTCTGTATGTCCATTTACAATCACATTTCTTGGAGTCAGCTGTGAATATTTCCATATTATTGGATTTTGTTTCTTTGCTAATTTGTATAGTCCTTTATTGAGCCACAGCGGGTGGGTTACAAATGTATCACTGTATCACAAATGTACATGTAATCACTTCGTTGAAGGTAGTCTATGTACCTTGACTTTGGTAATTAATCAACAATAATGATCAGTGAAAACGTCTTTTATCTATTTGAGAAACAAAAAACTATGCTTGAATGGTTAAAGTTTTCCAGTCACATATTCTGTCACATCATTTAATGGGTAAAGTTTAAGCTTTTGTCCATCAACCAAAACCGTTTTGCACAGTTAGCATTTCACATTAGTCCAGTCCACACCCACTGTAGTCATTGGTTAGTCAGCAAACCATGGTATTTTAGTAGAACATTGCCTGTCAGTCTGTTTTCTGCTACTTGTGTGGGTACAAGACCGTGGCCAAGTAAACAATACCTATTTCTGAGATCTGTTTTAAGTCATCACACAGCTGCCACAGTCATCATTCTTTAATTCTTAAATTGTTAGCCTTGATGTTTGTATTTGTTTGTGATTTGGGTTGGAGGGTTCAAGATTTTTTTCTGGTGGTTTGGCTCCTCATTTTTCTCACAAGTAGTTGGTAGATGGTGGGGAATGGTCCATTTGCATCTCTGACCTTAATGCTTTCTGTCCTTCTGTCTTTTTTTCTCTCTTTTCTCTTTTCTCTTTTTTTTAATTTCTGGAATTACATTACTCTTTCTGGTTTTTTTTTCTATCACTGTAGCAGTATTCCCATATGAACAACAGAGAATGTCCGGAGAACCAGGTCCAGACTTTGTTCTTCAGTGGCCCTTTCACACATGTAGCTCAAAAAAGGAAATTGTCTATGTCAGACGTGTTCTCAACTACTTGTCTGTTTGGCTTAGATGTGTGTTGGCCCCTCGTTTAATGTGCAGAAGGAGGACTAATTTGTAACAGTGATGATTGTAACAATTTTACATTGATGTCAGTGCTACATGTATCTGTATGCATATCAACCAAAGAGTGGAAATCTGTATATACAGGAATGCAGAAAAGAGTAAGAAGCAGTTACAGTACATTAGCATTATCGTTTTCACTCATTTGCTATGAATTCTCAGAATTAATGATATGCTGTATTCAAACATAGGCTCACTTGGATATTATTCAGACTTGGCTCTTGGGAGCTGGCAGAAAAAAGTTTTTTAAATGCTTGGGCCAACGGATATAGATATTTGCATTCAGTCATTCATTGTAGTGTCTGGACAATTTCAGGGTAGCAGTGCATGTGTGAAAGGCACTTCTCTTGGATTGTTTCTCTTTCCATTCCTTCACATTCTTCTCCTCTTTTATGAAACTCATCCCTTCTCAACACTGCTTCCTTTTCCTCTTTCTCCCACTCCACTTTCTTTTCCTCATCCTCCCAGGGACTATTGACAGAGGGCGGAGCTTGTCCTTCCATGAGGTGCGTTGCCAACGTGAGGCAGAAATGAGGCCAGCAGCTGAGGAGTCGTCCAACAGCAGCAACAGCGTAGGAGGTGGCAGCAGCACTGTACTGCAGCGCCTCCTGCAGGAGCAGATAAACCGTAATTATGTACTGCAACAGCAGCAACAACAGCAAGGAGGAGTAGGAGGGGGGGGTGGAGGAGGTTACTCCGGACAAGGACAGGGACAGGTAGGCCCCTCTGACGATCACTCCATGAGCCCCCACATTGCCCGTCAGGAGCCCCAAGGTCAGGAGCTTCAGGCTGACAATGGCCTGGAGAAGCTGGGCACCACCAGAGTTGGAGGGGGCGGAAGCAGCGGAGGGGGAGGAGTTTTATTAACAGGAGGAGGAGCAGGAAGTAGCAGTGGAGGTGGGAGTGGCCAAGGTCAGTGCCCAAATCAAGAGGACCTCCCTACATACGAAGAGGCCAAAGTGCAATCACAATACTATCGTGGCCATGGTCCTCCTCCTCAACCACAGCTGCAGAACAATCAGCCTCAGCAGCCTTCTCTCCCCGCCTCTATGGGCACTGCCTTTTATGTCACTGGGGTGACCAGTGCCAAGGTGCGCACTGAGGGACGCCCCACGGTACAAAGAGCAAGTGGAGCGGGAAAGGTGCACCAGGATGATGGACTGAAGGATCTAAAGCAAGGACATGTTCGGTCTCTAAGCGAACGACTTATGCAGCTCTCCCTGGCCACCAGCGGTGTGAAAGCCCATGCTCCTGTTACTAGCTCTCCACTGTCCCCCCTGCTGCCCCCGCCAGGGCCACCGGGTGACTACTACAAGCCCCAGCATCGTGGGCCGCCTCCAGATTATCCCTTCAAAGGAATGGGCTCGCCCACAAAGCAGCAGGAACCTGGAGGCCATTTTTACCAAGAGCAGAGAGGAAGAGAACACTCAAGGGAGGTACCTCATGTCCGATACCAGCCTCCACCTGAGTATGGCTCGTTCAGGTAAGGAATACACACACACACACACACACACACACACACACACACACAAAAATGGCAAATGAGACACTCTCCAGCGGTTAATGGCACCACAATTTTAACGACGGGGAAATAAGTCTCATTAAAACCACATTCTTTTGTGGACAGGATGGCTGTAAATGTTTTCATAGTATTCTGGGTATTCAAGCTTACGAACACTTTGTTGATCAAAAGAAATCACTCGCAGTCTGGTCCGTATGCTGAGACCACTAGTCTAGCGCTCTATTTTGCATTTGTTCAGAATTAATGCTATTTTTTCATTGCATATGAATTACAAATGACAACATAAGCCTAAAGAATCACACAGCACTGTGTGCACACTTGACACAAACCACCCACAAACCACCCACCAAAACACTGTGGCGTACCAAGTACACCCCCATGGCAATGACACTCCCAGTGTGCCCTGCCACCCTGCAAAAACTGCTCAGGAATGGCCGAAGGAACATGAAAAAGGGCTGAAGGCATTGACTTGGCCTACAAATTGCCCAGCTCCCAGTACAGTCGATCATCCATTCGACGTCCCTCAAGAAGTCTGATCCATGGAGGCCTACCCTTGCAAGTTACAGAAATCTAAGGATCTGCCACCAATGCTCTGGTGCCAGACACAACAGGACAACCCCCAGAGGTTCTGTTTCCATGCCAAAGCCAAGTCAGATCCACGGTGGAGCCTCCTTCGATTGGACGTTGGGACATCTCATGAATGCTCGATTGGATAGGGATATGGGAGTTGGGAGGCCAGGTAGATGCTATGAGGTCTTTGTTATGATCCTCCAGCCATTCCTGAGCAGTTTTTGTGGTGTGACAGGGAGCATTGTCCTATATGATGAGGCCAATGTCATTAGGGTGCACTGATGCCATTTGAGCAGGGTACTTGGTCTGCAATTGTGTAGGGGTGGGTGGTGTATGTCCACATAAATGGCAAGACAACAGTTTTCTCCGGAAGAACATTTGACTGTAATGAGGTGATCATTGTTATTTACTTTAAATGCCAGTGGTTTTAATTTTATGAGTTATTGGTGGATGTTTCTGTAAACGCTGAAACGTCAAACTGAAAATTAAATCTCACCCCTGCCTTGAATGGTAGGCACTTGTTAATTTTACTGACATGTCAGAATATCAAACCAATGTGTGTGATTTGCAATGAATGCTTTGGGATAATTAAAAAATATAACATTCAGGGCACCTCATTGAGAAGTACCAAACCCTTAGAAACACTTTATCGAGTGCAGAGATTGATTGCATCTTAAGATTTCATTTGTGTTTGTTGAAAATTTGTCTTTACCAAATGACTAAAACAAAGCCTTTACATAGGCTGCTGATTATGCTTGGCCCAACTACATTTCCTGATTTTGAAATCTGGCTCAGATACATTTTGAATTGAATAGAACTGCTTTGATTAGGGCTGATATGGGCATTTTTCCATTGATCGGTATCAGCAATTCTAAACGTGGACCCAAGGCCATTTTTTTTTTTTTTTACGTCAGAGTACAATTTGTGGCAGAACTCTGGAAAACCTGTGGATAAAATGTCTGCAGTGCGGAAGTAACTTAAATTATAGGATGAAAGCAGTCCAACGGCGACATGTAACATCTGCAATATGACCGTTTCGTGAGAGGGTAACAAAAGAGCTGCATTTAGTACTACACATTTGGTACGATAAAAAATTACAGAGATGGTAATTAAGTTAATCACTCTGGATAACAAGCCCATCTCCGTGGTAGAGGATCAGGATTTTCTTTGTCACCTGCAGTTTTTTAATCCCATCTCGGCATTACATTACATTGATTCCACTTTTGAGTTACAACGTGCCGTTGTATGTGCACAAGTTTCGTGGGTCTCATACAGCAGAGCATGTAAAACAGGCAATCAAGGAGATGCAGCCATCCCATTTTACGTGACAACGTAAGGAATATGAAAAAAGCAATTGGTATGGAGGTACCAAGCGTGCCGTCTCACACACACTTCAGCTGGCTGTACTCGAGGGTCTGCTGTCACAGTGCAGCATCACAGACTCACCTGCTAACACAAGGAAGGTGGTAGGCCAGTGTTTCGATAGCGTATGCAGAGTAAGAAAGAGCCATATGAAAGTATATACTTTGTTTCATCAAAATAAAAAAAACCTACTAAGGTACAGCTTGGATGCAGGTAATTTTCTTAGTGCAGCTGTGTTATCCAGGAAAATAGTAGTTAAGGCTAAGTATCGGATCGGGGCTTGGTATCGGCAGATACTAAATATTAAATATTAATATTACTTTACATTTTGCTGAGTGCTTGCTTATGGCAGGAGTTGTTGGGTTACTAAAATAATATTATCAAGAAAATAGTCTAGACAGATCAACTCCTGGGATAACTTATGTTATGATGTCGAATTAGCGAACTAGCGTTAATAGATGAGACTTGCAAGAAATATTTCAGAGACTTAAGACTTGACTTGGATAAAAAAAAAACTAAAAAAAAACATTTGTCTCACAATTCTCATCAACCCCATCTTAAATCAGGCTGACAAAAACACCACTCCAAGTGATGCTAATGTTGCTCTATGTTGGTTGGATCTGTTTATACAGAGCACCTTTGTTAAGCCATAAAAACTTTGATGTTGTGTCAGGGCTGTGAGTATCCCATCTTTAACTCTGAGAGGAAAAAAAGGCATTGGTTAGGAAACCTTAAGAAGGCTCACCTTTCTTAAGACAGAGGGAAAATTGTCACCATTAAGGTCTATGCAGCCATCCACTCTTTCCAGTTGAAGAGATTAAGATAGGTCTATTTTCTAATATACAAATAGATTATGCATTATTTAACAGTTAAGCTTTCCTGAAAAAGTACCTGAATAATTCAAGCAAACTTACAATTAATCCAGTAACAAAATTACAAATTAAACAATACATTTGCAAGTAGTCATTCACACCCCTGTGCAGTATTATATGCTGTTTAAAGTTTTTCATACAGAAAAAACTATACATTTCTTTTACATGTAATTGCTAATATTTTTAAAGTTTGTTTTGAGGTTACTTACAATCAGTGCAAATGTTAACTAGTTTTAAAGCGAAACTCTCGCCAAAAAGCAACCGAGGCTTTATTTTGGATTGAATATGAGTCAAATCTTCGTGTAAATGCATAATTACAACAAAAGAGGCACTTTTAAGATTTACTCTCGGTTTTGGGCACGTTCATTTTGAACGGGAGTGCTCGGGGCATGACACGCTAGCATCAACATCGCTATTTTTAGAACAGTAAGAAGGCTCGACACAACATGAAACTTTGCTCGTAGCATCACCAGGGTCTCATGACTTGACTCATGAACGCGAGCATTGAGAACATTGTTTGTGTACACAGAGTTTATGAAAAAGAAGGTTTTTGAACAACTCACGTTAGCTGCTGCATCTCCTGCATGTGAGTTGTTCAAAAACCTTCTTTTTCATAAACTCTGCTCGTAGCATCACCAGGGTCTCTACTCATGAACACGAGCATTGAGAACATTGTTTGTGTACACAAAGTTTCATGTTGTGTCGAGCCTTCCTAGTGTTCTAAAAATAGTGATGTTGATGCTAGCGTGTCATGCCCCGAGCACTCCCGTTCAAAATGAACGTGTCCAAAACCGAGACCACGGTAAATCTTAAAAGTGCCTCTTTCGTTGTAAGTTTCGCTTTAACATAGGCATGAAGCAACTAAAATGAGCCCTGAAATAATTAGCAACACAAGGGAAAATTGACTGTGCTTAAGCAAGACCTAGAATCCTTGCAAACTCCAGGAGAGTTGTTCTGACCTCTGACCTTCATACATAGGGATCTTTCAAACTGTGATCATAAATAAATAAACATTTCTTATTAACAGTTGATAAAGTGCTCAATAATGTTTTTTTTATAGCCATTAATGTTCAGTCTTATTATTGTTTGTTATTTAGTTTTTATCTCCATCAGAAGTCATCTGATTGGCTTCCCTAGAAACTCCAGCCAGTACAGGACCACAAAACAAGTCTTTCAAATTAGATGGAAAAATGAGAAACTGTTGAACTTGAGATCATTCTCAAAAACACATTCAGTATTCTGTCCCTGTTATTATCACATAGTTCTATTTTAACTTCTCTGAACTGAAATGATCAATTATCACTTGTTTACCCTGGTCACCAGGTGCCAGCAAGCGTATCAGTGCTAGCTGCTCTTCCCTTGGCCTTTTCCATATTCCCAAACATGGTCACTGTGACGGAAATTGACACACAGAGATCAATGAGGAGTTTCATTCTTCAATGATCACCTAAAACCTGCTTCAGGATTGGTTACCACACGTACAAAGGCATAAAAAAAACTATGAACTATAATAAACAGGGAATGATTGTAGTTTTCTTGACAAGCAAATTGAAATTGAAAAGCAAACATTCTAAAAGATTACATGTAAGAGCTTTTCATGGTTTCCCAATAATGTTTTTCAAAAGTTGAGGAAAGATCCTGTTGGGCTTGTTTCACACAAGTCTTTATGAATATGGTTCCTCCGAGGTAAACAGCCATGAATACCACAGAATGAGAATCATCAGGGCAAGACAAGTTGGGACATGATCAGCCTGGCTTTGATGAAATTCCTTTGAGGGCTGAAGGCAGGAATGTTTCCTCCACACAAAGTCGGTTGACGGCTGATGTTTTCCCACCTTAAAAACCAGACCTGCTCAGTGAGCAGCCAAATAGCTGGTGAATCAGACTGGGCTAAAGGGCGTACCAATTAAATGTTTTCATTCACTATTTGAAATGTTGACTGTGGGACAGCCTTTATTGAGAGATGTAGGAAACCACATTACATGGAACAATACATTACTGATATTTTTAATTGGCAGAAAATCTGGTAACTATATTTTAACACATTTATTGCTATGGATGCCTTGAATGGGGTTATTATTAAACTGTGACCAACATTGAGCCAGACATTTGCTCAATGTGGGTGGAGTTAACTTTTGACTCCTACCACTGTGAGTGGTGCCACAGCCTTTTCGTCCCATTTTGTGGGGGGTTTGTTTGGGGCCACAAAGTTGACATTGAACATAACAAACGTTGAATGGAAACAAAGTTTAATCTGAGAAGATCTGAATCAAATGCCTGCTTGGATATAAATCTATGAAGTGGGTCGAGTGGTCAAAAACTCTATTCAAGTAAAAGTACTGTTGTCAAAAAATAGTTAGCAGAAGTAAAAGTAGACTTCAGAATAACTACTTGAGTGGGTACAAACAAAAGTACTAACTAAAAGTTTTTTAAAAAAGAAATGAAAACACCAGCATACTTTTAGAATACTTTACTTTAGAATAATCCTTCTTTGGAAAATGTACAGTCAAAATAACCCAAAAAGTGCGTTTTTGTTTTTGGGAAGATCTGTGGTACTTTTTTTAAAGCAGGACCAAATTACATTAATACGCCTCATAACTACATTAATACTACACCGAACCAGAATTTGGTTGAAAAAAAGTGAAAACTAGTAGAGATATTAATTTTCTGAAACATTCAGCAAAAACTATTTAAATGAATACACGTTACCAAGTTTCCTTAGGGTCTCTTGTATATACAGGACAAATTTAAACACAATCCGGTAAAAAATAAGTGATTGGTCAGCCTACGAGTATGCATACACACAATCAGCCACGCCTAAGGAGAGCAGCACCATGTATATCTCCGGTTTTTGGAGGCACTGGAGAGAGTGTTTGTATGTCTTTTAAGTATTTTTTTTTATGTATCCTTTTATTTTTTATGTATCCTTTTTCCTTTCTTTTCCTGTTGGTCCCCTGTAGTTTCTTTTATATATGGACCATTTGAGTCCGAAATAAAGATTGATCTAATCACAAAAATCATGAAATTTTGCGGGTCAAAACATTTCAGGAATTCATCAACATTTGTTTTTTTTTTCCGAATAAAATCCTTGACACAAACTGGGAAAACTTCTGGATTTTGGATAATTTGGCATGGAATTAACCAATTAGGCTACCGATGTGGTTAAAAAACATATTTAGGTGAATAGGAAGATAATGCTGTGCCTGTGATTTATCATCTTTGTATATTAAATACAGCTGTGCTTATTTCTCTACTTAGACCTGAAGACCACCTGTGGTTTAAACATTACATCAGTCATGTCCACATTTGTATGCATTGGGCGCTCACACACCTTTAGCTAGACTATCAAAATTGGGGCGGGAACAGTGGCAGTAGTTTTGAAGCATGATTTAATGTGTGTAAATTAGGGCTGTCAAAGTTAACGCATTAATAACACGTTAACGCAACATCCTTTTAACGCCGTTATTTTTTTTAACACGATTAACACTCGGTACAAAAAAAAAAATTGTATGATTTACAGCCGCACCTGTAGTCTTGATCCAGACGGTGGCAGAAGAATAAGAAAGGGAATCAGAAGAAGAATCAGGGTTGCCGGTTCAGGAAAAACACTGAAAAGCGAAAGCGAAAGGAAATGAAGAAAGGACTTATGAATGGCAAATTCACTTTCAAAACACTGCCAGATGGTTCGGTCGATAGGACAAAAGTTATCTGCACGAACTGTCCACATGAAATTAGTTACCATTGAAGTGCGTCGAGTCTCAAATATCATTTGCAAGCCAACGCAAGCTCATCCCTACATGAGACCAAAGTCACCATGCCAACAACAGATAAGCTGAAGAGGTTGGAGAAGAGAGAGAAGGTGATTGTGTGTGTGTGTGTGTGAGACACACACACAGAGAGAGTGTGTGTGTATGTGTGTGTGTGTGAGAGAGAGAGTGAAAGAGAGAGAGAGTGAGAGAGTGAGAGTAAGAGAGAGAGAGAGATCAGGATCCTAACTGAAGTACTTTTTCACTTGTATTACAGGTACATAAGTGAACTTCTGGGAAGAGAGAAGTTTCTTAAAAGTATTAAGAACATGAAAAAAATACATTAAGATATATTTAGAACAGAAAAAATGTGTCAAAAAAATTGCGATTAATTTGCGATTAATCGCGAGTTAACTATTGACAAGATGCGATTAATCACGATTAAAGAAATTAATCGTTTGACAACACTAGTGTAAATATTATCAAACCACAACAGACCCACCTCAAGTGTTGTATCGTAGGCAACGAGACTTGTTTCAGTTTCTTGAAGAAGTTTCACCTCTCTTCCAAGAAGCTTCCTCAGTTCTAACTGGAGGCTTTTAAACTCTATCAGTGCGTTTACACGACACTCGAGAAAACCAAATTATTGGGTTAGTCCGACTATTATCGGATTTTTAAGATGCATGTATACACCTTAGTGTGATTAAAATCGGACCGGATCGGATTTCTCATAGTCGGATTAAAACACCTAGATTATTCGTTTGAAAGTCGCATTACTCATGCATGTATTCGTTTCATCAGATCGGATCAGATTTTTCGTTCTGCACAGGCTCGAGATTAAACAGAAATAACTGCAAGCAAGAGTGCCACTGTGCATCTAGTTTGTGTAATTATCATGTACACCATATACGTTATGTACAAAGATGTAACTTTGTCTCGCTCTTCGTACGCTATCTTTTTCGAATGCAGAGGCAGAGTTTGTTGTTGCTAGTGACGTAAAGAGGTCAGCCGGAGGTGGCTCTATTACCACTAGTTGAAATGGATACAGCGCCACCTATCGTACCGGGGTATGTCATGCTCCAGCCAATAATTCGATTTTCTCACAGGCATGTATACTCGGACACCTGTAGTTGTCTGATTGACTAGCATAGTCGAACTATGGCTGTAATCTGACTAAGCTGTGCATGTAAACGTACTGTATGTGGGAGTGTCCTTGCAGAGTTGTTAGGGCCACTTGTTGGTATTTGACCCAACCGGCCTTCATGTAGGTTTCTAGGGCTAGGTGAGCCAAGTTGTGAATGGTCGTTAAGCTGCCTGGGGAAGGAACTCAGGACTGCATTGAAGGTGGATGATATGTAATGTCGTAGGCCACCTCCTCTGTTCAAAGGAGGACATTCCAGTTTGACGTAGATGGACACCTTTACTCCTCTTTCAAACCATCTGTCTTCTCTGGCCAAGAGGTTTACATTGTTGTCCTCAAACAAATGATTTTTGTCCTTCAAATGTAAGTGGTCAGCAGAGTCTTAACCTGAGGATTTGGCCCTCCTGTATTGTGGCATTCGTCTATTGAGAGTTTGTTTTGTCTCCCAATGTACAAATCTGTGCAGTCCTGGCTGCATTGAACAGAATAAACTACAGGACTCTGTTTATGCCTGGGTGTTTTGTCCTACGATGGACACGTTTCTGCCTCAGTGTGTAGGTAGGTTTAAAGTGAACCGGCATAGTTTTTTGAAAATCTTCTCCGATGTTCCTGTGACATAGGGAATGACGATGTTATTACATAAATTAAATACCCCCTTCAATTCAAATCAAGTTTTTAACTATGTTTACCTATCCCAATGTTGTTTTTTTATATTGTTAAACACATACCATGAGCAAAATAACCATCATTGCCATGGCTGAGCATTTCTGCTTTAGAACTGCAGTTTACCAAGGACAGTCATAAAAAATAGATTCAGATAGCCAGGGCTACATATGTCACAAACCTGCTGAACCACTGCGGTCAACTATCCATGGTGGGGCATTCCATCTCATTGACATAACGTTGCTGGGAAATGAGCTGTATTCAGAAGAAACCTGCTGTGCAGATGTAGCTAATTATCTGTGTTTTGCATTCTGAGTGCATACTATCATTACATACATTCCAGCTGCTGTTGAACAGGGGTAGAGCCAGAATAGGGTTCAATTTGCATATGAGCATAACTTTACATAATTAAATGTGCAGTTTGTTTGCCATGAGAGAGACTTTAAATTGTTTAAATCCAGACAGAAACTTTACTTGTCAGAATAAACTGACATTTAACCGTTCATGTCCTTCCATTGATGCTGCTGCCATTCTAACGTGTATGCGCTCCTATTGGCTAATTTTAAGTACCTCTGCCTCTATTTTGCCACTCCTTGTTCTTCCCTCTCAGGCAGTTTGACGCAATCGGCTGAAGGCAATGATGATGTTCATCTCAAACAACCCCAGCACTGCAAACTGAGCATCTCAATGTTCGCTTGTTAATGTAAAGTTTATCAGACGTGTTACATGTCAAAATAACTTGCACCAAAGAGTGTCTACAACAAAGATGACCTATTACAAGCCGTGCCAGTGGTATGACATGGTATATATTTCCTGTCTCCTAAGTGGGCACGGTCAACTCTCTGGCCCACTCCTATTTTTACATGTTTTTGACACTTAACACATTACTGGGGGCTATTAATTGTCCATGTCAAAACTGCAAAAGACGATTTACAGTCAAAAATGTTATGTTTGCCCCTTGTTTTGCCATTTGTTTTCATGGTATGGTATTCTGTACATCAACACAAACACAAGCTGAGGTTGAGACCATGTGATCATACAGCTGATCTCTCCTTAGGTCCAGTAAGGAGGGTTCGGTTCACTCGCAGAGGCCCCTTCACCAGCACAGTCCCACTTCCTCCGTCACCTCCATGGGCTCCTTGTCCAGGACCCAGTCCTCCATCCTAAGCAGCATGCTCAGTGCCTCCCATTCTTCCCATTCCTCCCATCCCTCCCATCCTTCCTTCCCTCAGCAGTACCCTATGACCCATGGAGATTCCATTCCAAGCATGGGGCCCCGCAGCCCACAGAGTTCTGGTTCCCACCCAGCAGGTGAGTCCTTCAATCCAGGGTCCATTCACCAACCAAGAGGTCATGGCTTCCCTCATGACCCCTATGGCTCCACCCCAAGGATTCACCATCATCATCATCAGCAGCAGCAGCAGCAGCAGCAGCAGCATCAGTATCAGCTACAACAGCAACAACAGCAGTTCCAAGGACCTCCACCCCCCCAGCCTCAGCCGCCAGTCCAAGCCGGACATTTTCCAAACCCGCACGCCTACTCCCACCTGCAGGGTGAACACTTTGCTATGATGACACGTGCCCACCAGATGGTGGATGTGCTGACGGAAGAGAACAGGATGCTGAGGCAGGAGATTGAAGCCTGCCGTGAGAAAGTCAACAAGCTGCACAAGGTAACATCCCCTGCAGGAGAGCTTCAAAGTATTGGTTCAATTTCTAGTCTATTACAACAGTATTGAAATGCCCAGATGAACACTGCAAGGGTTATTGATTGCTATAGTTGTTCCTCCTGTCCATAGTGATCACAAAGAGATCACAAAACCCACAGTTTTTGTTCTGTTAAATAAGGCACTCTGAAGTTCATCTGAAGCTAATATGAGACTTAGGCACTCTGAGTAAGAAAAACTGAAATGGGTATCTTCCAAGCTTTTCAGTATAACATTCCAATATAGCACTTAAACAAACTTAGTCTCTTTGCTCAGCACTGGCAGAGGTATATAAACACAATGCAAGAATTTTGTATATTTTTTGATAAAGGCTATAAAATCAGTTTTAAAAATTATGTTATTATGAATTATGAATAATGATATATAACTGTATAATCAGGAGTTGAAACGTATGGTGAGTCCTTTAAGTGTCTGTATGGCAGCTGTACTTCTATTTATCCGCTATTTAATAAATTACGTTAAGAATTGCTCAGCTGGTCCCAGGTCTGCTGGCAACCTGTTATTTACCAAAGTCACTCCTCCACATGACTATTCAAAGCAGCATAATGACAGAAGCTGCTAAATCACGCTGACTGCTAATATTTACAGATGAGTTACCAGTGTACAGTGCAGCAGGCTGCAGCTGTGATGTCATCAGATCACCGAGCTCACAGAGCAATACGAGTGTCTGTTGTTAAAACGTATAAGTTTAATGTATACTCAACATGCATGCTTTAAACTAATAGTACACCTGCTTTCTGCCATAATGTAGCAAAATATTCAAGCTAACGTGTGCATTGAATTAGTCACGGTCAGTGGTGTGGTCTGATGAAGAGAAAAACAGAGACCTGATTTTGCACACCAAAAAAGACAAACTACTGATGTAACATTTCAGTCACAGAGGTTGTTTATGTAAAAGTGAAGACATGCAGTCAGTTGAGTCATCTTTCAAAGGACATTTACAGAAAGATAACAGACTGATGTGGCCGCATCTTTAATCTTGTTGTCCTCATTTGATTGGACAGACCAGATGTGGGGGAAGGGATAGCATCTGATCTGGGGTTGTCTGATATGGAAGTGGGTATTATGCCATCTGCAGTTTAAGGACATAGTAACATAGTGATTCTCTTTATATTTATTTGTATAAATATTATATATTATATATATTTTATATACAGTATATATTAGCATAACAGTCATGGTCTATTATGCACATACGCACAATTTGGTCATTAACTGTCAGATTCATAATACTGTATGATATATGAGACAACAAGCAAACAATATAATTTTGACTCGATCTTCTACTAGAGGTCGATCCATAGTGGATTGTAATAATGATAGTTGGGAGAAGGAAAAAGCTGATAGCCGATTAATCGGCCGATATTATATATAAAGTGGTGGGACTCAATTAAAAAAATTAATCTAATTAATTAGTTAATCTCAATTAATCGTATGTCAATATTTGACACGAGAAGCAACATTTTTCAATTTAAATGGATTTTGGTATATGACTGAATCATTGAATAGACACATAAATGAGCTTAAACGACCAAATCGTGTTTATTTTCATGAGTGTTAACATAAAGTGCAATATGAATAAAGAATATTATGACTGCACCGAGAGTGGCCGACAGTCTATTGCAATCCACTTCGCCAGTGCGTTTGTTAATTTGTCAGTCGTGGACTTAGTCATTTTGGCTCTGAAGCCTGTCATCTTGTAGAGTGTGGATTGGCGACACTGCCTGCTCGAACTAGGAGCATTGTCTGTGCTAGCTGCAACATGTTTGACATTGAGGTGGTAGTGGAGGCTGGAAGTGCTCCGGTGATAGTAAAATTATTTACGCAACTGTGCTTTTATCCAGGTTTCCACTCGGCAGTTTCTGCTCTGTTTGGAGTGCAAAACTAAATTGCGATTAAATGTGTCATTTTTTTTGTTGTGTTGTTTTTTCTGTATCTCCAACCATTTGCTTTGGACAAACAAGATATTTTTTAGGGTATGCACCAAGCTGCACCTGCTCTTAGGTAACAAATGGCTGTCTACAAGGCCAGTATTGACCCTTATCAAGAGATTGGGTATGAATGTGAATACAATATCTGAATTAAGTTTCATCACTTTCATTCTGCCTTCACTCGTTTTCCCCTTCATTCCTCCTTTGTCTGTTGGCAGTTGGAAACAGAGATTCAGCTGGT
>CAEMYA010000207.1:49285-67251 GCA_903131615.1 Diplodus sargus
ACTGTGACTAGCACAGAAGTCCAGTAACAAAACACCACTCGGGTTCAGATCGGGGAGGCCGTTCCTCCCAATCACACCCCTCCAGGTAACACTGTCGTCGCCCACGTGGGCGTTGAAGTCCCCCAGAAGAACGATGGAGTCCCCGGTTGGAGCACTCTCCAGTACCCCTCCCAGGGACTCCAAGAAGGCCGGGTACTCTGCACCACTGTTCGGCCCATAAGCCGAGACAACGGTGAGAGTCCTATCCCTGACCCGGAGGCGCAGGGAAGCGACCCTCTCGTTCACCGGGGAGAACTCCAACACATGGCGGCTGACATGGGGGGCTATAAGCAAGCCCACACCAGCTCGCCGCCTCTCACCGCGGGCAACTCCAGAGTAGAAGAGAGTCCAGCTGGGGAGTTGGGTTCCAGAGCCCAGACTGTGCGTGGAGGTGAGCCCGACTATT
Organism: Diplodus sargus; assembly: GCA_903131615.1. Taxonomy (NCBI): domain Eukaryota; kingdom Metazoa; phylum Chordata; class Actinopteri; order Spariformes; family Sparidae; genus Diplodus; species Diplodus sargus. The sequence goes on from CAEMYA010000207.1 coordinate 49,731, forward strand.
TCTAGCCGGTACTGCTCAACCTCCCCGGCAGCTCAGGCTCTTTCCCCCCCAGCGAGGTGACATTCCATGTCCCCATGGCTAGAGTCACCATCCGGGGATTGGGCCGTCAGGGCCCCCGCCCACGACTGCCACCCATATCCCACTGCACCGGCCCCTTCTGAACCCTCCTGTGAGTGGTGAGCCCACGGGAGGGCGGGCCCACGTTGCTCGTTCGGGCTGCGCCCGGGTCCCGTGGGCGAAGACCAGGCCACCAGGCGCTCGCCTGCGAGCCCCAACCCCAGGCCTGGCTCCAGGGTGGGGCCCCGGTGACGCCGATCCGGGCGACGTGCACGTCCTTGCTGTTTGATCTATCATTGGGGGCGAGTGAACCGATCTTAGTCTGACCCATCACCTAGGACCTGTTTGCCTTGGGAGACCCTACCAGGGGCATTAAGCCCCGGACAACATAGCTCCTAGGATCATTCGGGTGCTCAAACCCCTCCACCACGATAAGGTGCCGGTTCAAGGAGGAGATTTGTAATTAATTAATTTGTAATTAATTAATCTAATTAATCGCATTTTAATCTCATATCTGCTAAAGGTACCCAAATAAAGAATTCGAATTCTAGGACATTACAAAATTGTATTGCATGACTTATCAATTGAATACACTAAGAAGGCATTCAAAGGCCCTAGCAAGATGTGCTCGCCTCGCTCCCCTGAGTCGCGTCCATGTCTGTTGTCACCCTGCTTTGACTAGCGACTAGGGCTGTAATGATACACCAAACTCACGATTCGGTTTGTATCACGATTTTTGACCCACGGTTCGATACAAACCTCGATTTTTCTTTCTAAATTAAACATTTTTTATTTATGCAACATTTCAATAACTTATGAATATGATACTTGTCTGATAGTATCAGAGGTGCAGTATTGTGGAGGGCGAGTCTATCTGATGGTCTGTTAACTGCACAGATCCCTCACTCAACTTAATATAAAACAACACACAAAACAACATTACAGAACCAAACTAGGGTAACGTAGTAACTGTAACTGTCTTTGGCAACAAGTTAAAAATACCACAGCTGTACGTGGAGAAGCGTCCTTCCTCCCGCCCGTCCTTCAGACTCCTCATCGCATTTCTGCCATGCGTCTGTCACCGGCAAAAAAAACTTTACCTTACCGAGTGAGGCGGTCAGCCCTCTGGACCGAGACTTCAGTGAACTTTACCCCGGAAGACAGTCTCCATCGGTTTTGATTGACAGGGAGGGGAGACACCATGAAAACCCCTTGAAAAAACACACGTCATCATCATGACGTGTACCGTCACGTCTCTTTAGGAGCCGCAGCGCTGGCTTTCTGTGTGAATTACACAGCGGTTCGTCTTTACAGTGGTGTTCCGCTCTGTGTGAACGAACAACGGCGGACAATTGGTGAACGACCGCTGCGGTGTTATTGTAGTGTTACTTACAGCTCCGCTTCGATACGTGTATCGTTACAGCCCTACTGGCGACGCAGGTGGGACATGATGAACAAGTTCCCCGGTGCTAGTGCTACAGTGACGTGCCACTGCCAAGTAGCCTACGGGTCATTCAATGGGCCAAATTTAAAATGCTTGCGCATTGAATTGCCACTCAGAATGTCAGAATTAATTGCGTTAATTTTTATAACGCGTTAATTTCCAGTGTAATTGATTAATCTAATTAACGCGTTTAATTAAACTGACAGCCCTAATATATATATATGTACACACACATGTGTAAAACTGTACACAGATACATAGTATCTGTTATGGTTCTGTTATTATTGCACATGGTTATTGCACATAGTTATTGCATAGTTTATTGTACGTTGTGTTAATGAACAGTCCAGCATGTCTATAGTTATAGTTGGGCAGACCTCTCCTCCCTGTCCCTCAGTCTCTCTGTGTCTCTGTTCGCCTGTTTGCCCTCCTCCCCCCCAGTGAGGAGTTGAACAGTTGACTACAGCACTTGAGTAGTGTATAGAGCAAAGCTGTTTTCAAGTGTATTTTTTCTGCACCTGTGTCGTCTTGAAACATGACTAGCTTTTTGCATTTTCTATTGAATACAATCCAACATTAAACAAAAACACCTTTGAAAAGATGATTTCAGATATTGTTTTGATTGCATTTAATCTGTTGATAATGAAAGTGAAATAATCAGTTCATAATTTCATTGTAGTGATTTTTGCCTGATTTTGTCTAAACAGTAGTCAACCACCCACCCAACAGGTGGCTTCTAACCGTAATGCAGGTGCATCTAAAAAAATTAGGATATCACGAAAAAGTTCAACAATTCTTGTCAGCTATTTCAGAAAGTGAAAATTGTACATATTCTAGACCAGTGGTTCCCAACCTTTTTTCCTTGAAGCCCCCCTTCCCTGTGTCCAAGACAAGCCAGGCCCCCCCAACCCCAACCTGCATACACTTTTGACTATTTTTGATTTTACCATTATATTTCACCGTAAAAACTATTTACCTTGCCTTGTTTGGTGTCATTATATTCAGCACAACCTCACATGTGTGACTGTAGAGTTATTTTTTCATTTTGACACACTGTATTAACACAAAGGACCATTAATATGTTTAACAAACCATTTTTATTACTTATAATGCAAATATAAATTGTTGTTTGATAAACTTGAGCATAAGTTTTTGAAATTTACAAAGTTCTATGTAATTGCAAGGCCTCAGGCTCAGGTCTGTCTCAGCTCTCCTGCCTGCTCCACATTCAGCCATATCCTCATTGTTTTCAACTCATTACACTCCAAACACGCTAAATGTCACAAATCTCTCAACTCTCAAAACTGGCTATCACCTCACTGTCGGTCCCTTCCACAACTTCCCCCTGTTTCCCAGCAACAAAATCATGTGTTTTGCCATATAATTTTGTGATTGGCTGGTGTGGTGCCTTTTTCCACCAATAGGAACATGTTTTTGTTTTTTTGCACAAATATAATTTTAACCTCACAACCTCAGAGCAGACAAAGTTGTGCGCCCCCCCTGCAATCTCTGGCACCCCCCAGGGGGTGGCTCGGACCCCAGGTTGGAAACCACTGTTCTAGACTATGCTAGACACCGTCCTAAGAAGAGCTCTAATCAGCCAATTAACGCAAAACACCTACAGAGGTTTTTCTGAGCATTTAATCTCTCAGTCTGGCTCAGTAACACAACCACAATCAAACACTGCTGACTTGACAGTTGTCCAGTAGACATTTATTGGGGAGTGGAGTACTGTATCAAAGCCTATTCATGGAAAGTTGGAAAAGGTGCACAAGGAACAGGGATGAGCGCAGCCTTGAGAGGATTGTCAAGCAAAGCCGATTCAAGAGCTTTGGGGAGCTTCACAAGGAGTGGACTGAGGCTGGAGTCAGTGCATTGAAGGCCACCATGCACAGATGTGTCCAGGAAAGAGATGTGTCCAGAGACAGAAGATCAGAAGAGTCTTACCTGGCTAAGGAGACAAAAGAGCGATTGGTTGCTCAGTGGTTAGGCAGTATATTTAGCAAGTAGCAAGTTTTTAAAAAAAAATTATTTTGTTGTTGCTTCCTCTGTTTATGTACTGGTAATTCTCAAACTGGTTATTCATTGTGTTGAATTTCTCTCCTTCACTGTAGTTATGCTGCCCACAGCATAATTGCAGCAGGTCTGCCCTTTAACAATAAAGTCCTCACATTCAGTTTAGAGGTTTGATGGTGTAAAATAGCTTAACAGTTACAAGAAACTACATGTAAAACCACCAAATGAGATACAATCTTCAACTAATGTCAAAACAGTGTGCTGATGGTTTATATATTGTTTTATGCAAGTCAGTCTTTTTATGTTTGATCTGAGTATTAATTAAAGTTACATAATCAGGGCAAGTAGTGAAGAAAAGTTACTAAAAATACAGAATATACAGTATTCTATATATACAGAATATACAGTATATTCTGTCGTAGAAGCAGCAAGTATAAGTGGGATTTGTTTAAGGTCAGCCAATAGCAGACTGAGTTTACAAAAGCAATTTCTTAGTTCTTAATGTGGAGCAAACTCAATTAATAGCTGTAGACTTCAGTGACATCACACTAAGTCTTTGTTTTTTTGTGTTTGTCCCAACAATTGTGTTATGTATTATTTTAAAGAACGCATGGAGACGGCAAATAAGCAGCTCGCTACTAAAGACTGTGAAGGCTCAGAGGACAATCGCAAAACCATTTCCCAGCTGCTTGCACAGAGTGAGTACTACTATTAATAACAACCTTTATAAAGAATTACATTGTGTTTGTACTTGCAGCCATGTGCTTGTGTGTGTTCAGATAAAGATACACTGCGTGAGAAGGAGAAGCTGGAGATGGAGTTGACTGCACTGCGCTCTACCACAGAAGACCAGAGGAGACACATTGAGATCAGAGACCAGGCGCTCAACAATGCCCAGGCCAAAGTTGTAAAGCTGGAAGAGGAGGTAAGAGCATCATCTCTCACATTTGAACCCGTCCGTATGCCATAACTGTACCTAAATGCAAGATCTGTTTTGTGTTTCCACCATAGACAATACTCTTTAATGTCAACAAGGTTGGCTTTAAGGTTAACCTCTTTTACTTTTCCAACAACTGGGAGTCTACTCTCAACCCTTGAGAAGCAGATGTGTTTTTAAAAGAGATTGTGCTTGAATATTTCTATTTTGGGTATCTACTTGAATAGCTGTATGCTTTGATGTTCAAAAACAGTGTTACACTGCATCTATTCTCCCTCTGTCTGAGACAGAGTTCCTGTCTTTCAAGGCTCAAAAAGCCAAGTCTGCTCCGATTGGTCAACTCACACAGGCCTGAGCCAGGACCACTCACCCACTGCATTGTTTTCAGCTTCCAGTAAGCTGCAGTTATACACTGAATACCAATACAAGAACTGCATCAAAACCAGAAAGTGAAACTAGCTTAGCTAGGGCTGCAGGATAAATACAGAAAAAGCAACAGGAAGAAATAGTTACTGGCATTAAACCTACAACTCATTTTATAGTTGACTTCAAATGATGTTTAACGTTCCCATAATTTTCTCTTGACTGTCTCTCAGAATAACATTAGTCCAATATCACATGGCAAAACATAACAAAACGTAACTTTCAACTGTCTAAGTAACAAGTGACGGACAGCAACATGAATCTATAATTGACCAGCTTTCACTGGGCCAGCTGTGGCTCATCTGCCATCAGTGTTTGAATATGTGTGAATAGGTGAATGGTAACTCTGGTATAGCACTTTGAGTGGCCAGTAGACTAGAAAAGCTATAGCTATAGAAATGCAAGTGTGTTTACTACTGATAATGCAGCCCATGATAAAGGTCACATATACAAATGCAGCAGTAAAAATATCCATCAAAGCTGGGATTTTTCTTGCTAGTACTTTCCACATCTTCTTATAACATGTGTAGACAGTAAGTTGGGCTAGACCGTCACCTAGGTAAATGAAAGCTGGAAGTGGTGCTGTGACAAATAGTGATGTTGCCAAGTTATGGAGGTGACGGTTGGACTAAAAATGAGGCATTGTAGGCAGTGCAGGAGCAGTGTTTTCTCTGGGAGAGAGTAACTCCCTTTGGAGTGTGTACTTTGTAGACCTTTTACATGCACAAAAATGCTTCATAACCCAAAAAGCAATATACGACATATTTTACCTAATCATTCATTTCACCTAGAAACTCTATTCAAACTTTGAAATATTTCACAATTTGTCTACATTTATGGTGTTATTTATCTTTCACATTCCATTAAAAGATTTCGAAGTATTCAACTTTCTTTGAAGCTTAGCCATATTTTAGTTATAATAGAAACTCCATTCAAACTTTGAAATGCAACCCCAAATTATATATTTAAATGTTCCCAATCTTTGAGATTTATTTCATGTTTCAGGCCCATTCAGAATATTTGACTCACTCACAGTGAGTCAGGCTCTCTCAACTCTTTCCTACTCAGTCATGCGTTCAGCTAGAAACTCCATTCAATTCAAACTGTGAAATATACCACAATTTGTCTGGTGTGGTTGCAACAATGTGTTACATTTTTGACAATAAACACAAAAAAGTCACAGTGTGGTCATTAGACTCTCCATCTTTTTGATCTTCTGATCACCCGCAGCTTACCGTAGTCTCCCAGTTTCCTAGGTGCTGCAAGATCTATCTTTAACTCCTGGTCCATCTGCAAATTCTCTGATAACTTTAGATACGGCTGTCGGTGAGCTGGAGTCCTGCTGTTCAGCAATGCTGACTATTCCGATGTTGCCCCTTGTCATCCTCCCCTCCATGTCCTCACACCTGTCTTTTAGCGTTACCACCTGAGTTTGTTGGCTGGTTACCATAGAATGTAATGAAACCACTTCATCTGACCATGGGGATAGTCCGTCCTTCATGTCCCTGACGTCCACCTTCATATGGTCGATTTCTGCGCGGATAGCGGCCACGTTGTTTGTAGTGTCCGTCCGCATCGATTTTAGCTCCGACTTGAAGGCGTTAATATCCTCCGCTAACGCTCTCTTAAGTTCCTCTCTGATAATTATAGAGATATCTCACCTTATGGATGACATGTCTGCTTTAATTTTGTCACCTGTCATTTCTGTATTTTCAGTCCGTATGAGGGAGGTTGGGTCTGAGTTACCTGTAGTCTGCCTCATGGTTCTTGCAGGCCGTGGAGCATTGCCACTGTACTTATTTAACCCTATTTCTGTAGTTTATCTGCGATTCAGGCCGGTGTCATCTATCCAAACTGATCTTTGGTTCCCCAGCAGTGACCTTGTGAATTTCTGAACAGGTTTTCTTTTGGAAGTGGCTGTTTTAATTAAGGATTATAACAAGTTTTGCAGGAGCCCTGAGAATGGCGTCCTAATCCATGCTCAGCTCACTAGTGCCCCAGACTTTTTATCCAATATTTTCGTCTTTTTATAGAATATTTATGATTTTTCATCTCATAATAATGACTTTTATCTCACACTTTCAAATTGACTGAACTTGTACTGAGACTCAAACTGAGTATTGTTTGGCAGATCTTGAAGAGGAGTGAATTATCTGTTGAGAAAAAGAAACACTTTTTTTGGGGTATTTGAACTGTGTGTGGGTTTTGATGTTGCTTGCTGATTCCTGATTGTTAAATAAGGGGCCATGCACTGAAATACATGGGTCCTTGTGTAAGGCTGACAACTAAACAAAAATTACCCGGGCACCGTTAAACCGCTACTTCTTGCTTCTCAATCATCATCTGTAAAAAGATTTTATTGTTAACATTTAGCATTAACAAGTATGATAACAACAACACGTTTATTTACTTTTCAGTATTACCTCTGTCGGGGCAACTCAAAGAGGGAGTTGAGAGTTGATCAAAACAACTAGTTTGACACAATATTTATTTTCTAGAAGTTCTTTTTTCCCTCCAAGCAAGAGTTGCACATTAGCAGTGCAAAGATGATGACTGAAGAGAGGCAGTCTCTTCTCATCCTTTATAATAGCAGAAAACAATACTCACAATTGAAGCAGTCACAAGATTATATGTGATCTCACTCAAAAAACAAAAATTAACACTCAACAGACTCAAAACTCCACTGCACTGCAAATATGCTCTGCTTTATAATACTGTTATCTCTCTATAAAAGCAAGGAATCTGTGTGTGTGTGTGTGTGTGTGTGTGTGTGTGTGTGTGCGTGTGTGTGTGCGCCTCAAAGATCTCTGTGGATCAGGATCAGACTGACCTGAGAGTTTCAACATGGCTGCCGTTTGGTTCAGTGGTGTGCAACTTCGCATTTGTTTGGACTGCAATGATACCGTAAATAAATGATTTCATAAATGCTTTAAAAATTCGGGAGCATTGTCCACCGGGGCCACCACAGTCACGTGCGCACCAGAGCCAATCACTGCAGAGCTCAAGCCTACGACAGACATTAAGAAACAAGCGGATGTATACCTGCGGCGAGCTGGACCGGGATTTTGCCGGCGGTTCGGTCCGTTCTGTTCTGTGCATGATCTAAACTGACTGTTGTGGATTAATGAGACTAAACGAGTCCAGACCGAGTCTTTTCGGGTCTGAGGAGATCCGGAGACGCGCGGATAACAAAGTGGAATCGGAATCTGTGGATGTTTATGTGTAGCTAGCTGCTAGCCGCTAGTCAACCCACACGGCCCACCTCCCGAGTCGGACGGACCGGACGCACCGGCATGTTCAGAACCGGACTTAGGGTAAATAATGTCTGCCACGCTTTTTCGCGAACATTGCCTTCAAGTTTGCTTTGTGTCTGGTGCAGAAGAAATGGTAAAAACAGGCTTTTGTCACGAAAGTGTCCAAGCAGCAAGTTTGGTTGTAGAGGAACAGGAAGTTGTGGGAGGGACGTCGGAGGATGAGTGACAGGCAACGACGGTCAGTGTACAGACAGCGATATTGAGAGTTGAGAAATTTGTGACATTTAGCGTGTTTGGAGTATATAGTTAGTGTGTTATGTAGTGTTTGGTATAGTGTGTAGTGGAGTCGTTTTTTTGTTTAATGAGTCAAAACAATGAGAAGCTGAATGTGGAGCAGACAGTGCAGCTCTTCATTCAGCTGGAAGCAGCTCAGGCAGACCTAAGCATTGCATGCATTTAAATGTAAATACTTACATATAACTTTATAATTTTTTAAAATGTATGCACACAATTTGTATTTGCATTATAAGTAATAAAAAATTATTAAATTTATTATTATTATTATTATTATTATTATTATTATTATTATTATTATTAATTAAAACATATTTGTGGTTTTCACAGTAAAAAAATCTAACTTTTACTCTAACCCTTTTTTTGTGATTTTAGGTCCAGTAATACAGTATGTCAAAATGAAAAAAAAATAACTGTACAGTCACACATGTTAGGTTGTGCTAAAAATAATCACACCAAGTAAATAGTTTTTAAGGTGAAATATAATGGCAAAATCAAAAATAGTCAAAAACGACCAATTATACCCTGGAATATCGGATTTCACAAGAAACCTAAATATCCCTGACGTTCCACCTTCAAACACAGCCTTATTTGGCCATCCATGAAAATGCTTCTTAGCCTCCCACTTTTCTATAGGAACACATATTTCCTACAGGCAATGCACTAGTTACTATGATGGCAAGCAGATGTGATAAACAAGAAAGGGATGATGGTGGTTGTCTTAGGAGCGTAAAATACTGGCATGTTTTTTGTAATCTTTCCAGCACTGCATCTTACCATCTATCTCTTGGATAATAATACAGCATTAAGTTAACACACTCTCAGGTTCAAACCACCACACTGTTGTCATTGTCTTTCAATCTGCTGTGTTACATTCTACTGATAAACTCTAGCTTGCTAGCTAGCTACCTTGCAAGCATTAGCAAGCAGATGTCATATATAGTAAGCATGAGTGACATGACAGTTCTAAGACCAATTAGTTATATTGAAAAGGAAAAAATGATGGGGTTAATTTTTTATAAACTTTCCAGTATGCATTTCATTCACAAACCAGTTAGCAGCTTACCATTAAGACATTACCTCACTCTGTCCATAACAAAGTATACTCAGCTGTGTTGCACTCTGCTACATGTTCTGCTGGCTATGCTGAGTCTGGCATTGTTGTTGATAATGGAGTCTGAGCCCACTCTGCTGGACAAAGTACGCCATGACACCATTATTAAATCACCCCATCATCATTTTCTGCATTATATGGTCTGTAAAAAAAAATTTCATTTTGCCACTTATCGGAAACCATCTAAGCCCACGCTGATGTAGATGTTATCGATAGGCCCATTTAAATGCCATATTGGCATCACTGATGGAGTCCATCAGTGATGCCAGAACCAGCGTGTGATACACAAGGCTCGCTTGTTTCAGAACAAAAGCTGCAAGCTTTTCTCTAGCACTGTCCTGCCCTTGACAAAAAGAGCCTTTAGATTGTTGTCCTCTTAGCGCTGTCTTTCTCTCTTGCTTTTCTCTCCACTCTGTTCTTTCTTGTCCTGCTTTTATATAGTTGCACCAATCTCTATTGTGTCACAAAGGCTCCAGTTCCAAGCAGGTTGAGTGACTTAAAGGGTATCTCCAATTTTACACATGAAAGTGTGTTTAACAGGTCTTGAGGAGTACTACTGCATATTTGAAAAGTAGGGATTTGAATCTTTGGGTGTCTCACGATTTGATCCGATTCCGATTCTTAGGGTCACAATTCGATTCAAAATCGATTCTCGATTCAACTGATTCTCGATTCAAAAAATGATACAATGCATAGTGTGTTAAGGCAAATTGTGGCATCAAAACAATACAGTTTGTATACGATAATGTGATTTTTAAATAAACTGATTCCAATGATGTAATCACACAAAGGCAAACTTAAGACAAAAGGTAACATCTATCTATGGTCACATTATGCTATATAAGAAATGAGAACTTCCTCCATGAAATGCGCAACAGCACAACTTTAATAGCGCAATCTGCTGCAGAATGAAAGAAGCAAGCCCTTAAAGAGTGTTTTGACTAGCTGAATATGGGTTTTGAAAAAGTTGCTGTCTCTCTGCTTGGAAGGAAGGTGCTGGCTACACTGTGTGTGTATGTTACGACCTGCACCTTTACGGAAGTAGAATCATGTCATTAATCAAGAGCATAGATTTTCAGTTTGAGAGCATGATTTCATTCCTTTTCAGTGACACAGCTCCTTCGCGTGCTCAGATTTTTTCTCCTCATGCTCACATTTTGTGCTTGCATTTAAATGTCTTCTGCTTTCTTTCAAAATGTCTGCTTGAACTAAAAAATCACATGCCTGTGCTCACATTTCTCCTTCTTGAACACAAAAATTTCGCTCGCATTCAAATGTGCCCTCTGCGCGCTCAGATCTAATTGTCTGCGCGCTCAGATCTAAGTGCACGCACTCAGAACACACACCTGCTCACAGGTCAAGTTCTGCTCTCGGATCTCTCCTCTGCTCACGGATTTTTATTGCATCAACACTGTCAACCAATAGAAGGCTGGCTACTGTTGACCAATCAGATTGCCCCCGCTTGCTTGTTCGCTGTACTTCAAGGAGCGTCGCACACGGGCGGGTACTCTTTCTACTGGGTTTATCTACTTCCGTCCTCCAGGCTGTTAAATGTGGTGGTTCCCTTTATTTTATGACGACTTTTGGAATGAGATATCAGTTAATCAATACACGAGCGCCCGTGCTTTTCATTACAATAGCTACATCAACATAAAGTAGAACAATAACTGCTCTACTTTCGCCATATTAGCCAGCTACCCAGGCAGCGGGATATATGTTATATAGTATAAATACTGAGAGAAAACCATGATTGTGACGATAGTATAGCGGTTAGGACCTGCGTTATATGCTGCCTTTTTCACACGTTGTGCTGCTTTCTGTCAGTCAGTATCACATTGATGATCGTCATGGCTCCGGTGCAGCAACAAAATAAAAAGTATGACTTGAAATTAAACTTTCTGTCGTAAAATATGCAGAGGAAAACTCAGTAGAAGCAGCCGCTAAACGTTCCTCTGTCGACACCAAGAGAGAGAGGGACTGGTGAAAAAAATCAAACGGAGCTTCAGCGTCTGTCCGAGGAGGACAGCAACAGGACCAGGCTGCCTGCTGGAGGGAGGAAGAAGGCTAGCGATGAGCTTGACGGTATGATAGCTTGCCCGACCGGGGAGAGAGACATGCTTCACAGTGGTCAGCTGCAGACACAGCAGAGAGGTGACGAGACGCGACTCATCATGACTGACAGGCATCAAGGCCACTCAGCGTTACCTTACCGACCCGCCCCCAGCTAATTCATTCACAAAAACAGGGCCCGTGGCAGTTCCTGTAGTAACGTTAGTAGAATCCGTGTACCCAGCGGATTCTCTCACTGAAACGCCTAACAAGAGATGATGGGTAAACATACGTGATTAAAAAGGTGTAATGAGAAATACGCTATGATGATATGATATGATATGATTGATTACACGAGCGAGGGTGCCGGCCGGGCCGGGATGCGAACCAGCATCCCTTGATGCAAAAAGGCAGCATATAACGCAGGTCCTAACTGCTGTACTATCGTCACAATCATGGTTTTCTCTCAGTATTTATACTATATGACATATATCCCGCTGCCTGGGTAGCTGGCTAATATGGCGAAAGTAGGGCAGCTATTGTTCTACTTTATGTTGATGTAGCTATTGTAATGAAAAGCACGGGCGCTCGTGTATTGATTAACTGATATTTCATTCCAAAAGTCGTCATAAAATAAAGGGAACCACCACATTTAACAGCCTGGAGGACGGAAGTAGATAAACCCAGCAGAAAGAGTGCCTGCCCGTACAGCAAACGCACCCGCAAAGAAGGGATAATCTGATTGGTCAACAGTAGCCGGCCTTCTATTGGTTGACAGTGTTGATACACAAGAAAAAATCCGTGAGCAGAGGAGAGATCCGAGAGCAGAACTTGACCTGTGAGCAGGTGTGTTTTCTGAGTGCGTGCACTTAGATCTGAGCGCACAGACAATTAGATCTGAGCGCGCAGAGGGCACATTTGAATGCGAGCGAAATTTTTGTGTTCAAGAAGGAGAAATGTGAGCACAGGCATGTGATTTTTTAGTTCAAGCAGACATTTTGAAAGAAAGCAGAAGACATTTAAATGCAAGCACAAAATGTGAGCATGAGGAGAAAAAGTCTGAGCGCGCGAAGGAGCTGAGTCACTGAAAAGGAATGAAATCATGCTCTCAAACTGAAAATCTATGCTCTTGATTAATGACATGATATTACTTCCATACACCTTCTTTTTGTGCACTTCTGTTTGACATTGTGCCTGCAGTGCATGGCTGCCCTTGTTTGCATAGTTAATAGCTGCTTATATACTGGGCAGCAAGCCGCCAATTTGACCGTCCTTTTTGCGGCTCGGTCCGCGGATTTAGACAGAAGCCGGTAAATTGGGGGTCTGTCCTGGTCCGCCAGTTTTCCACCTCGGAGGGTACACATTTATCCAACTCCATTGCGATCTAAATCTGAGACGTCGTTATGCCGGAAATTGCGTGAGATGGGCGAAGGTGTGGATGACCTGCACTGTTGTGCGCCCCACAGCTGAGGAGTTTTAAAACCAGGAAACAGCTGATCACAGCAGTCAGTCCATCACTTCATCCGCGGACGTTAAGATGAGCAACTGGACAGCTGCTTAGATCCAGGAGATGTTAGCGTCTCCTCGGTCTCTGAAGCTGTCTTCGCTGTTAGCTTGTTGTTGTAGCGGCTAGCTAGGAACGGTCGCTACTTTCAAATTAAAAGCCCCCCGCTAAGATCCCAGTTCTAAACTCTAATGGGGTGCAATGTCAAGCTCTTATTTTGAAGACAAATTCCTTGTCGTTAATAAAAAATCGCTTTTTGAAGTTTATGAATCGATTCAGAATTGTGGATGATTAGAATCCCGATTCTTATGTGAATCGATTTTTTCCCCCACCCCTAGTGAAAAGGGTAGTATGTAGCATTTTCAAGAGGAAGCTGCATTTAATCTAATAAATTGCCTCCAGTAATGTCACTCAATGGCAAAGTTGCATTATGGGTAATGCGGGTGCCAGATTTTTAAAAGGAAGAAGACTGTTGAAATAAAAACTGAAATAAAAAAATGATATCTCTGGTTCTAGTGTATAAGTTTTGGTAAGCCTTTCTTTTACAGTCCCCTAATTACCATGTATTTAACAGGTAAATTCATGGTAACACAAAATTGTTACTAGGTAATAACCAATGGTGATAAGAAAGTAAATACAATACCTAGTAACACATTTTTGTTACTATATATTTACTGGGTAAATAGCTAGCAATTAGGGGACTGTAGCTACCTGCTTATAACCAGCAGTAATTACCCAATACACACTATAATTTACCATGAATTTACCAGATAAATACCTGGTAATTAGGGGACTGTAAAAGAAAGGCTTACCTCAGTTTTTATCATTTGTTTTTAAAATGTATGAAATGAGTCCAGCCATGTTTTAGGACTGCAATGCTAGGCTAGCGGACTGCATTTCAAAACATGGCACCTACATCTCCCCAAGACCTGTAAATACACTTTGTTGAGGGTGCAATGGTAGCTCAGGTGGTAGAGCGCACATCCCATGCACAGAGGCCTTGTCCTTGCTGCAGCAGCCCTGGGTTCAAGTCCGACCTGCGGCACTTTGCTGCATGTCGTCCCCCCTCTTGCTCATCCCATTTCCAGTCATCTCTCCAAGCTGTCCTGTGAATAAAGACATAAAAGGCTAAACACATTGTGTTTAACATACACAATGGTGTGACATCGGTGGAATTACCCTATAAGGGACAAGTGCAATGAGCACAGTGTCATCTGTAATCCCTCTAAGATTTTGTATACATTTGTTAAATACTTGAACTTAATTTGCCCCGATTTGTGTGCACAACCTCATTGTATCAATTTCTGATCTGTATTAGCCCCCCTGCCATCTTGACATTTTACACTCTAGATATTTTGAAGAGGTTTTATCTTTTATTGGCGCTGCTGTTCTCACAATAATTAACCTATCCATTAGGGATGTCCCGATCAGGTTTTTTTTACCCCGATCCCGATCCGAGTCCTTTAATATTTAGTATCTGCCGTTACCGAATCCCGATCCAATACTTAGCCTTTACTAATGTTTTCCTGGATAATACAGCTGCATTAAGAAAAAAAGTACCTGCATCCAAGCTGTTCCTTAATAGGTTTTTTTTATTTTGTTGAAACAAAGTATATACTTTCATATGGCTCTTCCTTATTCTGCATATGCTATTGCAACATTGGCCTCCACCTTCCTTGTGTTAGCAGGTGAGTGTGTGATGCTGCACTGTGACAGCAGACCCTCGTGTACAGCCAGCTGAAGTGTGTGAGACGCAGCCCACGCTTGGTACCTCCATATCATCCACTGTTTTTTACATATTCCTCACGTTGTCATGTAAAATGACGTGGACACGTTGCTTGTCTAGATCACACGCGTTCAGCATCTCCTCGATTGCCTGATTGACATGCTCTGCTGAATGAGACCCACGAAACTAGTGCGCATACCAGCACGCTGTAACTCGAAAGTGGAGTAAATGTCATTTAATGCAGAGATGGTAGGGCATACCGGGGATTCAAAAACTCCAGGTGACGAAGAAAACCCGGATCCTCTACCACAGAGATGAGCTGGTTATCCAGAGCGATTAATTTAATTATCTAATCTGTAATATTTGTGGTCATGTCGCTGTCTCGAGGATATTTCTCTGAACTTTTGAATGTATCCGCGAGTGTTTGTTGCTTCGGTGTCTTTGCCTGTACTCTCGAGTGAACAAGTTGTATTCTTTGAGTGTTTGTTATGCCGTTTTAAATCAGTATTAAATGCAGCTCCGTGAAACGGCCGCATTGCAGATGTTACATGTCGTTGGACTACTTTCGCTTTCTAATTTAAGTTATGTCCACACTGCAGACATTTTATCCACAGGTTTACCAGAGTAACGTTAGGCGCGCATCTGCCTCAAATTGTGCTCTGACGTTAAAAAAAAATAAAAAATCGGGCCTGGGTCCACGTTCAAAATTGCCGATTACGATCAGTGGAAAAAGGCCCAGTTCGCCCAATCCCGATCATACAGATCGGATCGGGACATCCCTACTATCCATGATTGCATGTACTTGTGTTTTGTAATGCATGTGTGCCTGGTGCTCTGTGCTTCATGCTTCTCTTGCACACATTTTCAATTCATATTGTTGTGATGTAAAGCACTTTGTAACTTTGGGAACAGATCAAGGTATACAATAGGCCAGAGGTAGCCAACATGGGGCCCACAGGCACCTGGTCACCTGCAGGGACCATGTGAGTCACCCATAGAGCAAGTTAAAAAAATCGCAAAAATGTGTGTGTGTGTGTGTGTGTGTGTGTGTGTGTGTGTCTCAATTGTGAGGTTACTGAGGTGACAGCAAAGCGGCACAATGTGGAGGAACACTTCAGTACGTATCACCAAAGCTTCCAAGCTAACTATCCACCTGGACCTCGAGCAGAAAAAGTCTGTGAGTTGAAGGCAGCTTTGGCAGAGAGCAGTCTTTTTTCACAAAACCGGTGAAAAATTCAACAAAGCAACTGGAGCTTAATTTAGAGCTGCAAATTTTTTGATTTTTTTTTTTTTTTAAAGAAAACGAAAGCTATGTACAAAAATATAAGAGATGTGTTCACTCTGACTTTCAAATGTTGAAACAGATTGAGATGAACAGAAATAAATAATGTTGCATATTATATATGTTATTGCAATATATCTGTTTCCTAACATTTTTAATTATATTATTTTGTGTGTGTGTGTGTGTGTGTGTGTGTATTTGTGTGTTTGTGCAGCTGAAAAAGAAGCAGGTTTATGTGGAGAAGGTGGAGAGGATGCAGCAGGCTCTGGCTCAGCTCCAGGCAGCTTGTGAAAAGAGAGAACAACTTGAACATCGACTCCGTACAAGACTGGAGAGAGAGCTGGAGTCACTACGCATGCAGCAGGTAACACCAGGCCTCCCAGTAAAAAAATGTTTTCATTTGAGAATAATGTTTTGTTCTGTCATGTTGACAGAAAGCATGTGTACATATATATATTTATACTTTTGAATTAACTAAATATAGATTTGAGATTAGATTTGTTTTTTTCATGGCATGTTTTACATTCTAGATAAAAATAATGTACAAGCATGCTTATCCAAGTATATAATCATTTAGCAGATATGTAAAGACAGAAGCAGGTACAAGGTTTTCATCAATATACTAGGTGTGTGATTCTTCCGGATAAATACGGAAATCCGTCTTTTTCCATCCGGAAAATGAGGCATTCGTGAATCATGAAATCCGTTTTTTTTTCTTTTGGGGGGGGGCAGCCGTGACTTTACTGAGGTTGGCCCAGTGTTAGCAGCAGGAGCAAGGTTAGCTCACCTCCCAGAACCTTGTGATGAATCGCTGGAAACTGGTTTAGGGAGCATCATTAAATTAGTTAGCATAAAAATATTAATAAAAAATAACTGCAGCTTTTTCGATAGCTTCCATGTCATGTGGCCCAGTGACTCCAAACCAGCAGCAGATTGTATTAGTGAACTGGAGAAATGAGACACACTGTTTTTTATTGTATTTTAGTGCTTCCTCTATTTTATATGAATATTAGTATGCAGAAATTATGATTTTTTTTTTTCATGTCATCTAGCCCACTGACTTCTAAAACAGATTCTGTTTCCATCCATCGATCCATCCATTGTCGTCCGCTTATCCGGGGCCGGGTCGCGGGGGTAGCTGCCTGAGCAGGGACACCCAGACTTCCCTCTCCCCAGACACTGCCTCCAGCTCTTCCGGGAGGATCCCAAGGCGTTCCCAGGTCAGCTGGGTGACATAGTCACACCAGCGTGTCCTGGGTCTTCTCCCGGCAGGACATGTCAGGAACACCTCCCGAGGGAGGCGTCGCGGGGGCATTTGAAACAGATGCCCGAGCCACCTCAGCTGGCTCCTCTCGATGTGGAGGAGCAGCGGCTCTACTCTGAGCTCCTCCCGGGTGACAGAGCTCTTTTTTTTTTTTTTT
>CAEMYA010000207.1:69700-89319 GCA_903131615.1 Diplodus sargus
GAGGTGACATTCCATGTCCCCATGGCTAGAGTCACCATCCGGGGATTGGGCCGCCGGGGCCCACGACTGCCACCCATATCCCACTGCACCGGCCCCTTCTGAACCCTCCCGTGAGTGGTGAGCCCACGGGACGGCGGGCACACGTTGCTCGTTCGGGCTGCGCCCGGCCGGGTCCCGTGGGCGAAGACCCGGCCACCAGGCGCTCGCCTGCGAGCCCCAACCCCAGGCCTGGCTCCAGGGTGGGGCCCCGGTGACCCCGATCCGGGAGACGTGCACGTCCTTGATGTTCGATCTGTCATTGGGGGCGAGTGAACCAATCTTAGTCTGACCCATCACCTAGGACCTGTTTGCCTTGGGAGACCCTACCAGGGGCATTAAGCCCCGGACAACATAGCTCCTAGGATCATTCGGGTGCTCAACCCCCTCCACCACGATAAGGTGCCGGTTCAAGGAGGAGATTCTGTTTCCATAAAAAATATATAATAATAAAGAAAATAATGGTAAAAAAGTTCTCTAATGCTGAAAGAGGTTAACATATTTTCAAGCAGCCAACTTCTACACTATTTTGAGTCATGTCTTAGATTCTGATTCTGAAATTCTGAAAATGATTTTTTTTTTCAAAAATCTCACCAGTAGTCACCATTTAAAGGGTTATTTTTCTAAATTTTCTTCCGGGGAGCATGCCCCTGGACCCCCCTAGTGTTGCTAGGTTACCTACTCAGAGCACCGCTGCTACAAAAAAATGAAGGGGAAACACTGTTTTCTAAGAACTTGACTCTAAATGACTAGATTACATACAAAGTCAATGATGAGATACTATTAGATGCGATTTATTAAGGTGAAAATGTTGAACTCAAGCGAAATTTTCATGTGACGCTGAAAGCCTATTGGTGTTGACGTTCACACTGATGTCGAGAGGTTTGCACTGCTGTTGTCCGGACATTGAACCTAAACAACAATGAAGGAGAGGATAATTGTCACTAACCATGGCCCTTTGTGGACACCCAGAGCTGTATGACAAGACATCTACTTGTACAGAGACAGGACAAATAAGGAATTGCCGTGAGCAAGAAAGTCAGACTACCTGGTAAGTTTTTTGAAAATATGTCAGCACAGCATAGCCCTGATCGACCTGAACTCCATTAAGGGAACAAGCATTGTAAAATTAGTTTACTTGTTGTCTGGCTGACAGACCGACGAAGCATGAATTCAGGCATTTTGTGGCATTTTACGGCATTATTATGTTGTTATTTCAGCATACTTCTGATTTATTTATTGCAGTCAGATGTCATAGTCAACAGTACCCTGACTGCTGTTAGGTAATGGAATGAAATCCTCAGAGCGATTGTCCAGGAGCTCAGCGATGCCCTGATCCGGGTCTGGGAGGAGATCCCCCTGGAAACCATTCATCGACTCATCAGGAGCATGTCCAGATGTTGTCAGGAGCAGGCACTCAGGGACCATACTACTGGGTCATTTTATGAGTTGCCATGATAAAATTCACAGAAGTTGGATCAGCCTCTGATTCGAAATGTTTACTTTAACTAGTGCATTGCCCACAGGAAGTATGTATTCCTATAGAAAAGTGGGAGGTTAAGTCGCTTTTTTATGGATGGCCAAATGAGGCTGTGTTTGAAGGATGTCAGGGATATTTAGGTTTGTTGTAAAATTCGATATTCCAAGGTATAATTGGCCGTTTTTGACTACTTTTGATTTTACCATTATATTTCACCTTAAAAACTATTTACCTTGCCTTGCTTGGTGTCATTATTTTCAGCACAACCTCACACGTGTGACTGTACAGTTATTTTTTAATTTTGACATACTGTATTAACACAATGCATCTAAAATCACAAAAAAACATAAAAACTGAATAGGAAAAAGTTATGTTTTTTACTGTGAAAACCACAAATATGTTTAACGAACCATTTGTATTACTTATAATGCAAATATAAATTGTTGTTTGCTAAATTTGTGCATAATTGAAATTTACAAATCTATATGCAGCTATTTACATTTAAATGCAGGCTCAGGCCTCCCTCAGCTCCTTCCTCCTCAATGAAGAGCTGCACTGCCTGCTCCACATTCAGCAGTCTCCTCATTGTTTTGACTCATTAAACAAAAAAACATCTCCACTACACACTAAACCAAACACTACATAACACACTAACTATACACTCAAAACACGCTAAATGCCACAAATCTCTCAAATCTCAAAAGTTGCTATCTCTATCGCTGTCTCTATCACTGTCCCTCCCACAACCTAAGCAACCAAATCACGTGGTTTGCCATATAATTTTGTGATTGGTTGGTGTGGTGCCTTTTTCCACCAATAGGAAAGGGAGTAGCACAGGTTTTTTTTTGCTTGCAGACACTTCCTGCTTGCGGACACTTTCGTGAGAGAAGCCCGTTTTTATTGTTTCTTCCTGCACCAAACGCGCAGCAAAAGTGATGACAATGTTCGCGAAAAAAGCATGGCTGACATTATTTATCATAAGTCCGGTTTTACTTGGCCTATCAACACGATTTAAAAACTGGTATATAGTTCAGTAGGCCGCATCAACACATATGTTGGAACTGAGACTCACGGAGGCTGTGTCTTAAATTGGTCACGTGATTTGGACGCACCGGCACGTCCGTCGACTCAGGAGGTAGGGCGTGGGGGTGGGCTCTGCAGTGATTGGCTCTGGTGCGCACGTGGCTATGGTTGACAATGCTAGCGGAATTGGTAAGTCATTTATGAAATAATTTATTAACAGTATCATTGTAGTCCAAACAAATCTGACGTTGCACACCCTTAAACCACGCAGCAGCCATGTTGAAAATCTCAGGACAGTCTGATCCTGATCTGCAGAGATATTTGAGGCACACAGACACTCACACAGACAGACAGAGATTTCTTGCATTCTTTTATACAGATTTTTGACCACGACTGTATTTATAAAAGTACCATTTCAACCTTGTGAACAGATTTGGATTCTTTGAGGCTTGATTGATGTTCCTCCAAAAAGTTTCCCAAGCCTTTTTTAAAGAAATTGAAGTTTGGTAATTTTTTAAAAATACATTTATTCATTTATTTTTTGCCAGGTTATTTCCCATCATAAAGAAAAGTGGGTTATTGGAACTTTCCTTTTATGTAGAATAATTGTTGATACAGTTTCCCTTGTCTTGTGTGTATTGTACAGTGGATATAAGGTCATGCTTCGAAAGTAGAGCCCGACCAATTTATCGGTGGGCCGATATTATCGGCCAATATTAGGCATTTTCCAAGCTATCGGTATCGGCATTTATAATGGCCGATAAAAGAATATTTGAAAAATTACATGAAAACGAACGAAACACCCTCCAATCATGTTATGAGTGTTGGCTTCCACCAGAGGGCACTCTACAACAGTCAGAGTCTATGCCATCTGATTGTTGTACAGGACGGCCAGTCTGAGATCTTCTTGTCGGGTCATGCGTCACGTGTCACGGGTCACGAGTCACCATGGATGCGCAGACGCGCTAGCTACTGCAAAACACAAGCGAGCTAAGTGACCTGGTTAGTGGCTTTCAATTGATATCAGCAAAAGAAGGGATACAAAAAAATGTGCACTTGTCTGATCTGTCAAACTACCATCGCTATTCCGAAGAAGGGGAATGTTGATAGGCACTTTCAAACTGTTCATAAAAAGTACGACACTGACTTCCCTCCGAAAAGGGAGAAGCTGAGGCCGTCACCGAAGCATCTTTATGGGTCAATCCGTAGCATATATAGCATATATACATATATATATGTATATATGTACATATATATATGTATGTATATGTGTATATATATATGTATATATATGTATATATATATGTGTGTGTGTATATATGTGTATATATGTATATATGTGTATATATGTATATGTATATACATGTATATACAGTATATGTATACGTGTATGTGTGTATATGTATATATATATATATATGTATATATATATATATATATATATATATATATATATATATATAATCTCAGCTGTTATATCAGAATTTCATTGATAACTTTATAAGGTAAACTACATTTGGAAGATAAAATACATAGGTGATGAGCCAGCAGCATATATGTTATTTTGAATCCAGAAATGACAGTTCTGTATCCCTCTTTTTTTTTTATGCCTCCCTATTTTTTGCCTCATTTGTCCCCTCCAGCGTCAAGGAGGCAATCAAAGCAGTGGTGTGGTCCCATCCGAGTACAATGCCACAGCGCTCATGGAACATCTAAGGGAGAAGGAGGAGCGGATCCTAGCTCTGGAGGCAGACATGACCAAGTGGGAACAGAAGTACTTGGAGGAGAGTGTGATGAGGCAGTTTGCTCTCGACGCTGCTGCATCTGTTGCCACTCAGAGGTGCATGTGAATAACAGTTATTTAATTCTTTAAGCAATTTTTTCAGACATTGATACCTCTCAAAGGCCGCTCAAAAGTAGATTAGCTAATTTGGAATTGCAGCATTATTCTCTGGTTCTTGTTCTTATTGTTTAAGATTCCTTACAATCATAGACAGTTTCTGAAGGAACTTTAGCAGTCTGGTGATTGGATTTCATGTTTGCCACCATCTTTGTAAGAGTAATGTAATGGAGCCTGAATAGAGCTCAAGTCCACCAAATTGTAACCACCTTGACCTTTTAGTCAAGCCATATATCGACAAACAATACCAGACTTGATGTTTACTGATTAGAAAAGTTTAACTTAACTTGTTACACCCTGGTGATTTACGGGGTCGACTGAAGATGCAGCCAGTGTGGTTGGCATGGATGCAAACAGTGCGCCGAAAAGCGAAACTCGCTTTTTTCATGGCCAAATAGGTCACTTGTGTGATTCGTTCAGATCCGAAGAGTTTTTCTTTTTTTGGGGGGGGGGCGCTAATGAAGTACAACTGATGAGGAAACAAAAAACTGTCAGCCAGTCCCGAGGGCACACCAGTGTGCTGCTGATCTATGATTCCGTACGTATTTCAGCACTCTTCTCCTCCTTCAAATCTTAAGTCATTCAAACCATTCAAACATCAAAATGTGCAGCTTCTTAAGGACATTACTGCTTGTATTTTTGTCGTTTCTATCTTTTATACTTTTGGAAATATTATGCTTTTTCTGGAAAATTTTGCCCATTCATCCTTAAGGGGATTTTTTCAAATTTCATTCTGCTATAACTTCAGCATACCTTCAGCTATTCAAACCATTCAAATATTAAAATGTTCAGCCTTTTCAGCTCTTTCAGTCTTGTACTTTTCAGCTTTTCAACTTTTCAACTTTTTCAGAAATTCAGCTTTTTCCCACATTTTTTTTAACATTGCCGCAAACATCGCCCTCATTTTGCGCTCTCCAGAAATAAAAACGACATGACCGCGTTCAGCAACTCCTCCTGTAACTCACCATACAAATAGTTTGAGGATAACCATCACAGTTTTTTCAGAAATCGCAGGAGTTTGGGAGGCGTTTTCCTATTCATTCCTTATGGGGGACATTTTCGTCTCTGTCTCTGGTCCTGATACAGCATGTCTGCAGCCATTTCAAGCTGTGCCTGCCTTTAACTTTTCACCTTTAAGCCTTTTTTCACCTCTTTAAGCTCTTTCTGCCTTTACCTTTCCACCTTTTTTAGTCTTTATTCACATTTTTAAGATCTTTCTGTCCTCTTACTCCAAAGCTTTTCATCCTTCTTCACCTTTTTTATGCTTTTTCGGCTCTCTTACTTCATCCTTTGACACCTTCATGAGCTTTTTCGGCCCTCTTACTGTACATCTTCACATCCTTTTTTCACCTTTTTAACCTCTTCCAGCCCTCTTCCTCGACAGCTTTTCATATGTTTTCACCTTTTTAACCTCTTCCAGCCCTCTTACTCCACAGCTTTTCATCCTTCTTCACCTTTTTTATGCTTTTTCAGCTCTCTGTCTTAATCCTTTTAACCTTCATGAGCTTTTTCGGTCCTCTGCCTCTACATCTTCTCATCCTTTTTTCATCTTTTTAAGCTCTTTCTGCTCTCTTACTCGGCAAATTTTCAGTCTTTTCAGTCTTTTTTCACCTTTTTAAGCTCTTTCAGACCCCTTACTCTACAGCTTTTTAGCCTTTTCAGATTTCATCTTTCTGCCTTTTCAACTCCTTCAAACATTCCGCTTCATGTTCAGCTATGAAAATGTTCAACTTTTTCAACTCTTTCAGCCCTTTTCAACTTTTCTGTCTCTTCATCTTTTTAAAATATTCATCTTTCTGCCTTTTCAGCTTCTTTATACATTCAGCTTCATGTTCAGCTACAGAAACTGTTCAGCTATCAACATGTTCAACTTTTTAAGCTCTTTCGGCCTTGACCTTTTCAACTTTTCAGCTTTTTGACTTTTTCAGCTTTTCGGAAGTACATTCAGCAGATTTCACTTCAGACTTCAGCATTCAGCATTCACACTGTATTTTCGTAGGAAATACAAATTTTTCTAGTTATTCCTGCTTCTGTACGTTTTTTGTCCACTTTCTTCTCCTTCAAATCTTGAGCTATTGAAACCATTCAAATATCAAAATGTTCAGCTTTTTAAGGACATTACTGCTTGTATTTTTCTCTTTTCTACCTTGTATACTTTTGGAAATATTAAGCTTTTTATGCAAAATTTTTCCCATTCATCCTTATGGGGATTTTTTCAAATTTCATTCTGCTTTAACGTCAGCATACCTTCATACAAACCATTCAAATATTAAAATGTTCAGCTTTTTCAGCTCTTTCAACCTTCTTCTTTTCAACTTTTCAACTTTTTCAGAAATTCAGCTTTTTCCCAAAAAATTTTAACATTGCCGCAGATGGGAAAAGCTTCAAATCGTTTTCAAAACTCATCGCCTTTCAACCTCTTTTTGCTCCTCATACATTGAGCGAGAGACACCATTCATCCTTTTACACCTTCATAAGCTTTTTCGGCCCTTATACTATACATCTTCTCATCCTTTTTTCACCTTTTTAACCTCTTCCAGCCCTCTTACTCGACAGCTTTTCATATGTTTTAACCTTTTTAACCTCTTCCAGCCCTCTTACTCCACAGCTTTTCATCCTTCTTCACCTTTTTTATGCTTTTTCGGCCCTCCTACTTCATCCTTTTAAACCTTCATGAGCTTTTTCTGCCCTCTGACTCTACATCTTCTCATCCTTTTTTCAACCTTTTTAACCTCTTCCAGCCCTCTTACTCGACAGCTTTTCATATGTTTTAATCTATTTAACCTCATCCAGCCCTCTTATTCTACTACTTGTCATCCTTTTTTAGCCTTTTTTCACCATTTTAATCTCTTCCAGCCCTCTTACTCCACAGCTGTTCATCCTTCTTCACCTTTTTTATGCTTTTTCGGCTCTCTTACCTCATCCTTTTGAACCTTCATGAGCTTTTTCGCCCCTCTGCCTCTACATCTTCTCATCCTTTTTTCAACCTTTTTAACCTCTTTCTGCCCCCATACTTTTTGGCCTTTTTCAGTCGTTTTTCACCCTTTTAAGCTCTTTTTGCCTTTGCCTTTCCACCTTTCCAGTCTTTTTTCACCTTTTTAAACTCTTTCTGCCTTTCCCTTTCCACCTTTCCAGTCTTTTTTCACCCTTTTAAGCTCTTTCTGCCTTTAACTTTCCACCTTTTCAGTCTTTTTTCACCTTTTTAATCTCTTTCTGCCCCCTTACTCTGCAACTTTTCGGCCTTTTCAGTCGTTTTTCACCTTTTTAAGCTCTATCAGACCTCTTAGCCTTTTCAGATATTCATCTTTCTGCCTTTTCAACTCCTTCAAACATTCCGCTTCATGTTCAGCCATAAAAATGTTCAACTTTTGAAACTCTTTCAGCCCTTTTCAACTTTTCTGTCTCTTCATCTTTTTTAAATGTTCATCTTTCTGCCTTTTCAGCTTCTTTATACATTCAGCTTCATGTTCAGCTACAGAAAGTGTTCAGCTATCAACATGTTCAACTTTTCAAGCTCTTTCGGCCTTGACCTTTTCAACTTTTCAGCTTTTCGACTTTTTCAGCTTTTCGGAAGTACGTTCAGCAGATTTCGCTTCAGACTTCAGCATTCACACTGTGTTTTCATAGGAAATGCAAATTTTTCTAGTTTTTCTTTTTATTATTCCTGCTTCAGTACGTTTTTCGGCACGTTTCTTCTCCTTCAAATCTTGAGCTATTGAAACCATTCAAATATCAAAATGTGCAGCTTTTTAAGGACATTACTGCTTGTATTTTTCTCATTTCTAACTATTATACTTTTCGAAATATTAAGCTTTTTCCGCAAAGTTTTTCCATTCATCCTTATGGGGATTTTTTCAAATTTCATTCTGCTATAACTTCAGCATACCTTCAGCTATTCAAACCATTCAAATATTAAAATGTTCAGCTTTTTCAGCCTTGAGCTTTTCAGCTTTTCAACTTTTTCAGCAATCCAGCTTTTTCCCCAAAAAAATTAACATTGCCGCAGATGGGAAAAACTTCAAATCCTCTTCAAAACTCATCGCCTTTCAACCTCTTTTTGCTCCTCATACATTGAGCGAGAGACACCATTCAAACTTTAAAGCACTCAGCAGATCTTGAACTATTGGACCTGTATTCAGTTTTTTAAAATCTTGTACGGTTCTGAAATAATCGCAGTTTTAGTTTGAGCGATTTTTAGCCCGTCTTCTGAGTTTATAATCGGTGTGTATTGCGTCGGCTAAAGTGAGTGACATCACCAACTGCAGCACCCCAGAGGGCAGAGCTGCTCCGAAAAAGTGGACAAAACTGTCTTCAGCTTGATTTTGATCCCTCACCTTTTACTTGACATTGACAATATATACATAGAAATGTAGGAAATCCTGGGCTTTCAGCTGATGGTCTTATTTCAGATGTGGGACTAACGGTTTTGGATCTAGAAGCCCGAGAGCGACAGCAACTCTCACTGCTGTCCCATAAGCCGCAATGTTAATTTTGAGCAGAATTTTCCGGAAAATAGCAGACGGTACCTGATTTGTCTCTCGCTCTCCCGCCCTCATTTTGCACTCTCCAGAAATAAAAACGACATGACCGCGTTCAACAACTCCTCCTGTAACTCACCATACAGATAGTTTGAGGATAACCATCACAGTTTTTTCAGAAATCGCAGGAGTTTGGGAGGCGTTTTCCCATTAATTCCTTATGGGGGACATTTTCGTCTCTGTCTCTGGTCCTGATACAGCATGTCTGCAGCCATTTCAAGCGGTTCCTGCCTTTAACTTTTCACCTTTAAGCCTTTTTTCACCTCTTTAAGCTCTTTCTGCCCCCATACTCTGCAACTTTTCGGCCTTTTTCAGTCGTTTTTCACCTTTTTAAGCTCTTTCTACCTTTCCCTTTCCAGCTTTTCAGTCTTTTTTCACCTTTCTAAGCTCTTGCTGCCTTTAACTTTCCACCTTTTCAGTCTTGTGTCGGCTCACAGCCGTCCTCAGCCAGACTTTCTGAGTGAGCACGCCGAATCTGCTTATTTCTCTGTCATTTTCACTATAGGCTTACAGATAAAAACAGCTGCATACTCAACATGCAGCGAGGCATTACCAAATGAACACAGATTAATTCGTCCTGAACGGACATAATAACAGCCAGTCTCGTGCCAGAACTGCCTGCAAAACATGAAAACGGGGAATGACGAGGCGGAGTGCATAGAAAAACAAAGCGCACACAGTATTCCACCCTCCCAAGCAGCGCGCTGATTTCGCTAGCACACCGCCAATCAGAACGGCCATTCAGCTGGCACACAACCAATCAGAGAATCCAAACGCTTCAGACATCCATCGGTTGGGCTGGTATGTTCCTGCCTTTAAGCTCTTTCTGCCTTTAACTTTTCACCTTTCAGCCTTTTTTCACCTTTTTAAGCTCTTTCAGCCCTCTTACTCCACAGCCTTTTGAGCCTTTTCACATATTCATCTTTCTGCCTTTTCAACTCCTTCAAACATTCAGCTTCATGTTCAGCAATTAAAATGTTCAACCTTTTCAACTCTTTCAGCCCCCTTTGACTTTTCTGCCTTTTCAGCTTTTTAAAATATTCATCTTTCTTTTGAGCTACAGACACCATTTCAACTTTATAATATATAAATATGTTGGTGATAACCCTTACAGTTTTTTCAAAAATCGCAAGGGTTTGGCAGGCATTTTGCCATTCATTCTAATAGGGACCTGTTCATCTTTGACTCGGCTCCTGCTCCACCATGTGTGCAGCCATTTTAAGCTCTTTCTGCCTTTAACTTTTCTCCTTTCAACCTTTTTCACCTCTTCAAGCTCTTTCTGCCCTCTTACTCAGCAACTTTTCGGTCTTTTCAGTCTTTTTTCACCTTTTTAAGCTCTATCAGACATCTTACTCCACAGCTTTTTAGCCTTTTCAGATATTCATCTTTCTGCCTTTTCAACTCCTTCAAACACTCTGCTTCATGTTCAGCTATGAAAATGTTCAACCTTTTTCAACTCTCTCAGC
Organism: Diplodus sargus; assembly: GCA_903131615.1. Lineage (NCBI taxonomy): Eukaryota > Metazoa > Chordata > Actinopteri > Spariformes > Sparidae > Diplodus > Diplodus sargus. The sequence goes on from CAEMYA010000207.1 coordinate 80,144, forward strand.
ACTTTTCAACTTTTCTTTCTCTTCATCTGTTTAAAATATTCATCTTTCTGCCTTTTCAGCTTCTTTATACATTCAGCTTCATGTTCAGCTGCAGAAACTGTTCAGCTATCAACATGTTCAACTTTTTAAGCTCTTTCGGCCTTGACCTTTTCAACTTTTCAGCTTTTCGACTTTTTCAGCTTTTCTCCATTACATTCAGCAGATTTCGCTTCAGACTTCAGCATTCACACTGTATTTTCGTAGGAAATGCAAATTTTTCTAGTTATTCTTCCTCCCGCCAAATTTTGGTCGTTAACTCGTCCCACACCGTGGGGGGAACACAAACAAATTATATATCAAAACGTGCGGCTCGGTCTGACTCGGTATGCTATTATTCAGTTTTCCGAAATGTTAATATTTAGTTATTCAGTTATTATTAACTGCGCAAAATTTCCCATAAGGAATGAATGGGACGAGGTCAAAAAAGTTGCAAATCTGCGACGTTTTTCAAACATCTCCTGCTCTGGCATACATTGACCTAGAAACACCATTCAAACTTTAAAATGTATATGTATATGTATATGATGTATAGTTTTTGAACTCTGACCCCTTAATGACGGTGAGTGATTTGGGAAAAATTCAGGGTTTTCAATGAGTGTGTATGACGGAATGTTCGTGCAGCAGACTGGGGGAGCCAACTGACACAGTGAGAGAAACTCAAAAATTTCCTCAGATATTTTCACTTTACATCATGCTCCTCACCACAAATTTCACTCAAAAACAGTGATACTTTCCAAAGTTGTAGCCACACTTGTCTTCTTTCTCCCAATGTGTCTTCTTTATCGGTAGGATTTACGGTTTTTGAAATCAGCCTGGGACGGCCGTTGCTACGGGCCCTCACCAACCGTCACCTAGCAACCGAGATCAGCTGGGCCAACAGAGAGAGTGACAGACACACAGACACACACGCAGACACACAGACACACACAGACAGACAGACAGAGAATACTCATGTTTTCGCGTAAACTTTCCCATGAGGAATGAATGGGACGAGGTCAAAAAAGTCGCAGACACACAAACAGACACACACACACACAGATACACGCACAGATTATTAATCAGTTTTCTAGAACCTTCATGTTTTCGCGACGAAAGTCGCGAAAACCTTCATGCAGTCTGAAACTTTTTTGAAGAACCCTGCTTGTAAAATATCCAGGCTGCAGGAGGAAGATTTCAAATGCTGTATAATGTCTTGCAGGTTCTTGTCATTGATTGGCTCAAATTGTGTCAGGGTATTAGAGTTGGGTTTAGGTGGACAAAACGACAACACACCTCCAGTACCTGGTAGAGTGGCACTGACTGCTTGTCTTATGTTCTGAATTTTGGCAGTGAAGAATAATGCAAATTCATTACAGGCCCTGGTAGACAGATGTTCAGAGGTATAGGAGACAATACCTTGATAGTAATGTGATAATTAATGACTGGTAATTAATTATGCTTTATTCTTTATCACTTTATAAAGTATACGTTATACGGGGCACCACCCTCCAATAATTTTGATTTTATTGGAATAGGCTGGAGGGAACTATTCCAAACGTCTAACTTCCCAAGTTGGCTTGGACAGTTAGAGTATCAATTTTAATCAGTCTTTTAAATTTCAAATTTATATTTGATCTCCTATTCTGAAGCAGTGAATTCTTTCCACGATCCCATCGATTTCCCACTTCAAATTAAACGTGCACAAACAACGACATAAGATTAAATATGTTTATTAACTAAATAAATGCAGATTAAATGACATGAGATAATGATTAAAACAGGTGATTAAGTAAGAGAAAATGTAACGACTGTGGAATGAATTATTGATTGAATGGATACCTGACAATGGTGGATTTTAACGTGCAGACCGTTAAATTCGCTACGGGATTAATTTATAACGAGGTTATATGAAAGATGTCTTTGAATTCACGATATATATATTCGAAGCTTTCACAAACACCAACTCTGATTGCATTCGTGTGTGACTCTTGTAGTGTGTGGAGTTTTCAGCCTACTTTGTTGAAGACGAGGTCTCAGAACTCGGATTTTCTCAGTCAGCTCCGTCCCGGCCTGGATGCAGATGCAGAGGCAGTGTAGCCACTGGATGATGACAAGGCGGCTTTCCCGATGACGTCGTTTTACCGGCACAGCGGGGATTCCGTCTGAATGCTCCGGGCCTGTCGGCTTTAGAACCGCCGGAACTCGATGCCGTCCCAGTTCGGAACGTCCTCTGCCCAGTGAAGTGTCTCGCATTGAGATCGTTGGAGGTGGTACGGGCGAAGTTGGCTGACAATTCTTTTGGCTGAAGGCTATCTTTCTTCACGGTTTCTTGAGCAGCTGAACTGCACCGACTTTGTAGTGGTCAAGCACTTATCAGAGTCTCGGCAGAATTGGTAATTATGGAGCTCCGAATATATTTTAACTTGACTTCTTGCGCAAAATAACTGGGAAAGAAACGCCGGCTGGACGAACTTTACCTATTACTAAGTACAAGAAAACAAAAATGACTTATTCGGCTTGAATATGATACATTAACGATATAAAATAATACAAAAAGAATAAATTTCGTTCTTGCTTGGATTTCGAAGAAAGATCTTTTCAAAATAAAAGCGCGTCTCGCTTGAAGAGCAGTTCTTTAAGTGTCTCAGATCTCCAGAGATTTCTAAGTCTCAGAGCCTCAAAAATCTAGCAAAGTACAAAGTAAATGGAAAAATAAAGAAGTTACGCGTAAAAGTTTTACAAGAGAGAAGATTTTAACGAGAGTTTTTTTTAGAAGAAGAGGTAGAAGTGAGCGAAATAGAAGAGAGTGAGCATCGGGATGCCTGAGCTTTTTAATGTTTAAACTAGGGGTGTCAACATCTACACGTGTAAACGGGTACACGGACAACAAATCATAACCGTTTAGAAAAATCAATAACCGTTTACACGTCTTTTTTTTCTTCCTCCTCGTTCATTTCTCACCAATATATATAGTATTTTTACCACTATATATAATATTTTAGGGGTGATAATGTTGCCTGAAAGCTTCAGATAACAACATTAACTAACTATTCACTTAAATGTTCCCACTAGTACAGTTATCCGCATACATAATAGATGAATGGGGCACAATGTTACGTTGATATATAAAAAAAAAAATAATAAAAAAAAACCCGCAGCCGCAGCCAGTGCCGCGTCGCTTCAAGTTGACTCGGGGACGCGATGGCGGCGGTCAACAAGCGGAGCACTGTGTGGCAGTTTTTTTGAACAAACTGCCAGTGGAAATCAAGTTGAGTGTAGGCTATGTCAGGCAAAGTTGGCTTGCAACAACAGCACGGGATCCATGCGAAACCACCTCCGATGGAAACACCCGAACAAGTTGGAGGGAGAGACTGCTGCTGGCATCGGTGCTACCGCTAGCGCTTCACAGGCTAGCATGAGGGATTATACATACAACAAGTCGAGATCATAAATCTCCGACGTGTAACCGGGTACACGTCGGTTAGAAGCCCCGTTTACACGTGTAGAAAAAATTGTAAACGTTGACACCCCTAGTTTAAACCGAGGGCAGAACCGGAACGGCCTGATCACGTTGCCTCCTCCGGTAATGTCACAGCTCATGTTACCGACTTCTTACTTGTTAAATCAAACTAAGAGTTCAATACGTTTTCGAAATCGGTCTTGACTATATGCAGAAATCCACCATGGACTCACATTAATATTTGTTATAAGAATATACAATATACAGAAACACAATTGAAATTGCCTAATATGCAAAAGAGAAATGATTGGTTATACTATAACACAAACACAGGCACACGCGTCTCAGAGGCACTGATGGCTTAAACATATTTCATACATTGACAAGTTATATCTCATAGACCTGTATTAAGGTAAAAGAAGGTCTAAATACTTAGAATAGATCACATTCCGTTAGTATTGTCCTTTGAAGATTGTACCAAAACTTACCAGGAGATGGCACTGTGGCTCCATCAGGAACTCAGACATTAAAAATTAACAATTGTGGTTATAGTTAGGATCACATCTAGAAAATAAGAAAAATATCAAAGTGTAGGTCTGTTCCTACTGATGAAGAATATGTTATGAAATAAAGGGTGAGGTTAAGGCTTGGCATCTTTTTGGGTTAGGACACAATCAGGACTCTCTCTCCACTTTTCTGTTGGTATAGAAATATTTATGGCCCTCCCTTATGGCCCTGATTTCACGGTAGCATGGGGAGGTCAGGAGCTGATAGTTATCCTTAATACATGGCTCTTATCGCCTGACAGGAAGTCCGGTAAAAACATATTTAGTCCACAGATAGGTCTTTGTTCACAAGCCCCTGGTTATAATATAATAGGTGATTGAAAGTCATGGGTTTGAGAGTTAATAGAAGGGGAAAGGAGGCACACTGCTGGGTTGAGTGTCGTAACATATGGGATGACCTCTTAATGATACATTCAAAGTGTGAGCCCGGACATTTGGTGACAAGCTGGTTAAAACAAACAATAAAACCTGATGTTGTCCAGTGACTGAATTGACTTTGAATTGTAAACAGTCCGCGTAGGAAAAGACAGGTACTGACGTAATCCAGACGTTGAATGAGACCTTTCCGGGCCTTATTGTCCAGAGTCTTTACAACCGGCTCTATTAGGGTCAGAGAATGAGAAGAGGGTGATATAAGGGTCAGGCCTCCCTTAAGGAGGAGAAATCAGGAGGTTATCTGGCGGCTCCACTCGAGATCTCAGCAGACTGTTCCTTCTCGTAGGCAAAAATGTTATTGCTGTATCACATGCTGCTTTGTCAATAGTAAAGTGTCAAGAAGTAGTAGTAGTAGAAGGAAAAATCCCAGACCACTCCAACATGGCAGGGAGTGTAGGTGAGAGAAGGGCAAGACAATGGCTGGTTCCTACAGAGGCTACTGGCACAGGAGGGTTTGTTAGTCTATCGACAGAAGCAAACAAGGCACGAGCATTATTTTTGTTCTTGGTGATGATGTCTGAGAAGAAGGACTGCCTTGACTTTTTTGATTCTAAATTAAAAATGTCAAGTCGCTCTTTATAAATGTCAAAGTGAACCTGGAGATTTGTTTTGCGCCACCTCCGCTCAGCTTTTCGACATTCCCTTTTTTCCATCTTGACTAGCGTGGCATTTCTCCAAGGAGATTTTTTCTTATCAGAGACCACCTTCACTTTAGTGGGTGCAATGGCATTCATGACATTTGTAATTTTGGAATTGAAATGATGTACAAGGTCATTGACAGAGAATCTAGAGAGGGGTGGTGTGGAGGAGAAAGACTCGATGAATATGTCACCAGTGTTTTCAGTGATGTATCGCTTTGAGACAACCTCAGTTTGAACATTTGTGTACACAGATATATCACTCTCAAAGAAAACACAGTAATGGTCAGAGAGAGCGACATCAGATACCAGAACCTTAGAAATGTTCAGACCCTTTGAGATAACTAGGTCTAGGATGTGGCCCCTGTTGTGTGTGGGCTGTGTCACATGCTGAGTGAGTCCAAAGTTATCAAGGACACAGCACAGTTCTTTAGTTCATCTTTCTTCAGGCTTGTCGACATGGATGTTAAAGTCACCAACAATTAACACACAGTCAAAGTCAGTGCAGATAAGAGACAGTAGCAGATAAGAGACAGTAGCAGATATGAGACAGTAGCAGATAACCGACAGTAGCAGATAAGAGACAGTAATTGAAAATTTGCGATGGCCCGATATCCAAATTTCACGCTTTTATCACAAAGTGCACGATTCTTTGGAATTATGCTGTTAAGCCGCCCCACTATCAAAGGTTTTCAGTTTCAAGAGGTGTATGCCAAGGTTGCCCTATTTCCTGTTTTTTTGTTTTTGGTTGTTTCTGAACTTCTATTTTTAAATATTTCGTGCAACCCAAATATTCGAGGCTCAACAATCTTCAAATGAGAGGTTAAGATTTCACAGCTGGCTGATAACACGGTTTTATTTCTCAAGGATAAATTGCAGATACAGACTGTACTACAAGTAACTGGTGAATTTTAAAGGGTCTTAAACTAAATACCAATAAGAGTGAAATTTTATGTTTATATGAGACTGATGAAAAGCTTATGTTTAATATCCCTGTTAAACAAACTGTTAAATGTTTGGGAATTCATTCACATTAAAAAAGATATAAGCTCAGACAGCAACTTAACTTCCTGCCAAAAGTTAAAAAAAACTAAGTCAATTCTTAATATGTGGCTGCAGAGAGACCTCCATTTTTGGAAGAGTGTTATTATCAAAAGCTGAAGGTGTATCAAGGTTTGTTTATCCTGCTCTGTCACTTTTTCTTAATGATGGACTTTATTTGTTAATTTTGATTGGAAAAATAGACACCACCATCTCAAGAAATAAATTCTTAGTTTAGAGAGAGCAGAAGGAGGTTTGGAAATTCTGGACTTTTTTCACTTAAATACTACCTTTAAAGTTAAATGGCTTAAGAAATGTTTGGAACTACCAGAGTCACTATGGAATTTTATTCCACACAGTATGTTCAAAAAAGTAGTAGGCTTAAGGTTTCTAATGGACTGCAACTTCACAGTTTCTAAATTACCACTGAAACTCTCAAAGTTTTATCAACAGACTTTACGCTCTTGGAAATTATGTTATGTTCACAACTTTTCTCCACACAAAGAATTGCTTTGGAACAATGGTCATATTACTATTCACAACAAAAGTGTATATAATGAGAGCTGGATTGAGAGGGACATAATATTTGTGACGGCCTTGTTTGACGATAATGTTTGTTCTGGTTGTAAAGGCTGTTCCCACTGGTATGATTGAGTTAATAAAATGTCACTTAAGTCACCAAAATGTTAATGTTCAGACACCTTCTCTAAAGATTGATGGGGTTGACATAATGGATAGAAAATGTATAAACAAACATCTAAGGAAAGTATTTCAGAGACATAATAAGTTTTCCCCCAGAGGAAAGTTTTTTTGGGATTCACAGTTAGTTGATATAAACTGGCGCAAGGCATAGTTGTGTCCCTCTCAATTCTGTATTTCGAATAAGATAAGAGAAGTTCATTTTAAAATTTAACATAATATTTACCCTTGTAACAAATCAATTTCTAGGTTTGCTGAAGTGGGTGAAATGTGCACTTTTTGTGGAGATGAGCCAGAGACAATTTTGCATTTGTTTTGTATTTGCCCATTGTAGACTATATTTTGGAGGGACATGGAAAAGTTGATCTACAATAAAATTAAACAGTACATAACAATTAGACCCAAAGATATTATTTCAAAATTCAAATATAATGACAAATCAATTTGCTCCACAATAAACCTCATGATCTTAATAGGAAAATTCCACATCCACAAGAGTACATTTTCCAAGTCCCTCCCAAACTTTAATGTCTTCACAAATTAGTTTATTTTTTATATAGATACCTTGAAACTGATGCCAAATAAGAAAAGTGAGCGCACACTATTATACTTAAAGTCGATTTCACTTACCCCAAAATAAGAAGTGCCTTATATATTTATATATTTATTTTATTTCATTTACATTTATGATTTTTTTAGAGATATTTTTTTATTCTTCTTGTAACACTCTTTATCATTCAGTGCCTGTTTTTATCTTCACTCTGATTATCTGTACTTTTGCAAATGTTAAATAAAGACTTTCATTGAAAAAAATAAATAAATAAATGAAAAACCTGGTGATTTCCATACAATTAAGTACCTTACACCTAGTGGTCATTTGAAGAACCGAAACTGAAACTCTGTGGTTGTGTGCTACTAGTTTCAAATGGTCTTTTCATTTTAGGCATTCAGTTGGAATTTATTGTATTTCGGAGTATCACTAGCCTTTTCATATTTTAAAATGTGTGTTTTTAACATTTTGCCTGCTCCTAAAATGGCATAATGGGAACACAAATCCCAGGATGAGACAACATTCAAAACAGGTCAGAAGTTAAGACTGAAGTGCTGTTGATGACCTACTTTTTAACACTATTGCTATTTATTGCACGATCCCTTCTGTATTGCAGGGATACTTCTGCAGTAGTGATAAGCCACTCTCCGAGTAGCAGCTATGACACGTCGGTGGAGGCTCGGATCCAGAAGGAAGAAGAGGAGATTCTCATGGCCAATCGGCGTTGTCTGGACATGGAGAGCAGGTAATATACTTACCACATACATTCAGCCTACATATAAATGGATGGAGTTCAATGACATCTCACATGAATACCAAGTGGACCATGATCTAATATTCAACAATGTGAAATAGGGATGTAACGGTATGAAAATTTCACACCGTGGTAATAGTGACCAAAATTATCACGGTTATCGGTATCTTTAAAATGTGTTCAAAATGTTGAAAAAACACTGATACACTGATAAATTGAAATAATTACACCAAGATTTATATTGAAATCGATTTTTTATATAGTAAAATAGTCCAAATCCAAAACCTTAACAAAACACTGCAAAATCAACAGTAAATACGCATAAAATAATGTATCAGAACTGTGCAAAATAGGTCATTGACTTTTTGTGATGAGGCAGCCAGTTTTTGAAACGTGTCCTTTAGTGTCTGCGTCACAGAGGTAGAATGAGATGTAGTGGCAGCAGTACTCGATTGGCCAGCAGACCCTCTCTGTGAAAAAAATGAATAGAACATGTCATTATTAATTAGTGTGAATGCTGCAGCATTCACACTATTGTCCTTCTGGGGTTTATTATTAGTGTGAATGCTGCAAGCATTCACACTATTGTTCTTCTGGAATTTATTTTTCTTTCTTTTTATTATTCCTGCTTCCGTACGTTTTTCGTCCGCTTTCTTCTCCTTCAAATCTTGAGCGATTGAAACCATTCAAATATCAAAATGTGCAGCTTTTTAAGGACATTACTGCTTGTATTTTTCTCTTTTCTACCTTTTATACTTTGGGAAATATTAAGCTTTTAATGCAAAATTATTCCCATTCATCCTTATGGGGAATTTTTCAATTTTCATTCTGCTATAACTTCAGCATACCTTCAGCTATTCAAACCATTCAAATGTTAAAATGTTCAGCTTGTTCAGCTCTTTCAACCCTCTGCTGTTCAGCTTTTCAACATTTCAACTTTTTCAGAAATTCAGCTTTTTCCGAAAAACATTTAACATTGCCGCAAATGGGAAAAGCTTCAAATCGTCTTCAAAAC
>CAEMYA010000207.1:93228-110246 GCA_903131615.1 Diplodus sargus
TATATATATATATATATATATATATATATATATATATATATATTGGCTGTCTGTCTCTCTGTCTGCCTGCTCGTCTGTTGTCAGTGGACTCGGTCAATCTGATTGGTCAAATGTCTGCTGAGCCACAGGTAGACACTGCTCCGGTGAACGGAGCAGAGATGAAAGTCAGTCATCTCAGTCAGTTTGCGTTCACTACCTCAGTCCACCCAGTACATGTTTGTCTCAAATCCTCCTCATTGCAGCTCTGCGTCAATATTTGGGGAATTATTAGGTCGACTTTAAAAAGTGAAATCTACAATTAATAAGCTATTCAGATAACGTGCCAAATCATGGATCAACTTCGTTCAGTTACACCACTTACGTTATCTGGTCAGTTTATATTAGTGACAACAGCTAATTAGACAGAGAAAACTCGACCTGCACATACATCATGCACACAAGCTTGGGGTTCGCTTACCTTGCATTCACTGAACAGTTGAGGGTGAAAGTAAGTAAATTGGATGTGTTGCCGCCCCTCGCAGCAGCTTTCTTCTCGCAGCTCCTGCAGCTAGGCTCCCATCCTCGACCAGCTGTCCCTGAGCATTCTTATAATAACCAGAATACGCCCAGACTTCAGATTTGGTTTCTTTGAAGGCGGAAAAATGCCTTGAGGGCCGCTATATCACGTCCTCCCTCCGCCATGTCTTCTTCACTACATAACAAGCGCACGTTGCACGCTGCGCATGCGCCGCGAGTTTTCCACAGCGTGGTTATCGACCGCGGCAGTTACCATGGTAATTAAAACTTAAAAGGTAACCTTCACCGTCGGGAATTTTACGTGGTTTACCGTGACACCGGTAACTGTTACATCCCTAATGTGAACTAGGGCTGCCCGATAAATCGAATTTGCATCGTCATCGCGATATGAACATGTGCTATAAACACATTGCAAAAGACTGCCTGACACGCGATGAATAAGGAAAATCATTTTGTTTACATGCGCCATACATGCACCTTGAGCATGCCAACATTTAGCCTATCAGACGGAGCCCTGGATACAAGGGACAATCAGATGAAGCCCCAGCTAGCCATTAGCTACCCTGACAAAATTAATCAGCATCAGTTTGGTGGCCAGGTTATGATGGCTGAGGGAGGAGAGAAAAGCGATGGAAATGTGGCCGACGAAGACCTTGTGGTGAAAAGAAACAGCACTGAGTGTGTGCTGATTGTGTGAGTATGTATGTATGTATCTATCCAGGAAATAGTAGGACGAACAAGTGTGCACCCTTGATCACGCTACTAAACAGTAAAGGGAATGAATTACGGAATGTTTTTAACTCTGACGTGAACGGGTCAGAGAGGTCGGGTGGGTGTGGGTGTGTGTGTGTGAGTGAGTGCGCTGCTTGCAGCCAGCGACACCACGTAGCAATATGCATTGTGTATGTGTGTGTGTGTCCTGCAGCCAGCTACACCACAGAGAAATATGCCGTTTTTGTGCATACGCGCTGCCCACAAATAGTGACGGAGCTGCTGTTATACGTCACACTGCTATATGGATTTACTTTGGATTCAGGAGACATGACGTGCTACAAGCAATACAACCATAAAGACCTGCACGAACAATTCAAAACTAACGTTGCCATGCTAACCATATCATTAACTGTATAGTTAATAATATGGGTCCATTTTGGTCCTCCCTCTTTCTCTGCCTAATCCAGGATAAAGAACCTACATGCCCAGATCATAGAAAAAGATGCTATGATCAAGGTGCTCCATCAGCGCTCCAGGAAGGAGCCCATCAAGTCGGATGCACCATCTGCCATGAGGCCATCTAAGTCCCTGATGTCTATCTCCAACACTGGCTCTGCTGGTTCAGGACTGCTTTCTCACAGCTTGGGACTTAGTAGCTCACCCATCACTGAAGAACGCAAGGACACTAGCTGGAAGGGCAGCCTGGGTAAGAACCAGCAGTCCTCACAGAGTATTTTCCTGTTGTTGCACACTGTTTATGAGTGACAATTGCTCTCTTCTCATGTTTATCCAGGGGTTCTGCTTGGCCCTGAGTTTCGTACAGAGTCTCTCAGGACAGAATCAATCTCTTCATCCCCCTCTCCAGTGCTTTCCACCTCGATGACTGCAGGCCACTCGAAGACAGGCAGCAGGGACAGCTGCACGCAGACTGAAAAGGGCCAAAATCAGGACAGCAGCAAGCCCAGCACTCCAGCCCTGCAGAGCATGACGCTGCCTGCCCGCCTGTCCAGCCCTAGCCCTGTCTACATCCCTGACCGCTTAGCAGGTCAGCTCACACTCTCTGTCAGACAAGTCATTATGAGCATTGAAGGCATGTCAGGCTCCTTACACACCCACAGTATGCCTTACTTGATGGGTACCTTGCTTGGTCCGGCATTAACTAACTACCCTAATTCGTTAACATGTCCAAATGTAGGTTTAGCAAATGATCCAAATGCATCCTCAATGATTTTAATCACCCGCTGTTGAGCCTCCCTGTCCTGAAATGTTCTTGATGTTTCTAGTTTACTAAAAATAACGGTGAAGTTTGAGTGGAGTGGAGTCTTTTCTGTGCTTTTTAAACCAGGGTGGTGATGTGTGATGTCTTAAGATATATTCTCAGTAATGGTAATTCCCCTACCTATAACTGTTCACCTACTCCACCTCAGCTCCACTGATGTAGACAGGGGTGTGTGTCTTTGCCTCCTGTTTTCCAAAATCTGCACTGTGACAGCAGACCCTCATGTACAGCCAGCTGAAGTGTGTGTGAGACACAGCCCACGCTTGGTACCTCCATATCATCCATTGCTTTTTTCATATTCCTTACATTGTCACATAAAATGACGTGGATGTTGCTTGTCTATTTCACAGCGTTCAGCACCTCCTCGATTGCCTGTTTTACATGCACTGCTGTATGAGACCCACAAAACTTATGCACATACCGGCACATTGTAACTCGAAAGTGGAATCAATGTAATATAATGCCAAGATCGTAGGGCATACTGGGTGTTCAAAAACTCTAGATGACGAAGAAAACCCTGATCCTCTACCATGGAGATGAGCTGGTTATCCAGAGTTATTAATTTAATTACCATCTCTGTAATATTTTATCGTACCAAATGAGTAGTATTAAATGCAGCTCTTTTGTCACCCCCTCGCAAAACAGTCATATTGCAGATGTTACATGTCGCCGTTGGACAGCTTTCGCTTTCTAATTTAAGTTATTTCCACACTGCAGACATTTTATCCACAGAGTAACATTACGCGTGTGTCTGTTTTCTGCCACAAATTTTGCTCTGACTACTACTTTAAAAAGAAAGAAAAAAGAAAAAAACGGGCTTGGGTCCATGTTGAAAATTGCTGATCAGTGGAAAAATGCCCATATCGGCCCCGAGACATCCCTAGACTTTATATGAGCATTTAAATGTCCTCAGGTCAGAACTCTAATCCAACTCCTCAGTTGCGGGGCGGCGACCATTCAACAAACTTCTGAACTGTGGTGTGTTTTGGACCCTGCACAAAGGAGCTCAAGTTGACTTCCTATGTCCACCATGTGGGGCTAGAGAACACTCAGTTGTGACACATTAGGTTCAAGTCAATAAAGGGTAGACTGCGTCATGAAAATGTCATATCAATGAAATAATGATTGTGACAAGTTAAGTTGATAGTTGTGAACAAGTTCAAACAACTTCCTATTTCATGGGAAATAATGTGTCATCATGGCAAAGCTGTTAGATCTTTTTTTATTTTTTTTAATTTTTTTATTTGGTGAAGGCTATTACTCTCTTGCAATTTAACACGACTTAGTTTCCACATCTTAACATGATATCTAGTCATACCAACATCAGGCTAAAGCCTCCACAAATACCACTCTAATTAGCGATGGAAGGCTACGTTAAATTATCTAACATCAAAGTTTACGTTAGCTTGTGTCTGCGACACTTGGTGAGCTGGTGTTAACAACTGGATGCTTTTGGTTCAGATGCTGAATCATTGTCGACGTGCTGTTGTGGTACGCCAGTTCTGCTTTGCAGTAGACACATTGCACTTCGTTATCTTCTTTTTTAAGTGTGAAATGATCCCAAACTTTGGACATTCTCTGACTTTTACGGACGCCTTCTTGGCTCTCCGCCATCGCACTAACTCAATTCTGAATGTAGCTGTGTGTGTGTCCGCAGTAACAGTCCGTGTGGAATAATGATCCCTGAGCTAAGCAGGCCACATAACGCGGGTGATAGGAATCAAACAAAGCCTTGAGGCAGAGATTTTGCTTCGACCATTTTTTGTAATCGAATTACTCGAGTTACTCGAGTAATCGTTGCAGCTCTACATACAAAGAAAGTAAAACAAAGTAAAAAAAAATTCAATCACTTAAACAAGATTAGTCCATTTTACAGCCATTTAAAATGCAGATGTTGAGCAGAGCACAGCAGATACCTTGGACAGAATTCACGAACAGACGGCCACTTCGGAGGTGTAGTTCACCAGTCGGAAAGGAATTCACTCTTTTGGGAAATTGAACACACAGGAGCCTAAGTTTTTAATAGTAAAAAGGAATTTAGCACAAATCCCCAAAAGCCTATTGATAAGCTCCCTTCCCTCACTCAGTTTAAACCTGACAAGAGGTAGGTCAGTCGAAGACTGAAGGGGAAATAAGGAAAAAACAAAAAAAGCCCCATCGGCTATCAGTATAAAAATAAACAAAAACAAAATGAATCAAAAATCAGGAAACACTTTAACGTGCTGGACAGTAAGTCGACAGCGATGGTAGTGGCCGTTCAACGAAAAGCCATGTAGAGAGCTGTTGTCTGATCCCCAGATTGGGACTTTGTAATAATCAGATTATACAGATGCCTTTAGTTAACAAACAATCTTTGAGGAATCAAGATGCCCAATTGAGCAAGGCAAGAGTCTTGAACTGTAATTTGTAACATGGTTTGTTAAGGAATGACCAAAACTCATGGCTACATTTTTTTTTTTAAGATGCTTGAGCTACTACAACAGAACTACAAAACTAAGGTCAGCAATAACACGTGGACATTTTTCTTGAGGAGCACATCTTTGAAATACAGCCAGCCAAGTGATGATCTTGAATGAGGGAGATGTTTACTCGTGTGCAGCATAGCCGTCATATCCGTCACGGTATGATCCAGAGCGCTCGCTGTATCCACCCTGACCCCTATTGTCTCTGTAGCCGCCACCGCCTCCTGAGGAATATCCTCCACTCCTGTATCCGCCGCCACCTCCAAAGCTCCTCCCCTCACCTCCGAAGCCCCTATAGCCGTAACTCCTGTCACCATAACTCCTGTCGCCGTTGTAACCACCTCGCCCCCTTGATCCACTGAATCTTCCAACTCCGCGTCCACCTGCCTGGAAACCCCATCTGGAACGACCACCCTTTCCTGCCTCATCCACACGAATAGCCCGACCATCTAGAGACTTGCTGTTCATTGCGTTCATGGCGTCTTTAGTGTCATCTGCATTGTCGTATTTCACGAACCCGAACCCACGAGATCTCCCCGTCTCTTTGTCTCTGATCACATTCACTTTTTCGTTGATTCCGTATTTGCCGAAGGCCGCAGCCAGAGACTCTTCGTTGGTCTCGAAGCTCAGCCCTCAGATAAACAATTTACCCTCATCCGACATCTTTAGTGACGCTTTTCCTCCAGGAGGTATCGACCAGAAGAGGAGCGGAGCTGCAGAGCGAATGCTGTTTGATCTAAACTCACAGGATTCATTACTTATCACTCCCAAGGCTATAAGACTTTGCAGATGACATATGTTTGTCCAGTCTTCACAGTATTATAGCCTACATTTCGATTTGCCTATTCAATGAAAACATAAACCTTTCGGCTATAGCTGCAGCTTTAGATCTTAAAAGAGTTAAAATACCGAATACTTTATAGATATTGTTTACTGAGAGATGTGCATGAACACATTCATGTAGTATTCTAAACATTGTTTATTAAAAAAATATATAAAAATATATATATGTATATATATGTATGTATGTATGTGTGTGTGTATATATATATATATATATATATATATATATATATATATATATATATGTGTATATATATATATATATATATATATATATATATATATATATATATATAATGTATTTATATGTGTGTATATGTATATATATATATGTATGTATATGTATATATATACACGGTTCAATACAAACCTCGACTTCTTTTTTCTTTCTAAATTAAACATTTTATTTATGTAACATTTCAATAACTTATGCATATGATACTTGTCTGATAGTATCAGAGGTGCAGTATTGTGGAGGGTGTGTCTATCTGATGGTCTGTTAACTGCACAGATCCCTCACTTAACTTAATACAGAGAAATGTCCCACAAAACAACTTTACAGAACCAAACTAAGGTAACGTAGTAACTGTGACTGTCTTTGGCAACAAGTTAAAAATACCACAGCTGTACGTGGAGAAGCGTCCTTCCTCCCGCCCGTCCAACAGACTCCTCGTTACATTTCTGCCCAATAAACAGCGTCTGTCACGGCAAAAAAAAAACTGACCTCACCGAGTGTTTCTGATGAAAAAAAATGTCCGCAACGGTGACTTCAGTGAACTTTACCCCGGAAGACAGTCTCCGTCGGTTTTGACTGACAGGGGAGACACTGGGGAAACCCCTTGAAAACACACACACGTCATCATCATGACGTGTACCGTCACCATCACGACGTGTACCGTCACGTCTCTTTGGGAGCTGCAGCGCCGGCTTTCTGTGTGAATTACGCAGCGATTCGTCTTTACAGCGGTGTTTCACTCTGTGTGAACGAACAACGGCGGAGAATTGGCGAACGACCGCTGCGGTGTTAATGTGGTGTTACTTACAGCTCATAGGTCTGATCTGCACTGGAAGTTGTGTCACGATTCTGCCTTCTCACAGCGCGAGACAGGTTCGTGGATCTGAGTGTCGCGATTTCAGCCTCTATACGTGTATTGTTACAGCCCTAGTGCATGCGAAATGTGGTTATCTTTTCTAAAGATGGTAAAACAGTCTGATGTTATTTCATTAACAGCAATCCTAGCTTTAGGGGACGTATACAATAATTTGATTAAGTTGACAAAATTGCTATCAAAACCACATTTTTCAAGAACTCTAAATAGATGGCCTTATCTATTTAGAGTTCTTGAAAAATGTGGTTTTGATAGCAATTTTGTCAACTTAATCAAATTATTGTAAAAGCCTTCTAGCTGATACCCAGCATTCGTCTCTGCAAAATGGATAGTATTAAAAAAACTTGTTAGGTTTTAAGAGGATAACCTATTAGTTATGATCTCACTTTGGTCAGAATTGGCAAGACAGGGAGGACATGTCTCCAATCTCTTGGAAATCATTTGGGTTACTAGTTTATAATCAGTATTCAGAAGGGAAATTGGCAGGCGCATTTTAGAGGTCCTTCCCTGTTTTGTGAATAACTGATATAATGGCCTGAAAGAATGACTCAGGAAATCAGTTTTATTCCCTAGCTATTTTGAGGGCTTCCAATAAAAGTGGCATCAGGAGATCCTTAAATTTCTTATAAAACTCGGAGGAAGGAAACCATCCTCCCCAGGAGATTTACTTGAAGGTAACAATTTCATAGCTTTGGTTAATCCAGATAATGAAAATGGTTTACCCATGAATTCCCTGTCTTTGTCAGATAAACATGGAAGATTAAGTTGTGGCGATCTGCCATAAAAATATTTTTTTTCTATGAAAATAAATGTTTAATTTGCACATACACTGAAATTGTGACATCCACCAGAGTGATTTGTCCCTTCCTTTAAAAAATGGTGAGAAGTGGACACTGGATGGTGATGTACCATACCATCGTGGAAGAGCCCAAGTCCGTCCAGCAGTGTGTACTGTAGGGGTGTCACGATTTCGATTTTAAATTGAAATCGATCGAAATTAAGTCACAATCTCGAACTTCGAATTAAAAAATGGAATCGTCGATGCTGTCACGCCGCCATGTCACGTCCGGTGACAAACACACCCGTGTTGAAGTGCTGCTATTCAACCTCCTCTAACTTAGCTACAGCCAGCCAAACGATAGCATGGTGTTACACAACTCCTGTTCAGCTCCCGGACCGTGGTCGGGAAGCACAGGGGAGATGACTTCCTCCAGGGCTGAAGTTTTTGTTTACCTTCGGAGTGAACTCCTTTCACGTGTTAAGCTGGTCGGGAAATAATACCAGCGAGCTTTGCTGTATCTAGCCGTCGCCTTTATTCACAGCCAAACTGCAGCCTGTATTGTACACTTTATTGCTGTCGCTACTACAGCTACTCATTTCGCTTCTCCTTCCTCTCCCATTCATTCACTGTCCGCACGTACACACGCTCCCTCACTCTCGCTCGCCCACTCACACCTTATGCACACACACCTCAGAACCGCCCTATTCATGAAAGGGGCTACGCCACTCTTACAACAATGGCAGCTGCAGATGCAGGAGACCCTACAGAACTTGAACCCCCTCCTCTTTCACTGAAGTTGCCGGTGTGGAAGTACTTTGGATTTCCAGTGAGTTATGTTGACAACATTTGCGTTGTCGACAAAAAAGCCACAGTTTGCAAGCTCTGCAGAAACTAGATGGCAGGTTATTTTGTTTAAGTTTCCAGTTGACTGAAGATATGTTATTGGTACATTATGTTGTTAATAAATGTTTTAAACTTGACAATGTAGTGTGGTACATTGCGAACAAAGGTCAGAAATTATATTGCATGAAAGGCTAGTCTAAAAATGGTATAGCAACCTGTGCTTTAAAAAAAATAAATGTAAAAATCGAGAATTGAATCGAATCGAAAATGTAATCAAATTGTGGATTATCGTGACACCCCTAATGTCCTGTTAGTAGTGCCTATCCCTATCCCTGGCCCTGTGTTCAGTCGGCGGTCCATAGGAGAAATACTGGAGCTGCCGGACAACCTGTGGTGTCTAGCACTGGAGGTTAAAGTCAGTTCGGTAAGAAGTCTCACTCAGAGTAAGATTTGGAAGCTGACTAAACAGAACTGTTTTGGGTGAATATGTTTATGGCTTTCCGCTGAAACGTTTGCATTTGCCTGAAATGGTCATTTTTTGTTGGATGATTTTGTAAATTGTGTGAACACTGATTTATTGAACTGTGTCTGCATTTTTTTTCCCTGATTATCGTTTGGTATTATGTGTTTGCATCCTGTCTGGTTGTTCACTGTGTTGATGGGGCAACTGGCTAATAATTGGCTACAACAGCTCTGCCGCTGGTTGGTTGTTTTTACAAATCAACTTTGAAAAAAAAAACATACACAATCTATTAACACCAGACAGCCATGGGACATTCAGATAGGAAGTAATAATAATGATATAACAGAGATTTTCATTCGCTGGACAACATGAGGGAGGGAGATTGGTGGGACCCGCGCCCACAGCCAAGTGCCTGTTCTCGCCTGTCCTTCATGGCCACAAACCCCTGAGTGCCCTGATGTCCCGCTGGACAACCAGTGTTTTTCTCTTTCTGGTAAAAACATCCCCCGAAGCTGCTCTTCATGGCACCCGCAGAGACACTGCTTCTGCAACATGTTGTCTTTGTTTTAACCAGCGAGAAAAATACATTGACAAGAGATAGCCACTGAGCATACAGTTTAGAAATAACATGCTAGATAGCTAACATTTGGTCTGATAAAACAGTAAAATTGTATGCGGCCCACTGACCTCCCTTCCTCTGGTTGTCCAGCGGGACTAGAGGACAGACGAGAATAGGCACTTGGTCCTGGGCACAGGGAGCCCCCAATCTCCCTTCCTCATGTTGTCCAGCACAACTTTACCAGGGCCATGAAATAATCTGTGACTTTTATTATTATAATTATTATTTCTTAACTGTATATCCAATGACTGTTTGGGGTTGATGGGTTGTGCATGTGTTTTTCTCATGGTTTGTTTTTTAAAAACATCCAGCCAGTGACAGTGACAAAGCTGGTGCAGTGGATAATGAGCCAGTTGTACAGCTACCACAGCAAACAGGCCAGACGGCAGAGGTGGGCTTCCCTGCTGCTGTTCTACCACCTGGCCTGTAAGCTCTAACCAACGAGCACAGAGACACTGAGTGACGTTGAGTGCCTCCGGAGGATAAATGACCCCGAGAGGAGGACCAGAAGACTGGGAGAGGGGTGTAAAGATTTGTGTCTTAAACTTCAAAGCTTGAACTCACAAACAGCCCAAAAACAGAGCTTTTTCAGAGCCAGACCTACTGTGTGAGTCAATAAAGCCATAATAAAAAACCCCAGATCCGAATTAAATGACATTTCTTTTTTGAATCACAACTGAATTACGGATTTACCAATTATACCCAAACCATCTTGGACATTGTGTGATTTATTACTGTACTGTATAATGGATACAGTTTAACCTGTAAAATTGGAGGTTAACAAGACAGACAGGATCAATAGAAATACTGACTGATCATTTTTCGATCTTCTTTGTCTTCACTGTGTAGATGTGCCAATGTTCCACAGCAGCACACTTGACCGGAGGCTCCCCGGACAGTCCTACCTACAGCAACCAGAGGCTCCTCGTCCAGCCCTGCTCACTCAACAGGAAGTGGACAACGACATGGTGGAGATTCTCATCTGACCTCTTTACCCACGCCAATAATATCATCCTAATGAATGACTGCATGGTCTCTCCATCAGTACAAATGCAGTGACAGAAATGTAAATCCTCCTGGGTCATCCTACAAACCCTGAACTCTGTCTGACTGACTCACACCAAGAGCCTTTTCAAACTCTGATGTTTACATATGCATTCATTCCAACACTTCAGTCTGACTGGAGTTTTTAGACATTTCATTAATTCTTTCTCTCAATTACTGTTTATCATCTTAGGAAACCCCAGAAATAAGAAGCAAAAAGCAGAAGTGGGATGCCCTTTCCTGTCTGGGCTTTTGAAGTTTTCCTTAATGTGTGTGTTAATATGAAGTGGTGACTGGAACTTAAAAATGTTGAAGTTCAGCCTCATATTTATTTTTCTAATGCAACTTTGTGAGTTGCCATTGTCACTTTCCTGCCCACAGTGATAATAATGGACTTAGGATGGGTTTAACTTTGGCGACTGACGTGTGGAGTTGAATAGAAGTTAGTGAGCTGGAGATGTTAGACAAAACACATTAAAAACAATGTAGTCAAGATGTATGCTTTATGAAAGTGACATAGTCACATATTATTGAGTAGGGAAAAAAAGGAGTGGGCAAAGCTGAAAGCCAAATTTGTTCTGTTAAAGCTGCTGTAATCATCGTTTTAGCTAACTTCCTGCATTTTGCAGTTAGCAATCCCTTGCCTCCTCTCTTTATCCCCACTCTTGCATGACTCCATCATTTTATCAAGGCAGCTCTCTTTACCTCCTCCTTTTTTTCAAGCGTTTTTCTTCACTTGGTGTCTGTGGTAGTATTGGCCGTCACTGGGAGACCTGGAATTGGTAACTGACCATGTCACAAGCAAATAGGACCACCTCTTACTGGAGTTCTCTGTCATGATTGGTTTAAGTGGGCAGGGACACCAGACAATGTCTTTTCTCTTTTACTGCATGAGGGGAGGGGAAACATGGGTTACTGACCAAACACTCCATAACAGCAATTACTGGTGGGATATAGAGCTATTTATTATTTTAATAGGAAAATAACACCTATAGCAGCTTTGAAATTCAACAAAGACACTTCGGACACATTTGTATACACACATTTTCCACTTAAGGTGAAGGATTTTTCTTTTTGTCACTGTTGTACTTTAAGACTCGCTGGGATCAGTGACTAAAGCTTTGTTAAATGCACTACTTTAAGACCTGGGGGATTCAATGTCTTTGTTAGCATGTATACCAGCTAATAGAGACCACATTACTAACTGCGGCACCAATGGCATTTCAGCACATTTGATATCATTTGCAAAGCTTAGCATGTTGCATATGCTTCCTGTCCAACATGCAAGCAAAAGGTTAACAACGAAAAGGTCTGGCTACAAGTATTTTGGTGTAAGAGGAAGCATCTTGTTACCTGGACAGGGGACCTTTTTAAACCCTCCTGTACAGTGTTGTTTGAGGCTGGCTAGCTCCATTGGACCACATGTAATGGCTAACTTTTTGTTGCATTTATTGCACTATTTCTGACATTTGGTGTTATAATTTAATTTCTGACATTATATTTATGTGTAATGTTTTGTTGTTTTGTTTTTTACAATAGTTACACATGGCACTTGGGTATTCAGAAATGATAAGGTGTTCACATTGTATAAGTACTCTAATGGCCCGTGTAACTGTGTGCCATGAAAGTATCACAAAGTAACTGGCATCTCAGTTGCCCTGTCTAGTACTGTCACAGTCATCACATGGGTACAGTACATTCAGTGTTGGCGACCTTTGGCACGTTTACTTCAGGCTGGTAAATCTCCCCAATTACAATTGTTCAGCTTCATGAGCGCTCCCTTTTTTACTATACAGTTGCCCTAACTACAAATGGTTTTACAATTATGGACTCCTTTTAAAATGTACATTTGCCTGTCTGAGACGGGTGAACTACACAAACGTGAGATTGTGTGCTACTCTGAAAAATATTTTTCATTTGGATTGTAGAAAATGTTCAACAATTTCAAAAAAAGATTACCAAACAAGAAGACTTTTTTCTTGAAACCTCGGTCACCAGATATCAAAGCTCTACCATGGTTCAGTAAGCATGCACAGTCCTCACAAAACTCTATATGAAACACAAGTATATTTGTGCAGTTTTGTGCTAGATCCAACAGACCATGAAAGTCATTCTTCTGTGCCCACTGTTGGACTAGTAGATATCAGTGCTGGGCTTTGGGGAGAGATGGGGGAGAGAGTGTCTGACAGTTAGATTAGCTGCCTGCATGACCACACTGATTCTCAAATAGCAGATGTCATTATCATTGCATATCATTCATTCCGTATTTTACTTACCATGCTTGAAGAACAAGATGGAGAGATTCATCTTTTTGTATTTTAACCACAAAATCTACATATTGGCAATATTGACATTTCCAGGTATTTGTATCAATGTGAGTTGTTGTCAAAACAAACTTTGAGAAGTACAACCCAGACTCAGAAAAAGGTGGAAGGCTGTGTAAAAAAAAAAAGTGTTCCTCAGCCCATATTATATTCTTTACACAATCATGTGTTTCACAAAGTGGTGAACCTTGCCCCTTCCTTGCCTGTGAACAACTGAGCCTTTCCAGAATTCCCTTTTTATACACAATCATGATACTATCACCTGTTACCAGTTAACTTGGAGCATTCCACAATCTTCCCTGTCTTCATTGCCCCTGTCCCAGCTTGTTCGAAACAAATTGCTGGCATCAAATTGAGATGCACATATATTTACACAAATCAATCAAGTTCATGAGGTAAAATATTAAATATGTGGTTAATGTATTGAATGTATTTCACTCTTTTCAATTGAGAATATGTTAAAACAGAAGTCACAAATTCTCACATTTTCTTCTCTTTTTTTTAACACAGGACTCCATCTTTTTTGTCATTAAGAATCATTCTTGGACATTTGAGGTCGTCTTTTGACCAAAGGTAACAAAATGGATTGGGAATTATCCCTATAAAACATACCTGCGTAAACTAAATAAAACATACTTGCGTAAACTAAATAAAACATAAGACTGCTATTAAATCATGGCGTAAGTCAAGAATAGCCTACCCTTTGCTCAATCAAGCATTGTTGTTATTAACTCTGTGTTAAAAATTACATTTCAAGCAAGGTTGTAGTTAGATTGTCCACTGAAAACCAAAAATATTGGACCAAAGAAACTAAGAATGGTCAGCTAACTGATGTTGTGATTGCAGAGAGTCAGTGGGATTATGTCAATGAAGGACTGAGTTGACGTGCACTGATATGCTGTAACTACCGTGTTAACAAGGAATGAGGTGATAAAACAATCTGATGACTTAATCTCATCTGCCAAAATGAATGGCATTACTTTACTACACTAAGGAAATATACAATCCGTGTGTGTGATGTAGTTTAAAAGTCAAGTTGCTTTGCTTTGCTAAAAAGCACAATATCAGTGTTAATAAATATGTTTACCAATATTTTACTTCACCAGCAGATTGAGAGTCCTTACATTGGTACTGTAAAACATCTTGCGCTGCAATGTGTCTTGGCGGGTTTGGCTGAAATCTCAGACAATGGACCCTGTGGGAACTGTAAGGCCTCAGGTGGGACCCCAGCATGTAACTGATGGTAGACTGCAACCCTCACAAAGTTATTCATTGAAAACCTGCTTTGTGTTAACATTGACAATGCTGAATTCTGGTTAAGTTTGGAATGGTTTTCCATTCCCTTAAGTAAAACAAGCACTAAAATGTAACAGCAAAAAAACAAAACAAACAAACAGCAAAAAGTAGTTTACCTTTCCATTTCAGGCATTCCAAGCCTTGAAACACAGATCTCACATCATGGCTTAATGTGACATATATTTTAGGTAACCTTTACTAATCAGACCAGAACATTGCTTATTTTAGTTTGTTACATAAGATGAAATGACAGAAAGAAATACAGAAAGTACATACACTTGGGATCAGTCCAGTTCTGTGTCATATTATCAAAACACAGTGTTATGTAACTTTTGGAATTTATAATCTAGTTTTACAGCTTTAGTGTAAGGTCTGAGAAACATGACTGAATGAGCTTGGTAATATCTATGGCTCTGACGAGACCTACATTAGATGTGTAGTTTGAGAGAGGACTAAGAAAATTAATGTTTACTCACATTTGAGAAGTTGGAACCAGTGGATTCTTGGCAGTTATACTGAAAACATCTAATATAAATAGCCCATTATGAAAATGGTTGCAAATTACATTTTTGGGGGTCAATTCATAGTTTCAGCTCAATTGACTGTGTGTGTCCATGAGGCACTTATTTCAGGAGTCCTCGTGAATTGTAAAGTGCTGAAAAACGTCTGGAATTTTTGGACAGAACTGTTTAGTAACTGAGACATAGGTTCCTTTATTAACCCACCTGAGAGTTCACGACAGGCCTTGGTCCTGCTTTTTGTGTAAGGAATTACATATTTTCCGTCACCAACAACCTATGCAGTGTCTTTTTCCTTTTTCTTTTACAAAAAAGTCCAATCACGTTATAAGTGCCTCTAGATGCCAATGGCAGTTTTGAGGTTGAGTCTTGTGTGTCTTTATCTGGCACTTGTTATAAAATGTCTGTGTGCTGTCACTTCAGTCAGCAAGCATTGTTGTCTGTTAGCATTTGGAGCTAATTATCAGCTGTTATTCACTGCACTTCCTGAATGTACAAACATGCAAAGGGGTTAATTCAAAGTGTTGTTAAGTTTCTTAGACAGTCACTCCAACTTAAGCCCATGCTGAAAACATAGATAGAGCAGTTTGCAATGTTTACCATCTGTAAAGATGTATGCCTGCATTGTATTTGTATTGCATTGTATGTTAATTTTGCTGTACAATCACAATCATTGTTCAAACAATTTTCAAATGATTTTGCATTGGTTCTTTTACCAAAATCATCTCATACAGTTTCTTATATTACTGCATTAATTAAATTTTCTTTATGCATGCTTTTTCTCACACTCCAAAACAATCTCCACATTGTTTCACTAAATAGTTAACTTAGTATTAATGAAGATGGTTATTGTTAGGATTTTATTGATATCAATACTTATTCTGCTTATCAATTGAAACTGATACTCTCCATAATTTGGTGCAAAAAAATAAAGACATAACATGAGAAGATGTTTAAGAAAATGTGAAAAAGTTTTTATATTTTTTTAGAAATAAGTTATAGTGGAAAAGGTATAGTGGAAAATATGATTTATGCTATGATAGATATTGGCTACAGAGCATACCTAAACAAACTTAATTCCACTGCGGTACTGCATTGTCTAAAGGCCTCTTGTCCAGCTCCTTGATCTTGGCCAGACTCTTCTTGCTCGTCACCCTTTTTGGGGCTCTCTGTGTTGAAAGCTCAGTGCTTGGCCATGTGGCCAACAGGGCTGAATGGGTGTCAGCTTTTGTTTTCACTTTGTATTTAGAGTGGAAAAAAGCTTCAGATTTTGAACTCTCAACTGAGAAGAAACATTGCAAAGATCCCTAAAAGCCACAAGGAAAAAACCTGCCTTTTGCCATATGCATTATTATTGGACATATACGTATGTGGCATGGTGGTTTTGAGCATGAAATTGTGTAGAGCAATGGTCTAATGAAATTGTGTAGAGCAATGGTCTAATGAAATTCAAATCAATTTAAAACCTCAAACCATGAAAACAACCGAGGGAGTAAACAACAAACTCAGGCAACAGTATGTCACAAATGAAAAAAGACACATTGCAACACTATATAGCAGTAGGTCAGTTAAAGTCCAGTTTGAATTCATATGTTTTCAGTTGCCTTTTTATAGCATCAGCAGAGGCTACGGAATGCAAGCCTTTGAGAGGGGCATTCCACAGTGTTGGAGCTACCACTTTAAAGTCAACATCACCTTCCATTCTCAGAAGACGGCAGGGCACAATCAGTTTGCTGAGCAAAGGAATATACTTCATATTCACTTGTTTTTTTAAAAATCGTATTTGTGTTAGCCAAACATGGCAGCCTTAGCCACAAAAGTGTTAGGACCAGGCATGGACTGGCCATCTGGCGTACCGGGCAATGCCCGGTGGGCCGACGCACATTTTTGGGCCGGGCTGTCATAATTTAAGCAAAAAGGTATGTTATAAATCATTTTTATCGAACGCGACGGCCCATTGCTTGATTTTCTTGAAGGACATTGAGCTAATCCAATAAAATCTCTCAGCTCTCCTCTTTTTTTTATTTATTTTTTTATTTTTTTTATAAATCGTTTCTAAGAGCACAATTCGAGGGGACGGTCCATTAGTCCATCTTCAATATAGACAGTGGACTGAACCAATCAGGATATATCGTACGAAAGCGGCCCCACCTCTCCCTGGCTGTCAGCTGTAACTTCTGCTAGTTTCACTGTGTTGAGCGTGAGGA
>CAEMYA010000207.1:111320-131747 GCA_903131615.1 Diplodus sargus
GTTGAGTAAATGTACTTATTTGCTTTCCACAATGGTTATTTGACAGACTTCTAAAGACATAGTTATAGGATTGAAAGGGTTTGTGAGCGTTTTTCCAGTCAAGTCAGTAAACATATGCACACCTCAGAATAATTAGAGTTGGGTTTGGGATAATAGTAAAATACATTCCTTCGGGGAACACATACAACTAGTCGGATGTGCTCCGCTAATTATGAGGGGCCGGTCTGAGCCAAAAATGCCAGGGCCGATTTTTTGTCCCAGTCCAGCCCTGGTTAGGACACGCACTGAAAGATCACATGCTTGTTGAAGCGCTACGGTACATTGCTGTTACCTTGCTGTTACCTTGACTGCAATAATCAAAACCTACAAACTAGAGCATATGCGATTACAAAAAGAAGGCAGAAACCTGCAACAATTTTTAACTCAAGCTCAAATGAAAAAATTAACCAGCTAGAAATTGAACTTAATGAAAGAGATGATGATGTTTTAGCTTACACAGCAAAGGCATGTAAGAATGAGAGGCTACAACAGTCCCTCAAGGAATGCAAACAAGAGAACAACTGCATATAGCCAACTGTCATTGCCAACCACCTGTTAAATCAAGCAGTGAATGAGAACAAAAACTTGACTGCTCAGCTAAGAAGCTGCATAGAAACTTATTTGAATACATGCAAATAAAAAATCCAGTAAACGTTCACAGTGGCTCACCCTCTCAGTCTGCTCAAGACAACCTGCGTTCTGTGCCAGCAGAGCCTCAGACTCTCATCACAATCTTGAATCTCCTCCCCAAACATTGTCCATTTGTGCGGGTCCTCAAGACCTTGGCAAAATTGCCTGCAATACAATATGATTTGAACCGAGTCTAACAGGAGCACAGGACATACATTGAATGTCAGCCTGACTGCAGGCCAGAGCTGACAATCAACTGCTGTGACAAGCCCTAATACAGGAGTTTGATGACCTTGAACTACAAACAACTGCTCTGGCAGTCAAACAAGGAAGACAAGAGTCTACCCAGAAGCACCATAATGACTTGCTGCAAACCTGCTTTGGTCCAAGAAATTAACCAGGAATGGAAGAAGTCTTGAATTTCAAAACTCTTCATTTAGGACCTCCATCCCACAACCAGATGTGTCAATCATTGAGGGAACCAAGGTTCTTGATGATTGTAGATGTGACAAAGGCTTGCCTTCTGCCTCCAGTACCTTCCCTTAAACCACAGAAATATTGTTTTACCTGACTTGTTATAAGGGTTTATCTAGGTCACCTAATACCATATCACGGGTTACATGTGAGCAGTAGGTGATTTGTTAATTTTCAACAGGGGGGATGGCCCAATGGGAGCGCCACCCTGCCCCGACACACCTATGTACACCTCCCATAGGACATTGTTGCAGGACGCCTTAACCATAAATGTGACATTTCTAAGTCTACAATTCCATTTTATCCAGTTATCTTCCTTCTCTCCCCACTACAATTGTCGTTTTGTAACTGTATTAAAATAATGAGTAAATACACCTTTAAATTGTATGCAGTGGACTGAGTTTATTCTGGCAGGTTTTCTCATGTTTCTCAAAATACACTACAAGCAGGGTTAATTTAAGTAACATGACTCACATGACCCCTTGGAATTTTTGGAATCTAAATTCCTTGAAGGACACACATTGAACATTGTGCAAAATAGCAGGGCCCGACTGATTTATTGGTGTTTGACTTTATTGATTTAACGGCTGATTTATAAGGTTTTAAAACCTTATATTTGAAAAGTATAATGCAGGTTGTGATTTGTAACCACTCTACCTGCTGCTTGCGGATGGAGAGTGATAGCAGTTTAACAAGGGGGATGCTTTTTGGTAATTTTGCTAACAAGCGGGACGGCATCCCCCCTCAAATCGCCTACTGCATGTGAGGAATAAATGTCTACATGATATACGTGAATAGAGAGGCGAAGTCCCTCCCCTTCTGGTGGAACACCATGGGACCTAATTTCAGAAAAAATATGTGTGGTGGTGATGGCAAGAGACAAATACTTTTTTGATTCCGTTTGAATAGCACCATGAGTGGTTTTACATAAAAGTAAATGTTATTTTATTATCTTTACAACATTCTGACGTATTTGACTTGAAATTAACAAACATCATAGGTGTGATTCATGGTTCAAGTTAAATGAGATAAAACATTTTAAAAATTCCCTCTCAATTGACAACTGTACAAACTGTTTCTTAGATAAGGGCTACCTCCCAAATTTGGGGTGTAGAATCATTGCAGATAAGGTGATGATAATAGAAGTTTTGAAATTTCCCCCGACATCTCAACAGCCTGCAACGTAAGAAAACACACAAACCAAACAGAAGGAAATGAAGGAAGTATCTTAACTAATTTGACAACATGGGAAACCTAAAGTGTTTCTGTATCTATTTGCAGTGTTTTTTAAACACTGCAAGATTATCATATAAAATTTAAAAAAAAAAGCAAGTAAAAATCACTTGAAAACCTGTGTGTTTTTGTAATCCAAGTAAAAATTAAGACAGAGGAAGAAAATTACAAGTTAAGGTTACTTGAGGACTTGTGATGGTAACAGTTCTCAACTGCAAGTAGCGTTTACATGAGAATAACCCTCGTAATACTTGGAACACTTGTGCAGAAGTCATTATCTCACTTTTTCTAAGTAAATTTCACTTCACGCCAGCAGCGTATGCATGAGAGCATCCTCACACTTCTCAGACATTCACCTTGGCTCTGATTGTTTGTATTGGGCCTGGAGCAATACATTCTTGCTAATCAAATTACAGCCACTGGGTAGAACCATAGATAGTGGATTTTTACACAGCTGAGCGTATCTTATTCTACTGTCAGATCATAATGATAATTTTAGCAAATATAACAAAATAATAGTTACAGACTTCAGCTTTAAGATGTTGCCTTTTTCAAAGTCTGCATTTTCTAAAATGTCACGGCCAAACCACCAAATGTGGCTGAGAAATTAAGCTGTAATTTCCATATACAGGGTTCGTACACATTTTTCAATGTCAAATTCAAGCACTTTTCAAGCACTTTTAAGGGTCATTTTCAAGATTTTCCAGCACCTTATTGCTGGGGTAAAATACGTATCTACAGGAATATATCATGATTTTTTTCTTCACTTTTTATTACAATTATGTACATTGTATTATGCTGTAAACATCTAAAATTATGTTTCATAATAGAAAAAACTTCAGAAATTAATTATCCTGTACGAACCCTGCATATAAAATATCTTTTAGCATCCCACCTCAATGTCATCACTCCATGCAGGCCAGTTGTTTAGTGGAATGTTTAGACGAACCTCACCAACTTCATCAGGATCAGGAAATCATACTGTAGTCATCACTGGGAAAAGCATCATTAAACTGGACCAATTGAAAAGCCAATGTAGGGTGCAAATAGAGATACACATCAACTGTACTGTGTTGAACACAAATCATTCTGAAAAAAATTGACATTGCTCCAGTTCACCACAGTTTTTCACTTTTTGTGGACCACTTCCTTCTGGTGACTTGTGTATTTAAGACTTAACAAAGTTTTGCTTGGACACCAGCTCTTACAACAGTATTTTTTATTTAAGTTTAAAATAGACATAAGTCTGATTGAAGAATTCAAATCTGCAGTTTGATCATGTCCTTAAAGACAGCAAGTATCCCAATGCTTCATTTGGGTTGATATTGCACATCCACAGGAAACAGAAGGTTGTTGCAACATGCATAGGTCAAACATCCTTTACATTTCCACACAGAAAATCCCCACTGGCCCTTATGATGTAATATCATGTGTTACAATGTTCACAATGACTTCGGATGTACTGTATTAAATTTAGCATTAATATCAAGCTGATGTGAATGTAACTTTTTTTAAACTTTGTTGTTTTTTTTTACATCTCATCATGTTGCTGGCCATTAACACTTTTGAAAAAACAAGGGTCAAAATACTTAGGTGTCTCGTTATAACCAGATGAAAATGTGTTTCTTTTTTTGCTAACACATAATTGCTTGTTTTAAAGATTAAATGACATAATATAAAATATCTCTTCAGCCTTTAACTTTATCAGTACAAGGTAACCACATCCTCAGTATAATGACATTTAACTGAGATTTCATTATGCCTTCTTTCACTGACGTTTACATGTGAAGGAGGATTAAATAAAATGTTCTATTCTCAAAGGAACATTTATAAGCTTGAATTTCTGCTATACAGTAAACCTTCTCTGTTAAGGCAAGTGGTGACCAATACGTTATGGAAAACTTGCAAAAGAATGATAGCAGATGTCTAGAAACATACTGCAAAAATAAAATTAAACACTGGTGTTGATTCACACACATCAGTGCGGAAAATATGTGTATTTCCATCAGCAAATCATCAAACCAATCTATGAGATAGGGACAATAGAAATATGATCCTTTCCGTACATAAAAATATTTTCAACTTCAAAGCACACGCTTGTTTCAGAAATGTGTGTTTTAAGTGCTAATCAACTACTGCAGGTAAAGTATGCAGTCCATTCAAACAGGTCAGGGGTTAGTCTTCTTGGGTTTCACTATGCCATCCTACACAATAATCACTGGACTTGCTTTATATTTGCTTTTA
The DNA here is from genome assembly GCA_903131615.1 of Diplodus sargus. Taxonomy (NCBI): domain Eukaryota; kingdom Metazoa; phylum Chordata; class Actinopteri; order Spariformes; family Sparidae; genus Diplodus; species Diplodus sargus. The sequence goes on from CAEMYA010000207.1 coordinate 115,941, forward strand.
TAAACTGTATTAATTACTGGTATCATACAGTGCCTATTTTCCTTACCAAAAAAGGGAAATAAGTGCACTTTTGAAATGTCCTATTGATTAGACATATACCTGCATTTAATGTAACTATTATATCTACTTGAGAACAGGTTGGGTGAAACATGCTGTCTAAATTAAACGGCAGGAATGCTATAATATATATATCACTCACAAATTAGTATCATGGGAATCTAACAACCAATGGCATTGCAGTTAAAATGATCAGGAAGGTTATCACACTGGTAGATGCATTAGTCATTCCAAGTGATTTAAGTATATGATTGATTTTTATATATATTATCTTTAACAAAGCGAGGTAATAAATTGTATGCCCTTTCAACAAGGCAACCCACTGGTGAGTAAACTATTGGTGGATATATTGTATCGTGCTGGATCAGTTAAGTGTCTGTTTTAGAAGTGGATGAGCCGTGATGTCCTGAGCAAACAGTAATAAATCTGATTTATTAAGGCCTCCTGACTCTCTCAAGCTGATCCATGATAGTCCTTGTTATTCTATCAGGTGTTTTGTGTAATATATAAAGGTTTTTTTCAAGTCATTTCAAACAGATGCTAAGCAATCGTTCCACCTCAGAAACATCTTATAATTAGATTGTAATTATCTCAGGGCATCTCAGAGAAGGTCAGCCATGACTGTAGCTATTAAAACAGCTAGTAACACTGAATAATTATACTTGGTACATTTATAGTTAATTCAATTTAAGTTAATAGTTATTTTCCTGTTAAACAATATAATGACACAGTATTCATTAACTATTTAGAAATTATTAACATCAGTAGTAACTTTATAATTAACGATTGCTTAATCCATTGTTTGTAAACAGTGAAATAACTATTAGCTACAGTTGAATTATCTATTGATTTACCATTTATAAATTATGGTTATTACAAGTCTTACCAAACAGCTTTCTGTTAGAACCACAGTTAGGAGATTATTAATTATTAGGCCTCACTGATATGCCACCTGAGGGTCAAGATTACTGTTTTAGGCTGAGGTGACCAATGACTAATACTGTATATTGTGTCCATGATCAGTATGTTTAAAGGTTTACATTTTAATGTCTAACAACTTAAGGACAGGTTCATATTTTTTCAAGAATGTCTCTCTAGTCAGGTGCCAGCCATGAAACAGATACTTCTTGCTCTAATCATTCCTAATAATAGACAAATCAGCTGGGTATCTTTGAAGCTTAGGTATTTTAGTACAAAATTCTTGCTTTGTGTTACTAGCTCAACAGGCAAACACTGTCTGGAGAAAAACCAAGACACTGTAGAGAAATTTTATATGAACCAGAGTGCAGACCCGGGTCACTGGGTCACACTGTGTTTGGCAAGAAATCCTATCATCACTATCAGATCTTTCTCATTATGACAGTGGAATAGCCTGCCTGAGGAGAACAACCCATCTGAATCAGTGTCCTCTTCAAAGTGAAAAATGCTCCAAAAGGGAAATTCTGTTATCTTTAAACCTGGGGCCTATATTTATATGTTTTAAACACATATTTAGATGTTTAAAAAAGTTTTGAAAAAAGGTCTCTCTCTGTAGGAATGGTTTCAGTAATGTTGTCAGACACTTAGAATAACAAACTCAGCCTGTCAGTGACAAAAGCAAACATTTTTGGTGGACATAACTTTGTTGCCCCAGAGGATTTTTTCTTCTTCCAGCCATTTCAGCTGTGTCAATCTACTGGATTGATTCCAAAACCTTTGGTTAGCATGAACCATTTACACATTAACACATGTAAATATACGGTTTAGGTTTAAAAATATTGGAATCCCCCTCTGATAGTTCTTTAATGTTGCTACAATATTCATGTCTGGTCCTGAATCTTTACATTAACTTTCCTTTCATTTTCTGCCTGCTGTGCTTTTGGCTTTTCTGGCAGATCATTTTATGCTTTCAAAAAGTATTGGTCCTTTGTTTTTATTTCTATCATTCACTTCCTGCTATTCTTTTATAGTATTTCTTAGTATTCTAAGTCCTGTACTTTATTGTATGTCTGTATGTCTGTTCACCTACTACTGTGACGAGTAAATTTCCCCGATGTGGGATAAATAAATGTCTAAAGTCTAAAGTCTAAGTCTTGTTTCAAAAGACAAAAATGTGTTTTAATGTTTAACTTAATCACTTCTTTGACCAACCTTTCCTCTCCAAGTCTAAACAACATAGTGAACATCAAATGTTTCTTTCACCATAAATGTACCATCCACCCTAACACAGTCACACCATACTGCATCACTCAGACACAATAAGTTCTGTAAATGACCTTTTAATCAAAGTTAATTTTTTTAGTAATAAATAATTCTGTGCTTTTGTGCCCTCTAGCCCTAAAGTAGCAAAATATAGTGTTACATCTCTGTTGCCGATAGCAGCTTTCTCCCTTTACTTGTCATTGTCAATGCAACATCTGGATGAGAAATGTCTGCTTTTAAATAATGAAAAAAGCATAAAAAATGTTCCTTACATATCCTCAATGTAATGCCAGGACTCCCATGTAAAAGAAATTCAGAATCTAAATGGGAGTATTCCTGGTAAAAAAAAATCAAGTTTAAATAAAATGTCAGAAATAGAAACAGTAACTCAAGGAAGAACAGACCATGTAAACAAACACAAAGCAAGCTGTGTTTAGGAGATGCACTGATGCAAAATCAGACAAAACATAACATTTCATTTGATCTTTTACTAGTTGTTGCAGTGTAAGGAAGGGTGTCACAGTTGGACTACCTAGTTACTTTATATGTTAGTGAAGCAATGAAAGCTGCACTGCGTATGCCACCTTCAGTTTGCCGATGTGGACACGTACCCCATTTTTATTTAGTTTGGATTACATTTCTCTTCCTTTTTGTTCAAACTAAAATCAACAAATATACAAACGGTTCATGTCTCAAGACCTACATTTCCTAACACTTTGTGGTTTACATTCAGGAACATTCATGTTGAGTGAAAAATGAAGCAAAAACCAAACGAAAGACGAGAAAAAAAACAAAAACAAAGAAAAAAACCCCAAACATATTCACAATAATTATTAAGACTATTCATTGCCATACAGTTATCATATGTTACAAGTTATTACTAGTTTCTAGCAGTCCAGGCTCCCTTCCAGGGTGATGAGTTATTATAGTTTCTCCTTTGAGGGGATCCAAATATAGGGTCCTGAATGTTCCTCTATGACCTGTTTGCAGTGGTTATAAATGTCCTCTAAGGTGTCTCCTTGAACCAGGGCTGCAAAGCAAAGGGAATTCTTTATATTCTATACAACTTTGTAAAAAAAATACACGACATGGTTACACATTTAATTTTGACTGATTGCGATTTAAGATGCCGAAAGGCAATGTGAAAGGAACTGTCGACCCAAAATTTTTTAATTCAGTTATTATCTTCTCACCCCCTAGCTGATGGAAATGTTTTGTAGTCCACAAAACATGTCTAGAACTTCACAGTAAGTGAAAGTAGGAAAACCTCTTTACAATACTTATGATAATTTTAGCATCTGCACGCTGCCACGTGAGCACACCTTTCCTACTACTGTACTATGTTAAGTTTGACAAAGGCAGCAGCTGTGTTAAATCTAGGACCCAGCTAGCTTTGTGTGCTCAAATACTGTGTTTGAGCAGTGAGTGACAGTCACAGACAAGCTGAATATAGAAGAATTATTCTGTGTTTTTTCGGCTTTTATCAATAGCCTACCTGTAAAGAATTCACCAAACTCCTGCTCCAGCCTCATTGCCCTGTCAAATGTTTTCTTGGCTTGTTCCTCTGTCAGTCTCTTATTCATGTCCCTGCACAGAGTCAAAGGACACAAATCATCACACACATGATTTTTTATTTCAGCTTCAACTGTGAACAAAATTTGGAGTAACACGTTTTGAAAGGTGTCATTTGTAAGAGATAGCCAGAATTTGGAGGCAGCTCCAAAACTTTAGGCAACAGCATAACTGCTAACTGCTGCTCACTATATTCTTTGCTGTAGCAATTTCTGCTATGGTGATTAGCAGCCGTTACCAAGTAGCTCAGTTAACTGTGGAGCCAGTCACCCTATTAGCTGACAGAAGTCTGCACAGTCAACCACGTTCAGCTTAACCTGACACATCCAGCTCCGCATGAACATGACACCTGACTGGGACTGAACACAACCTCTTAGACCAACAAATGTCAATTTGAAGAAGGGGGGACAGTGCCTAGGTGATTTAAAGCAGCTCCAATCTAGACTATGACGATAACAAAAAACACGGCAAGCAAGGACAGAAGAGGCATGAAGCGGCAGACAAGAGCGAGAGTCAGGCATCAGCAGCTGGTGAAAACAGTGTTTAAAATATTTTCACATCTTACTTTGTGAACTGAAGATTTATTTGGATCAAACCAGAGGTGATTGTGGAGACAAACCAACACTGTTCTGTTGAGATGTTGAATGAAATGTGTATAAAGACTGTGCATGGTCGTATTTTTCTGTTTTTGTCGGTGTAATAATATTTCCTTTCTTGATATTTTGTGAGTTTATTTTGTTGACTTATTACAAAGTGGCAAACTCGTTGCTGCATACATCTTGCAGTTGAAGTTATACGGACTATCTGACTATCATATCTTAAGGTATAGGGTGGTAATACAAGAACAGGAGTTGCTGGGGGTAGCTGGTTAGCATGCTACTCAGTACATTCAGTAAAAAGATCTTTGACATAAAGTCAACACTGTTGTTTCTTTAAACCTTGTTGATAATGTCCGTTTTTTCCTTGAATGTTTTAAACAAAAATTCTGGCCATATCTCACAAATTGCTCCTAAACCCTTTCAGTAATATACCAAAAAAAAGTGAACATGTAAGCTAGTGGAAGAATGTAGTATTACAGAAAAGTGTTATTAAAAGCTAATTAGTGCTTTATGTGGTTTGTAATACAAGACAAAATGAATACTCACATTAATAAATCAATAGATTTAGGTTTTATAAAGATGGCGATGGGATAGAGTTGTGCTACTTGTAGTCGTTTGATGGCATTTCCAGACACATCCAGAATGCAGTGTTTCCCCTAAGACAGAGATGAATTTACAAGAGACGTACCACTTAAGATCACACTCACAAACTCTGTTCTCTCAGGCTATAATACCAAAGCTGCATACTGCAAGCATTTTTTAATCTTAAAACAAAACTCACATGGTATAAATCTGATGACCTAAAGTGTATCAAGTAAAAGCTCCATCCACAGGAGGATGTTACACTTCCCTTTGGTATAGAAATCATACACCATCCAGGTTGACATGCATGAGCTGTATGGGCCTTACATTACAAGAACTTCTATACATTATGTTTGTTTCTATAAGGTGCAGCTTTTATAAACAAGGGAAGAGCCTCACCCTTTCGGCCACATATTTTACAGACTGGACACTGGTTCCATACAAATTATCATTGTACTGTCCCGCCTCAATGAACTTGTGCTCCTGGATGTCCTTCTCCATCTGCTCTCTGGACATCACAAAGTGGTAGTCTCGCCCGTCCACCTCGTAGTCCCTCTTCGGCCGAGTGGTATCTTTGGTGCAAGGAGGACAAGACACTTTATACAATTATTATTTCTACAACAAACACCAACATTTCATTTAAATCTCTCTTAAGTCTATAATACACATAGCAATGCTCTACATAATCATTAACACTGTACACAGTTCACAAAAAAGTTGAGATACCTTGTTGTAATTAGCACAAAATCCACTGTGGAGCTTATATTGTCAGTCCCAATGCTTATTTCATCAAAAAAAATGGTAGTGTCACAAAACAATCCTGCAAGTCTGACCTAGTAGCGACCAGAGGTCCTTGAAGACATCCACTCGCATATTGAAGTGCTTGTCATGAAATTTGCACAAAACAGCGAAGCAGGTCAGTAAATGTTGTCACATGTTTTCTTCCCACATTCATGGAAAAGCCCATTTGTTACCTTTTTTAACAAATGTTCTAGACAGTTTTTGAGCAAATTTCACTGGATATCTCTAAAGAAGAGAGGATGACTGATAATGGATGCTTTGACAAAGGCAGGAAGTGGACTTTTGTTTGAACACTAGTGTCCAACACTAACAAATTCTATCTTATACCACACAAACAAGACATCCAAAAGCTTAAACAAAGTAAAGGGGATAGATTACTTCAAGACTCACTTTCTACATAAAGGGATGGAAAAGTCAATTCAGATTATCTGCTCACTTACCTTGGTGCCCTGAACTGTTGGCAGCTTTATATGGTTTAAAAAGGTACATTGAAATAAAAGAGATGGGTAAATTAAAACATGCAAAATAAAATCTGCTTTGGCTGATGAAGGATACATCACATAAGGCATAGAGGAATGGGGTGATTATTAAAAGGTGAGTCAGAATGGGGTAGTGGTATGTGGAAAGCTGTGGGTATATAATACTGAGAAAGGTTGATCGAATTTAGAGTAAGGCAGAGTTGTCCCTCCAATGAAATCATGTACGAGTTTTCATAAGGACACGCAATAAAGATTTTTGGATTAGATTTATATGTGGCATGGTTATTGAAGACAACAGGTTAAATAATTGTCATTTAACATGTGTTTTCTATTCAATAACACAGTAAATGTATCCTTAAAAAGGAAATACATTTAACTGTGTGTTTTGTATTCCAAATTGTTATGTTTGATTTGTTTTTATTTAGACATTTTAAGTATTTTAAAGATCAACAGCCAACAGTGATTTAAGTGATAAATGCAGAACACTAGTGGGATGAGTCGCTGATGTTGGCGTGCAATGAAGCTTATGACTAATGGCTGACTCAGTAGCAGGTAGACACACTGATGAATTCAGGTAATGATTTCACCATTTTGTCAGTATCATGTCATGTTACAGCTATTATGTAATGCACGAAAACAACCTGTATTTTCAAGTTGAACAACACTTACGTGGCACACAAGAGCCAAACTTGTCTGGGAACTCTGATATCAGATCATCATTGATTCTGTCCTTCATTGGGCCAAGGATTATGACAGGTCTGGCGTAGTGAACTGGAAGGAAAAAAACAAGGAAAAACGGAATTTCTAAAAAATGTCTTTAAAAGACAACAGCTCAATGTTTATTATGCATGGGCGTAAATCCGATGAAGGTTTTTTCATATGTTGTGTGGGCAAGGGGGCTTTAGTTCTTGTTGTGTAAAGAAATATGCATAAGTATACAACAGAAATTTCATAACAAGTATGGATAACGGGATATGGAAAATCGTCTCTTCGACACACAGCATCAGAACTGATAGAAGCAACATACAAACTGTGTCGTGTATTGACTGAATCCCACCAATCAGGCCTGCGGGTGAAACAATCCTAAACATGGGGTGTGCTGCCTTGAGCAACTTTATAAAACAGCTGCTGACAAAGAAAGCAGGTAACGTTGCTGGTAAAAAAGAAAACTGACAGGAGAGACAAACAACAAAGGAGAAGCAACCCTGTGTTCTTTAAGTTGGACAATTGAAGCAGTACTGTGATATGTAGGCAAAGTCTTTAAGTAAAAAATCTGAGGCACTCGAGAAGGTAATGATAAAAAGCCTTTATTGGTACATGGCTAGTCTAATAAAAACATGCCAACGCGTTTCAGCCTAAAAGGCCTTCGTCAGGGCAAGGGCAAAATGTTTGTCAGTCAACTCTGCACATTGTTAAATAGGTGATCGGAAACAGCTGCTCAGTGTGAGCAAGTGGGCGGTCACATGACTAGGATGACCTGCTAATGACACTGCTTACAGTGTCTGCAATATCATTTACCCCCTTTTTTTGTTTTTTTCCTCTGTCATTAGCAGGGATGATTGGCATGTTTTTATTAGACTAGCCATGTACCAATAAAGGCTTTTTATCATTACCTTCTCGAGTGCCTCAGATTTTTTCTTCAAAGTTCTACTTGGATCCCCAAACTGAAGAGCACCGGAAGGACACCTTTTTCTACACCCAAGTAGCACTCCATGCATTCTTTTTTTGACTAAAGTCTTTAAGTAATTCTAAAGAAAGATAGTTGATTATAGATCCTCAATCTCAGTCTCTGTCAAATACTGACACTCCCCTTGTGATCAATGAACACAAAGGTTTATGATAAAATCATGTAAATAATTCAATTATTTGTTTCTGTTTTTTCTCTGTTCTCACTTTGTTACAGCAGGTAGCAGTAATGTGCTCTAATAAAATAGTGAATTATTTTGGCCATAATAATCGTCCAGAGAAAATCTGATATTGTGACAGTCCTTGTGTAGACTACTTACTTTCTTGTCGCAGCACAGGTTCATATGAGAGAATCACGTCCTCTTGACTCCCTGTGGGGGTAATAAGTGACATTTTTTCTCATTACTGACATAGACAACATATCATACATGGAAGCAAATAACATTATTATTATTATTTATATTTATATATATTACATTTACTTTTAAGATGAAATCTTATGCTAAATATATCAATCACACAATGAACTGACACAAATTAGACAAAATATTATATCATAGAAATAGGAAATATTATAGTGTGTATATATATATATATATATATATATATATATATATATATATATATATATATATATATTCTTGTAACTTCATTCTAACCTTCATTTAACAAATCATTTGAATTTTTGTTATTCAACAATTCATGGTGTGGTAAAAGGTATTCAAAATGGTTTCAGTATATAAAAATGCTGACATTATTTGAATATTCTCACTCTTCATCAAATGATGGATGCAGGAAAAACAACTTTTCATTTTCACTTAAATTACATCTGCCTACTGGCTCTACTTGCTTTGAGATGTTGCAGCTGGCGTTTTGCTGGTCTACCTGCCTGAAGGTATCAATATCAATGATGCACTTTTCACATGCAGTTCCATCGGAGAATCACTGCTAACAAAGGGGCTCTGCTAATTAAGCTGCAAAAATGTTTTATTTCCTGTAACTTCATTACAATAAAAGCCCCCTGTTACAGGAAACGTGTTTTCAGCAGCAGAAACTGAACACAACTCCTGAAATAGCTGAAAGGGGCGGCAATAGCTCAGTCCGTACAGACTTGGCTGTAGACTAGTAGTTGGAGAATGCTAGTTCACATCCTGGTGACTGCCCATTGCCGATGTGCCCTTTAGCAAGGCACCAACCCCTAACACTGCTCGTTGGGCTCTGTAGCATGTATGGCAGCCCCTTCACTCAACTCCTCTATACATTGCGTGTGTGTGTAATGTGAGTGAAAAAAATAAAATAAATCCCTAGTGAGATTATAATAGTACAATAAAAAAAAGGGCATTAACACGATGAAACAGTAAAATACAGCAGATGTTTGAAAGTACAAACAGGATTGAGAGAAACTAAAGACAGGGTTTCTGCAGGTTTGAAAAAGTCAAATTTAAGACTTTTTAAGACCTTTTTAAGACCATTTAGAACTAAATTTAAGACCTACACGAAGTAGGAAAAGTAAGGAAAAGTGCGTCCCCGAATTACTTTAAAAAATAACCATCTTCTACATCCAAATCTGTTGCCAAAATGTTTAGCAACGGTGTTCAAAATCCCAAGTACCTCCGCTTTCAATGTTCCGGAACTGCCGAAGTGTGCGGTGTGCTGGTTACTTCAGGAAGAAGTACAACACACGGCACTAACTGTGAATCTCACAGCACATTCCCCCCCCCCCAAAAAAAAATAATTTAATTCAAGACCTGTATGCAAAATATGGATGAATTTAAGACTTTTTAAGGCCTAAGATTGAGATTGTCAATTTTTTTTTTTTAAAACCTGGCAGAAACCCTGTAAAGAGATTCAGTTAGAAGCCATAAAAGTACTGAGAGCTGAACACGCTGGCTTTTAAAACTGGCTTTCTCTCAGGTTTTCTGCACAAATGTGAGTTCAATATTGATTTTGGGTGGAGATGGGTGCTTGTCACCGCAGCCCGCTTAGAGGCAGGGCGGCTGTAGCTTGGCCCTACTCTGGAGCAGGTCCATTTCTGTTGTGGCTTGACTCAACACAGTGCAGTAAAACTGCTGATGTAAAGGCAAATCAGCGGCTCAGGTTGACTGGGTGTGGCCAAAAGCACTCGGGGAGAAATGGCAATATATGCCCATCTCTCTATCTCTCTATAAAAGCAAGGAACCTCTGTCTGTCTGTGTGTATGTGTGTATGTGTGTGTGTGTGTGTGTGTGTGAAATATCTCTGCGGATCAGGATCAGACTGACCTGAGAGTTTCAACATGGCTGCTGCTTGGTTCAAGGGTGTGCCATGCGGATTTGTTTGGATTACAATGATACCGTTAATGAATTATTTCATAAATGCTTTATACATTCTGGAGCATAGTCTATCGGAGCCCCCACAGTGACATGCGCATTAGAGCCAGTCACTGCAGAGCTCAGGACTACGACACACCTTAAGAAACAAGCGGATGTATACCTGCGGCAGCGCGGCAGAGTTAGACGGCGGTTCGGTCCCGTTCTGTTCTGTGCATCTAAACTGAGTGACTGTTGTGGATTAATGAGACCAAACGAGACCGGACCGTGTCTGTTCGGGTCTGAGGAGAACGGATTTATACCTGCAGCGGCGCGAGCTGGGCCGGGAGTTAGCCGGCGGTTCGGTCCCGTTCTGTTCTGTGCATGATTTAAACTGACTGTTGTGGATTAATGTGACTAAACAAGACCGGGCCTGTCTGTTCGGGTCTGAGGAGATGCGGAGACGCGCGGAAAAACAAAGTGGAATCAGAATCTGTGGATGTTTGTGTGTAACTAGCTGCTAGCTGCTAGCCGCTAACCAACCTACACGACCCAACTCCCGAGTCGATGGATCGGACGCACCGACCTGTCCAAAACCGGACTTATGGTAAATAATGTCCGCCACGCTTTTTCGTGAACATTGCCGTCACGTTTGCTTTGTGTGTGGTGCAGAAGAAACGGTAAAAATGGGCTTTTGTCACGAAAGTGTTCAAGCAGCAAGTTTGGTTGTAGAGCAACAGGAAGTTGTGGGAGGGACGTCGGCGGATGATTGACAGGCAACGACGGCCGGTGTACTGACAGCGATATTGACATTTAGCGTGCTTGGAGTGTATAGTAGTGTGTTATGTAGTGTTTGGTGTCGTGTGTTAAGTGTGTAGTGGAGTCGTTTTTTTGTTTAATGAGTCAAAACAGAAGAAGCTGAATTTGGAGCAGGCAGTGCAGCTCTTCATTCAGCTGGAAGGAGCTCAGGCAGACCTGAGCATTGCCTGCATTTAAATGTAAATAGTTAAACAGAACTTTGTACATTTTTAAAATGTATGCACATATTCAGCAAACAACAATTTATATTTGCATTATAAGTAATAAAAAATGGTTTGTTAAACATATTTGTGGTTTTCACAGTAAAAAATAACTTTTTCTACTCAGATTTTATATGTTTTTTTTTGTGATTTTAGGTCTATTGTGTTAATACAATATGTAAAAATGAAAAAATAACTGTACAGTCACACATGTGAGGTTGTGCTGAAAATAATCACACCAATATTTTTTAAGGTGAAATATAATGGCAAAATCAAAAATAGTCAAAAACGAACAATTATACCCTGGAATATCGGATTTCATAACAAACCTAAATATCCCCGACATTCCACCTTCAAACAGCCTCATTTGGCCATCAGTGAAAATGCTTCTTAACCTCCCACTTTTCTATAGGAACACATATTTCCTACGGGCACTGCACTAGTATCCCCAATGACGGAAACGTTCACTCCAACAGTACACAACAAATTACAACACACTTGAATTCAGGATGTAAACAGAAGTAATAGTGACATGCTACACAAGTCTACTTCAGATGACATGCTCTTTAGCAAAGGAAAAACATTACGGCTGTATACATCATGCAAACATGCATTTAACATAATTAACATCTGAAGAAATGCATCAGTAAGGGGTGCAATGATAAAAACAAATGTTGTCTGGAGGCCTGTAGCGCTTATTCTGCTTCAACCAAACTGCCCAAATGTTCAAAACAAGTGTATAAATGGATGTAAATTAAAACCACCCACCAAGGACAATACCAAAAACAGACTGGTTGACATCAAACTTAATGAAGCAGGAAGATAAGCCGTTGAATCAGATAAGTTGAATCAGCTTCTTTGAAATGTACTAAATACAATACTTTTAAAAAGTCAATGCTATTTTACAAAAAAAATTTAAACGTGAAATTCTACAAAATGACTTCTATTACTGTATCAAATATACAATCAAATATAAAAAAAACAATATTTTAAGAGCATGCTGCAAACTGGGATGCAGGACAAACCAAGCAAATGTGGCATGCAACAGTTCAGAGCGTGGGGACAAGACAGAAATGAGGAATCATTGACACCAACTTACTGAATGTCTTTGTCCCATACCCATCATCACCCATTCCCAGGATGTCCTATTAGCCGTCCCAAGAGTGCCGGAACAGAAGACAGAGAGGAAGGAGGACAGCCGCAACATAAGCAAAAGGTTGGAGGCAATGCACAGAGGGAGCTGTGGGCCCACAGTTCTGTCTCTGTCCAGACACTGAGCAGCCAGCAGGAGGAGCAAATAGCACGCAGGCTTGCTGAACCTTAATGATCTCTGAAGGGAATCTGGGTCGTACAGTGTCACCAAATGGGGACATATAACAGGAAAAATGAAAGCATTGACTTGGCTTCACTCCTGCTGACTGAACAACATCCGAGCCAGAATATCTCTGATTGTGATCCAACAGAAAGAGAAAGAAATCCAAGACATGAAATTATCATGAGAAGAAGCAGGGAAGGCCTCTGAGGAGCCTCTGCCCCTGAAATACACCTGTTGACCCCCTGTCAGCTCTGCATGTGACCTACACTGACCCTCTGAACTGAGTTACATGTGTGTTGAGAGCTTACTTACGGTCTGAATCACTGCCATCCTGTTCACCCTCTTTGTTCTTGTAGAATGGGAACTTTCGTGTAAAGATGAAATTCTTTTTACGTTTGTCATTGAATGACTGTGAAGGGAGAGAAAGCATGGGGCAAACAGGTATATCTGTCACGGTCATGCAGACAAAACAACTGCTTTGCAGAAAGTGGGACGTCAAGAAATTCAGGTTCTCTAGTGAACGCTGAATCTGTTTCTAGTAATTCCAACGTGAAAATGTTTTGCTTTTATCTTTTTTATATTATTAGCTTTGCCAAGCAGTGTACTTATGGGTGTCATCCCAGAAAAAATCCAATTAACTTTGGTGTGAATAAAGGGACGGATCCAGGATCCGAGGGTGTTCTCCAACATTTTTGTTTTTCTCAGAGAATAATGCATGGATCTTGGTACAATAAATCTGGTGTATTTAGGCGGCTGTTATCTGCTAATCTTAAATTATGGTTAAGCAGTTATTTGCAGTTACATATTGAATGACACGGGGCAATCAAGTTTGATATTGATTTAGGCCTGATTGAATTAGAGGGGACTGTTGGGCCTTGGTGGAGGTATGCACTCTAGTGCCATTCAAGTTGTAAATGTAATAATAATAATATACAATAGCTACCAGAACTTCTTGATGTGCCACAGTTGCATACGAGGTATTTAAAGTAAGAGCAAGGTGAGAAAAGAGTTACAAAAACCATGCTATGAGAAAAGTAACAAGTGGGGTATAGTCACAGATAAGATTGTCATTTGCACACAAAAACACATGCTGTGATGGAAAGAGAAGAGGAACTTTAGAGAATGAGTCTTCAAATTATGATAAATATGTTGATTATAATCATTTGAAGACAAATCTGCTGCTTATGTTTAATTTTGTACAGCAACAGTTTTGAGGGCTCCATTTTGGCATGCAGTGTAATAGTTGTTCAAAGCTCAGACATTATTGACACGAACTTGACCAAAGTTCATGTTACTTAACAATAATCTCATATGCTATGTTGGGTTAAGCTCAAAGGTTGGTTGAATATGGTTGTATTTTCAATACATTTGTATCAAGAAAGTATCTGCATGAAGTGGAACAAATAGCACAAAACCTGAAAGTATCAAATGTAAGCTTTGAATGGACATCAAACAACAGTGAGAACACTAGAACATTTACATGGCACAGGTAAATGTGGTTACACACAGTGACCAAAGAGACTTTAACTTTCACACATCAAAGTCACAGTTACTTTTGAGCTACACTATGAATCATCAAATCAATGCGGTAAATGCCACGTTGCGGCTCTCATAAAGTCACTTACCCCTTTGGAATCAAATGACCCAGGCTTGGCATTGAATTTCACAGTCTTTAGACGCGCCCGCTCTCTCCTTTCCACCCTGCCAAGCAAAGAGCCATGTCAGTCAGTATCAACCCAAGAGCTTACTCTTTGTCATTTCTCCTCAGTCATTGCTACAAACTATGTTTTCACTGAGCTGTGTTATATGTGCTTGCATCAAATATGCAGCGATGTTGCTAGGTTTACATCTCTGATGCATTAAAATCTGAAAGGACGCATGCAGGGGACGCACCATATTTTATCTCTTGTAATGCTACATTGTGATCAACAGATCCTTATTGAAATAAGTAAACTTACTATCAAGACAGAAAAAATCCTCTGGGCACCGCTTCTGACCATCTGTGCACTGTGTGCATAACTTAGTCATCGTAAGGTGATACTTTGTGCTGCAACAAAGACCAATCCTTGACACACAGAGTTCAACAACTGAAGCCACAGACGTGGTATTGGTTAATAAACTTAGTGGGTCACTGTCAAGCATAATCGGCTCTTGATCGATTCTGCATTCTCTTGTCACCATGATGAAGGATGATGCTTTGCTGTTCAGGAGATGTGCTGTGTTGAAATCATAGAAATAAACCACCATTCAGTCTGCTTGATTTTTGTATATAAGTGTATCAGGATGCTGTGATAAGGCTGTAGGCATACCGGACTCAGGATTTTTAGGAGTTCAGCAACTCACTTAACTACTTTATCAGCCCACATCGGTATGTATCACCTGCAGCCTCAGACTTGTGTTTTAACCACTTTCTGCATCATCTGTGATGTGAAAACATCAGATTTCCACACAGTCAGAGAAAGTCAAAGTCAAAGTGTGGATCCTGCTCCTGGCCAGGTTAGGATTCGGTGCACCCAAATAGCAGCTTCACTCGTCTGTTAAACACCATTACACATTGTCAGTTGGATTTTTTTAAACGAGTGCAGCAGCTAATTTAAAAGTGAATTTATGGTTCCTGTGATGTATTGGTAATGTTCCGCCACACCAGTAGGGGGCGGTTTACTACATTGAATGGCATGTGTATGCTTCTGTGAATAAACAACCCAGTGTGGAAGTACACCTGAGTGTGGTCGGTCGTTCCTCATGCCGTTAGCATATTGATGCTACACTAAGTTGTTATAATATTATCTGTATGACTAGAGAAGTCATTACAAATTGGCGACGAGTCAAGCAACCCACCGATGCCGTCAGATGAGGACGAAGTCGCGGAGACTGACGCGGATAACCACGTTGTCGACGGAGGAGGAACCACGAGAATGGCAGCGCTCATCGGACATATTGATGCCTTTGACGAGTCCACGGAACAATGGTCGACGTATGTTGAGAGGTTTGAACATTTTGCCGAAGCCAATGATGTGCTAGCGGAAAAGAAAGTGGCAGTATTTTTGAGTGTAATCAGGGCTACGACATATGGACTGCTGCGTAGTTTGCTGGCTCCAGATAAACCAGGAAGTAAACCGTACGTGGACCTCGTGAAAATCCTGAACGATCACTTCTCTCCGAAGCACTAGTGTTGTGTCGGTCGCGAACGTGTCGTTCAAAAGAACGAATCGTTTGAGTGAACGAAGT
>CAEMYA010000208.1:0-17616 GCA_903131615.1 Diplodus sargus
TAGACAATTCCCCGCCGGGGAATCGCGAGAGTGGGCTGTGCGCTTTGCCCCGTGATGTACAAAAACTACGAAAGCTAAAGCAAAAGTTGAATCCCACGTTGATAATTTGGACTTTTATCTACATTTTAAAGTTTGAATGGTGTGTCAAGGTCAAAGTATACCAGAGATGTCAATGTTTAAAAAAACAAAGTTTCTTTTTTTCACTCAGCCCCATTCATTGTCAATGGGAAATGAGGATTGCCAGTGCTATGATACCACAATGCTATGATATGATACTATGATACTACAATGCAATGCAACGCTACAATGTATTCATTTCACCACCTACCATTTATTCCCAGCGTCTTCATCTATGGTCTTTGTCACAAACTAAAACTAAACTTGTAACATGATTAATAATTCAACAGGCATACACCGACATTTTGTAAGAGAGATAACATTTATTTTTCTCCAAAAAACAAGCAGAGGCCCTGGAGGTCTTCATCCTGAGTCTGAGAGTTGTTGTTCTTCCTAAAATATTAAAAACATTAATTTAGTCAGGTGGGTTGGTAGTGTTCTCTAAGCACTTAATTAATGAAGATACAATGTTAAGTGTCCCTTACTTCTCTTCTGCTGGGTTGATTTCTTCAGTGGAGGGTGAGCTGCTGCAGTCCTCAGGAGGTATTCTTCCTGGATCACTGTTGCTAGATTTAAAGGACATTAATTAGTTACAGGTTCCAAAGACTGATGTAAACATTTGACAAGAAACTTTATACATTTTACAAAAATATTACTTCCCTTATTGTTGCTGCAGTCCTCTGGAGGTCTTCTTCCTGGAGCACTGTTGCTAGATTTAAAAAAGACATGAATTAGTTTAAAATCATCGTGTTAACATATGAAGAGAAAACAATATTACTTCCCTTATCGTTGCTGCAGTCCTCTAGAGGTCTTCTTCCTGTAGTCTGTATAAATGTTGCCAGATTTAAGACATAAATTAGCTACAGATTTCAAAGATTGATGTAAACATTTGAAGTGAAAGTTGAGAATTTAATGAAATATTACTTCCCTTATTGTTGATGCAGTCCTCTGGAGGTCTTCTTCCTGTAGTCTGTATAAATGTTTTGCAGATTTAAAAAAAACATCAATTAGTTACAGATTTCAAAGACTGATGTAAACATCTGAAGTGAAAGTTGAGAATTGAATGAAATATTACTTCCCTTATTTTCTTCTGGGTTGTTGTCTTTGTTGGAGAGAGATCTGCTGCAGTCCTCTGGGGGTCCTCACTGGATCATCCTAGAAAGACAACATCATTGAGTTTAATCACTCAATGCAAGTGAATCACTTTAAAAAAAGAGACATACTTACTTTGTGATGCACCTGGTGTGACATGCAGCTTGGTCTGCATTTCAGCTGGACGTTCAGCTTCCTCCCTGACAACCCTACACTACATTAGCTAAGATTAGCCTAGCTAATGTAGTGACAACAACCCAGCAGAAAACAAAAGAAAAAAAAAAAAAAAAAAAAAAACCATACAAACAAACACATACATGATATTTTATGTAAGCTTAGCTTAGCCAATGTAATTACTTACATTAGCTTAGCTATTACATTGCAGCTTACATTATATCTTACACATGCCATTCTCATTTAAATAGATAAGAACATGAGTTAAGATATTTCAAACATGTCAAATACATGATAAATATATTTAAAAAATGTTGAAAGGTATTTACAAAATTATTCATTACAATACATTTAACACATTGGCCCAGTCGTTCCCATCATCTCAAGAGATAAGAAGGACATGTAAAAAGTTGCTGACCCCATTCTAAAATAAATCAATACATAGATATATATAGACATTTACATTTACACAATATGATTAAACCATTTCCAGCCAAGACATGCCACTGCAACAACATACATATGAAAAACAATTACATAAGACTAAACACACTAAAAGATTAAAGCCTGAAATAAATTACATCAATCAGTAGTGAGCACAGTGAACAAATCTCTGAGTGCAAATGATCATTCAAGCAAGCCCCCTGGTACCCTGCCTAACTTCAAACTAAAACTAACTACCTTCTGAGACATGCCGGGCTTGAGGCTTCTTTAAAGCAAAACTTCAGTAAACCTCAGCCATATGACCAAGGCCCGGAAATGCTCGCCCCCCACCAGAGAAACATGTCTCTACCCAGGATTGCCTCGAAAATAAAAAAGGCAAAATAACAAATAGTACAATCTGCCCAGCTAGCACACTCCCCAACTAACCAGGGAGATCAATCACAACCTGAAATCAGAAACACTCGGATGCTATACTCACTAGGAGAAGACCACAGCTGCAAGTGCAGGAGGAGGAGGAGAGTAGAGACTCCAGGTACACTGTAAAACATGGCACAACAGGTCTTGGACTTAACAGCTGGAGATTAGTCATTACTCAGTCAAAATACAATAAACTGGACTGTGGTAACTGTAATACGTTTGGAGAACACCTGATTGAAGACATTTATCAGGATGTGAAATATAAATGTGGTCAATCAGTGTGTTCTTTTCGGTTGTCGAATTTGCTACTAATTGAGTGTAACCTCTGGACTGAAACAAATCTTTTATACTTTTTTTTCCTTTTGAAAGGAGGTCCTCATTCAAATCGCCACAAACAATGATGGGCTGGTGATTTAACATGTTCAATGAGTCCAAGAGGTTTTTCAAGTTTTGGAGAAAGATTCCCAGTTGAAAACTTGGCGGTTTGTACACAGTCGCTATTAGCACTTTGACTGGAGCCTCAATTTTGATGACAACAAACTCCAAATCAGTGACCTGTTGCATGTACCGGCGAGGCTCTGCTTGCACAGTGTCTCTACAGTACATCGCAACTCCACCTCCCTCTTTTTTGGCCATGTTCACACAGCTGTTGTAAGACAGCTGTCTACTACGTGTGAACATGGTGTACCCCTCCAACTGAAAAATTTCAGCTACAGAGGACCCGGACAAATGTGTCTCTGTAAGGCAAAGCACATCTGCTCGTTGGAGCTCGTGATGTGCTTTCAGGTCCACCATGTGACATGGCAGACCCTGCGTGTTGTGGTGGACAATTGTCAAAACCTTTGGAGTTTGTTGTACAGATTTCAAAAGCATTAACAATGGTCTACAGCTCTGGAAAGATGCCTGAGGCATACTTTCCAGAGCTGTCTTGATCTTGGGGTCAGCGTAAATTTTTTTCTCATCAAAGTCAAGGATGGTGAGACCTTGAAGCGAGGTTGTGCGGCTGAGCGCAACGTACGCCATGCCAGGTTCAAAAACACGCTTCAGACACACAACCGCCGACGGCATGGTCATTCCTTGAACTTTGTGGGCCGTACAAGCAAAAGCTAATTTCATGGGGAACTGTCGGCGAACAACCCCTTTCTTGTTACTGAGGTTCTCCTCAGATCTTTCGATGTACACCGAGTTATCTGAGGGACCTAAGATTTTTTTGCGGAATCTCTGTCCTGCTGTAGGATTGTCCAGCAGGAGACCAATCATCTTCACGCCTTCTGGTTCTTTAATTACAATGTTAGAAATGGTTCCAAATGTACCGTTCACAAGGCCATCTTCCACATCTAAATTACGGATCAACATAACACGTACTCCTTGAGCAGCCATTATGTTGTCGGGCAAATCTCGCTTGTGTCCTTTAATTTCTCCAAGCACAAACGTCATGCAGCCAGTTCTGGGGTCTTTTCGAAAATCACGAGCTGCAATGCCAATCGCATCATTGTAGGAAGCAGTTACGATGTCGGCGTTGTGACGGTCTACTTCTTTGTTTGTGGCGTAGATGTGTAGAGTCAGTGCTGGACAATGCTGACCATCAGCCACTGCCTGTGTAAGCAAGAGCCTGTCTTCATCTAACAAAGGATCTTCCTTTTGCTTCACCCTGAGACGGTTCAAGAGTTCAGCAAAAGCTCGATCGTCTTTCTGTCGCATGATCTCTGTCAGGGTGACCATTTTGAAGTTATCCTTCCAGAGATCAAACTCGGTCTCCTCGTACACACACAGTGGCTTGGCTTTACCAAGGGGCGGCAGTTGATAAAAGTCACCTACAGCAAGGACAGACATGCCTCCAAATGGCTTCCGATTACCCCTGATCTGCTGAAATCGCCAATGCACGTAGGCAAATAGCTCTTTAGAGACCATGGATATCTCATCGATGATGAGAATCTCAGCGTTCGCCAGTGTTGCTCTGACTTCGTCAAGTGCATTCCCAAGACCTTGATAAGGTGGCTTCAAGGACCTTGGTAATTTGAGAATGGAGTGCAACGTATTGCCTGATATGTTAAATGCTGCTGTACCTGTGAATGCGGTCAGCAGCACTGCGGGTTGGGACATGTCTGCGTGGTCCCGAAATCTCGGGAGCTCACGCAGAATTCTCGTCGCCTCGTGGTGAATGCACTTAATCACATGCGATTTGCCACACCCAGCCCCTCCAGACAGGAAGTAATAAAATGGTTCTGGCTTGTGGCCCCAGACTAGTTCAAAGCACCACTGTCGAACACTGTAGAAAACGGAAGCCTGAGTTTCGTTCAGACTTTGGTACATTTTCCTAACAAAGTCTGGACTCAACTCTGGAGCATCTATTCTAGGCATAGAGCTCCCCTTATCCTTCCTAGTGCCGAATTCTGGGACATCTTCACCGTTTCGTTCCTGATCGCGAGGTTCACATTCAGCCAGGCACTCCAGCCGGTCCACTTCAATTTCGGGTGCAAAAGAGTTCCAAGCGTTCACGAGAGGACCGCACACCTGAAGCTGTTGAAATGCAGCTTCCATGTTTTTTCCTTGGCCCTCATAACGTTTTTTGTTGTGCCCCACTATTTCCTCTACTCTCATACCCCACTTCTCGCTACACTTATAAAACTCTTCATAAGTGGGGTACGCTTTATCTCTCAGATCGGCGTCGGATCGATGTGGGTGATAAAGTTTCAGCAATCTTCTATAAAACTTCTCTGGAGTTTTTTCCTCAGAGAAGCGAGTAAATCTAATGATTGCTGGTTTTCCTACGGTTCTCTTTTGAATAAATCCTGCATCGTTCAACAATGAAATGGCACTCGGGCTTTCCGTTTGCCGGCCGTAGAGTACCCTGTAGTCCGACGAGAACTCGGCCAGACACATACGTTCAAACTCTCGAGTGAGAGGTCTGTTGACGTATTTTTCAGGCAACCCCGACATCCATACGTCCTCTGATCCGGGTTCCATTCCTACCAGTCTACTCATAGGGTGACTCATTTTCAGACCTTCCTCGTCGGTCTGAATAAACAACACGGATCGGGAGCACTTCTTGAGGCGTAAGCTGCAGGTACGGGCTACGGCCTCTTGAGCGCTGACCTCTCTGTGTTTAGAGTAGGCCTGCATAATTTGTTTCATTTCATCGCGCTTGTTAACATCAGATGTCTTAACATCTTTGATGACGTTCTTAAGGAATTCCGTCATCTCGTGCTCCGGTTTCGCTACATATGACATCATGTACATGATGCAGCTGTAGTCGTCTATGACGTACTGGATGTCCATGTTTGCGTTCCACGCTCTAAGCAAATCAGGATTGTAGGCATTAACCCAACAATCATTTGGATGCCGCTTCAGCATCACGACATGGGTGTTTGCCAGGCGCTGCGCGGCGACGAAGTATTGCTCATAAGTCAAGCTGCACTGGCAAAGCAAGTCTGTCAAACTGCTGAACGAAGCGCCTGGATCCATAAGCAGATCTCTAACTGGTTGGAGCGTTCGTTTAGCCAATTTTTGGTTTTCTGCGAGGGCCCTTTTCTGCTCCGCTATTTGCGCTTCGAAGTCTGCATCATCTTGATCCTCTTTTTGGTGGAAATTAATAGTGGGGGGCCTGGTGATGAATGTTTTATCAATCGGTAGTTTTGGAAAGCCAAACCTGCAGGCTACATTTCCCTTCTTACAGGACTTTGAATGTTTCCTGCTGTGCACCTGAACCTCTGACACTATTTTGTGGAGTTCCGGATCTGTGTCAGGGTCGGGCATTTTGCAACTAATGTATCTATCTATAAATTCCATGATGTGTAAATCGGAGTCCTCTTCAAATTTAGGTGACTCTTTTATCCAAATTAGCATGTGGATGTGCGGGCTTCCCCTGGCTTGGAACTCAACGCGATAAAAATAATCTTCTACTTCACCAATCGGTTGTGAAGGAGAGAGGATGAGGTTCGTCATGAGAGCCTCGACTCTCTTTTCAAACATGCGCATTACTGTGACGGGGTTACTTCTCAGAATGTCGCATTTTGTTTTCCAATCTAAATCTGAAAACAGCCCTTGTTCACCCTGCTGAGCTTTGATGACCTCAATGAACTCAGGCCATCTCATCTCAGCAGCGGAGAACGTGGCAAAAAATGTTGGTTTTCCAATTTGACGAACCATGGCGTGCACATCTTTAAGTGTTTTATTCCAATAGGCTGGAGTGCCTCTAAGAGGCTGCATGAACCTGGTCGCATCTTGGCTCATAATGAGCCGTTCTACCTCATCCTTGTCCTGGAGCATGACATTGTTAATCCGACGGCCGTCTTTGGTTTTCGACTTTCCTTTGCGCATTTGTATGGACATACTACTTGTCGCGAGGTGAGTCTCTGTAACAAACTGCGCAAAGAAAAGATAAGTCTGGTCACTTGCAAAACGCGTATCTGCAGCAAAGAGCCTTGAATTAAAGTAGAGGCTCGGGGACAGGGAGACGGTTCTAGCTTCATCTAATGTGTTCTCTCCTGTCGGAAATTGTACAGGAAAAGCCATGGCCTCCAACTTAGGTATGGTGAAAAAACCAACCGGTTTGTTGCCTTGCGCGGGTGCAACACTAAATACTCCGTCGCCATATGAAAGGATTTCCTGTGCAATGTCGGGGGGCTGCATGCAAGTGTCCAGGGAGAGGCCTGGTCTCAGCTCCTCCTGTTCTTCCTCATCTGCCTCCAACTGTCCCGGCTCGTTTTGGCTTTTAAAAATGTCCTCTAAATCCACATCCCTATCTTCCTCTGGGATGCTGGGCTCCTCTTCTTCGGTGGGCTCCTCTTCTTCGGTGGGCTCCTCTTCTTCGGGCAGACAGTCAAAAGTGGCAGTCTCATCGATAAACATGTCTTTATATTCTGAATGCGTTTCTTTCAATGTCGCAAGGCCAGCTAGCACATTCTTCATATTAACGCTGTAAAAGTGCTGGTAACCTTTGTATTTGATGTGCCTTTTCAATTTCACTTGAAGCAGCTGCGCTTCTGCTCTGGGCCTTGGGAGACTGTTGACGGTCGCTTCCACCTCGGATGGAACGCACACAACAGCTCCGTGGACTGCTCTCTGTTGGCCTTTTGGCAGGGCAACAATTTTTGCAAATGGCAGAATTTTTGCAATCAGCTGCCTCTCAAGCAAATTAAGTGCAGCCAATTTTGGGGGGATGGGCGCCAACTCCAAATTGTTTACGACTGCCATGGGTGGTATGCGTCCTCTGATAAGGTGGCCGTCGCAGGTGTAGCATATCCACTCATGCAGTCTCTCTTGTGGCACAGAGCAAGGGGTAGAGCAGTCACTGTCACAAAAGTGAACATAATTTCCTTTCAAACATGCTGCTGCCACTTCTGCGTGTTTACTATATTTTTGTCTTTTGCATTCGTTGACCTGTTTAGGAAACAGGGTTCTGTTGCAAACAGTACAAATGTATGTGGGTCCATGTCTAATGGACTCACGGAAGGCAGCTATGGCTGCTTCCATCACTGGATCAATCAGGGGCTGGGGGCGGTGGGGCACAATTTGTCTGTATTTTCTCCTGATTCTAAGCGCTCTCTGCATCTTGTAAAATATGCTAAAGGCAGCATTTGTGGCCAATTTGGTTCCCCTCTGCTGGTTACAACGTTGATTAAAACGACGTCTAAATTCCGGATCATTGCGATATCTAAGATTGAAATGTTGCTTTTTATTTTGGCTATAGCTTTGATCTGTTTTGTACCTCTGAGACATGACAAATTTTCGTCTGCTCCGAAACACTGTATCTGACTCGTATCTCTCTCTAAAGTGTTTCTTTTGCCTGGTGCGGAACGTGGCATCTTCCTTGTATCTATCTCTTATGTGGTTTTTTTGTCTGGTGCGGAACGTGGCATCTTCCTTGTATTTCTCTGTAATGTAAGTTTTCCGTTGTCGCCTGAAAGTAGCATCTTCCTTGTATCTTTTGACGAGCTCTTCCTTCTTCTTATCCTGAACATTTTCATAGTAACGTCTGAAGGACAGCAATCGCCGTTTCTGAAGGAGACTGTCTTGGACATATCTTCTCCTTTGTGCTCTGAGTTTTTCTCTCCTTAATTCCGGACGGCTGCTGTACTTTTTCCTTTGATATTGGTTTTTTTCCCTTTTTTCTTCACCAGACAGTAATGCGCGTTGGTTTTTGCTGCCTTTCTGCATCGCTCTTCGTCGCTGTTGCTTTGGCAACTTTGCTAAATGCTCTGCTGCTGGTGGTGGTGGTGCAGGAGCCGTCTTGAGGACACGCTCTGCTGCTGGTGGTGGTGGTGCAGGAGCCGTCTTGAGGACACGCTCTGCTGCTGGTGGTGGTGGTGCAGGAGCCGTCTTGAGGACACGCTCTGCTGCTGGTGGTGGTGCAGGAGCCGTCTTGAGGACACGCTCTGCTGCTGGTGGGAGAGCTGTCCTGGATACACTGTGTGCCAGAGATGCCTGAGGGCGTTCTCTGGAACCAATGGCTTCGAATGACACCGGCACAAACTCATAACTGGCAGAAGGTCCGCGATTTGCAAAGAGTTTGTGCAGGTGGTCAGCCAAGTCACTGATTTCCGAGAAGGTCTTCATGATTGCAGTTCCGTGGGGGTGAGGTAAGCCCACCGCGTTTCTTGAGTGTGAATCAAACACACCATACCTGCCTGATTGGTCACGGAAAACAGCAATACACTCTGGACTTACTATGATTAAAGCCAGATTAACTTCACCTGACAGACACTCTAACTGTGTGGCAAGGGGCAGATACCAAGCCTGGGTTCCACTGGCTTTCACAAGTCCACACCTGATTTCAGGGATGTGGACATTACTCATATCCGTGTCAGTCAGGACTTGTTTGGGCAGTTCTTCCACCGTGAGATGGTCACTGTGGAATTGTTTTGTCCGGATCAGCTGTTGTTTTACACCTACATAAAGTGAATCTCCCTTTGCCAGCACTCTATCGAGGGCAGCAGTGTTCAACTGACAGCCCTCGTTCTGATAAGCCAGAAAAGTCAGGGACATGCACGTACACTGGTGGTTCCTGGAGAACTTCCTGTACCTCATGTCACTCTGACTATGACTGGCCCTAATACTAGCACTAACCGGCACCTGAAATATAAGATAAATTATAATCATTATCATAAAGTATTACTTATTAGCATAATCATAAGCCTAGTTAACATTATTAGTATCATATGTGACTTGAACACATTAACACAGATTATTCCATATTTTAAATTTAAATGTTTTGAGACCATCATAAACCTTTGTCACCCCTTGTCATCTCGACCAAAGTTTGA
The DNA here is from genome assembly GCA_903131615.1 of Diplodus sargus. Classification (NCBI taxonomy): domain Eukaryota; kingdom Metazoa; phylum Chordata; class Actinopteri; order Spariformes; family Sparidae; genus Diplodus; species Diplodus sargus. The sequence goes on from CAEMYA010000208.1 coordinate 9,510, forward strand.
AGGAGGATTTAAAAAAGGACCTTTAATTCTCATACATCCCTAGTACTTGTGTCACACTGTTTACACATGAAAACATTGATAAATATTCAAAATGTATACTACAATGGCAGTGTATTAAAACATATCGCTTATATGGGAGTCAACGGCACAAAAAAGTTTGTTTTGTTTTTTTACTACTAAAAAAGGGTTAAAGGATATTAAAGAAACTCCATAACACACCTGTGGTAATTCAAGCCATTTGCATCAACACAGCCAAAATGATCTAAAATATAAAATATGCCAAGGACTACAAGAGGATTAAAGGAGACTACTACTTTCAGACTGACACTTGAAGATGTTAACTGACCAAGATAATAATTTTCAGTAAACTTCTGTTACGTTACTTCTGATTATCTTTAAACAATTGATAAAATTGTGTCAAAATCGTTGTTCCGTTATTTTTTTTTCATAATTTGATTGATTACTATTATTACTTATATTAACTGATTCTCTCCTTCATTTCCTGAATGGGTTTTTTTGCATTTCAGATGAAAGTAAACCACACTTTCCCTCGAACAAACACTTTATTAAGCCCGCAATAAACCCGAATGTAAATGTCCTTACTTCTTTAGAAGGGGAATGAGAGGCGGAGAGTCCATCATTGATGATCCAGGGCCAGCAGGTCGATGAGGGATCTGGCGTCCGGACGGTCTGTGATAAGTCATACCAGTTAATATTTAGACATGAGGCAACACAAGTTGATACAAGAAAAGTTTTCCAAATTTATCCCAATTACTCACTGACATTTGTGAACTGCTGAGAAGGATGATGGTATCAGAGATGTTAAATTAACCAGTTTAATGTAGTTACAGCTGATTTTACAGTCAACGTTCTCTGTGTGTGTCAGTTGTGGAGTAAATACCTTAGCTGGGCGAGGAGAGTGACAGGCCGCAGCTTTAAGGGTCTGGGACAGTCCAGCCGGTGAAGGGGTCTTCATCCTAGCCACCTGAGAACAAAATTTAACAATTCAGTAAAATTAAGTCTTTAATGACATTATGAACTTTATTCAATAGGAAAAATATTTACCTTCGCAACCGGTGAACAGCAGGGGGTCGCCGGATCACCCAAACTACAGGACAACCTGACTGGAGGGGATCCAACCAGCTGTTGACACATGACAGACATGTTAAACTTCACACATCTCAGTGAACACACTGTAGGTTCTGTGTCAGATTGTGTCTGTTGGGTCAGAGAGTAACATACATTGGTCACTGAAGTTTGGGTGCGGGTGGGTGATTCATCCGTGGTCCTGGACCGAGGAACCGGGCTGGAGGGGGCGTCGTCCTCCAGTCGCCGTGACAGCCTGGCTGGAGGGGATCCAACCAGCTGTCGACAGATGAGAATAAATACATTAAAATTCAGACAGCGTGGACGATGTAGTTATGTCTCCATGAAGACACCGTTTCAACTGTAAACATTGACTGTGTGTCAGTTGTGTACCATACGTTGTTCACAGGAGACTGGTGGTGAGGGGGGCGTCTCTCCGTGGTCCCATGACGCCTGGCTGCCGCTGGGGAGGCCACCTACAACATCAAATAAAACATAGCACCAGTAACTGTAGGGAAGAAGGAGAAACTTTATAATACAGCTGAGAAGAGATGTCAGACAATTTACCTTGCGCGCTGGAGGAGACGGGACGTCAGACAGCTGAGAGGGAGACACTTCCTCCATAGCACGAAGGGCCGTGCTACTGAACCACATTGGGTTCAGTGGAAGGAAGGACTCCTTCTCCTGTGAAAGACAAAAAAAAGACAAATTAATATTTGTCTGGTCAAATACAAAGTTTAAAATACTAACCAGTTAACTTGTTGTGAAGAAAAATAAATAAATAAATAACTCACCTGCTGCTGAGCCAAGCTGGCCGGACCAGGAACCTGCGACTGGGAAAGCACATCACATATTTGATTAAACAGGTGCTTTTTAGTTATGACTGTGAACCCGTTCACCAAAATGTACACAAACACATGTAAACACACATAATATAATAATAAAAAAAAAACCTACTAACCTTGCTGCTCTGACCAACGACCTTCCACTGGAAGGGGTCAGGAGACAGAGGAGCACGTACCTCTCCCTTCACAACCAGCTTAGGAGAAATCTTCCTAAGCGGCTGTGAAGGAGTAGGAGACACCGGGGGAGGGGGAGGAGGTGTCTCGAGGAACTGCTCAGTGGAGGTCCACAGCAGCTGGGTGAGGATCCCCATCCCCTCACGGTCGCTCAGGTGAACCTGCAGACATGACAATACAAATTTACAGACAAAGTTCTACTTCAAAAGTAGCTCGTGTTGACAGTTTCATATCAACACACAAGAAATTATAGCAAATTAGACTTTTTCTATCACACAGATATTCTACTTACGCCGTCTCCGCTCCACAGATCCAAGCGCGTACGGGGGAAGTACTCCTCCGCAGAGAAGTATCTCAAACCTAAAAATATAAAAAAGAAAAAAGTCATTACGACATCCACACATGTATTATGACTTTATGTTCATTACTATATCTTCACAGACATTTTTAAGTACATTTCTTTTTCGTGTTTTTATTGACAAGATTTTTATTTTATTTTTTTACATACCCATACAAGCCGTCACGCGGTGGTACTCGTGGCGAAGGTGCCTCTGGTGCTCCTCATCCTCATTCAGGCGGGGGGGGAAGTCCAGCACAAAGACCTGTAGAGAATTTTAGAAACCACCAATTGACAGTTTCATTCAAAATGACACACACACACACACACACACACCAAGCTAACATTAAGCTCATACAATTAGACTTATTAGAGTAGTCAATGTACTTCTATTGTTGTTAAAATACTAAGAATACAGGACAAGCGAGACATGAAAATAAAAGCTTACTTTCGGCCAGCGGCTCCTCACAGCAGTGAGGCGTGGGCGTGCAGGTAGTCGAGTGGTTAAAGCGCATGCCACATATGCAGCAGACCATAGTTCGAATCCTGGCCAGCGGACCTTTGCTTCATGTGACACCCCCTCTCTTTCCCATTTCAAAAATCTATCTACTGTCTAATTAAAAAGGTGTAGATGCCTAAAAAAAAAAAAAAAACCTTTAAAAAATAAATTAAAGCTTACCTTCGGCCAGCGGCTCCTCACAGCAGTGAGGAATCGGGCGTAGTCGACGGCTGCCTCGTCCACGGTCCTGCTCGCCGTCAGGTTGTTGCTAGGGGCAAGAACACAAACAGCATCAGGGGAGCGAGGAACATCAGCATGTAGGACCTCAGTCCGCAGCTGAGCAGCATGGGCCCCAGGGGTCGACATGAAACCAAAAGAAAACTTCCCTTCTGGCATCACGACGAAACCGTCCACGATGGACCGGAGATGGGAGTCCCCGACAATCAGAACAAACTGCAACAACAAAGAAAGTTTCTTTAGCATGAAAATCATTAATCCCTCTCAAGATCAATTACTTCCTTCATAAACTGGACAATAATAGCACCTTCTTGTCAGACTCCGGTGGGATGACCAGCTTATGGCTCCGTCCAGTCCACTCCGAAGTAGGCCAGCTCGTCGCCGGATGGCGGGAACCGGTACCGCAGCCTATTTAGTAAAGGACAAAACAGATAAAAGGTAAAACTGATGAGGGAAAGCCTACCGGGAAATATCAACAATCACTCGTAAAAAAGCACAGGAAAACCAGTTTAAAAAGTTTAATATTGATGATGAATTAATTTATGGATCATTTAGGGATAAAACAGGTGAATACTTACGTGCACGAACTTCAGCATCAGCTCTGCTCCAGAAAGGCTTGGCAGGGGGTGAAGATCCAAATGCCTGATGACAGATTACAAACACATTAAACCTAAGACAATGTCATATTGAGTGTGTGTGTGTGTGTCTGTGAGTGAGGTAGGAACATACGTTGCTGACTGGAGCTCGGAAGCAGGGGGGGCGGGTCTCCCTGGTCCTCTTGGTCCTTGACCCTCTGGAAGGCTCCTCTCCAGCCGGGGGGGACACCGTCTGATGAAACATTAACATCAAAGACATGGCAGACATACAGAAATCAGTAATGAGAAAGCAATAGATGTAACATTTCTACAGCCATTTTCATGCAGAGAGCTGTCACTGCGACACAGAAGCTTATCTGCTGTGCAAGTACCTCCGGGGGGGGCGGGGGGGACCTCAGCTCCTCCAGGTCGAGCTTCCTCCAGTCCGACTCCCAGCGCTTCCTCGCCGCCACAGACTGTCTCGACTTCCTTGGCATCCTGCTGACAGAAGTTAAAGACAGAAAAAAAAACCAAGAGAAATGCCTCTCAAAGGTTAATAGGCTAACTTGTCAAACTGACCTAAACCTAAAATACCTAATGTAAAGTAATCTAATCTATGACAACCTAATGTAATATCTTATACATAAAATTAAATTTGAGTTGATGAAGATTGTGTGTGGGTGATGTGGTGATACTGCTCTGCGAAGGTTGAGGGCGATGAATCAACAATGATGGTCACTCTCAGCTGTCAAAGCACAGGAACCCTTTAATCTTATCAAAGACATTAATGCAATAAAAAGTTAATGTCTCGCAAATGTTACGAGTCACTGTAAATTGTGTCAATTCTATATTATAATTACTTTAATGATAAATATAATACTATATTAATTTTATACAGTATTATATTATAATAGTTTATTCCTCAAATCAAAGACTTACTATGACACAATAAATATACAACACAAGTAAAAATGACATTAACTTCATCAAATGTACAGGATTTTAACAACATCTGAATGCACTTTATTATCAAAAGCAAATATAGTTATGTTTTAAAATGCTTCCTTTTCCATTTAATCAAGGCAGGTTGTAAAAGTGTATAATAAATTTAAGTATGATATTTTTCTAGCTACATAAAAAAAAACTGCACATTTTATCACAGACAAAACACACACAAGGACAAATGTGTTTTTATGGTCGACAGAATACTAGACACAAACTAAGCAAGTAGATAAAAATACAGCTTTCAGCTAGTGTTAATGTTCTTGTATGAAAACAGAAAAACTTTTTTTTTCCTTTTAATTACAAAATCATGAGTGTAATATCTCCTATTTAAAATCTGAGCTGTGTAAAGGATCTATGCATGACAGTGCAGTTCGCACCGGGAGATAAAATGGCTACCGTTCGCGCCGCGAGAGAACAAAGGCCAAGGTTTGCGCAGTTGGTAACTCGGCCTAATGTTTTAGCTATTAACTCAGAGTTTTTATATAGAAACAGGACGACCATCAACAACCAGTCTTCCCAAAATCACGAGACAGTTATGTCTAGCTTCCGTAATCTCACTTTTGTTAACGGTGTACAGATATTAGCGCAGTTAGAAATCTAACCCCAGTTAAGGATCTATGCATGACAGGACAGTTCACAGGAGAGAACAAAGGCCGAGGTTTGCGCATTTAGCATCTAGCCAATAGCTACCGTTCGCGCCGCGAGAGAACAAAGGGCAACAGGACAACCATCAACAATCAGTCTTCCCAAAATCACGAGATAGTAATGTCTAGCTTCAATAATCTCACTTTTGTTAAAGGTGTACGGATGTTAGCACAGTTAGCTTTTCGCTCCAGTTACTGTTTCTCAAAAGCTAAGTCACCGCTGTTGGCTTAGAGCGCGGCCTAATGTTTTATATACCAGAACCGAGTAGCGCCGTTAGCTCGACTAAGTAACTGACAGAGCCCCATTACTGTTAGCTAGACAGTCTATACTTATGGAGCCCTACAGCTTTGCCAGATGCTGTTGGCCCGGAGCTACTGGGCTCCTAGTAGCCGTTAGCTTGTCCAAGCTAACCGGATTAATAATGCTGAAACAGACCGACCATAAACAATTACATTATTTTTTCCGAAATCATGAGTAATCGTGATCATGGGAGACATATTAATGTCTAGCTTCAAAAAAAATCCACTTTTATTAACGATTTCAGTATGCTAATGTCAGACATAACAGGTACTTACCTCTGATGAGGTCAAAGGGTATCGAGCAGAGCCGGACCAGTGGTTTATATCAAGGCCAAAAAAAAAATGCACACACAGCTGTCCAATCAGAGTCATCTTGGGATGTCTGTCATCTGTATCCGAGGTGATTTGTCAAATGAGATGGCTGATATCTGTGCACTTGACACAGACTCCGGACGATCATACTTTGTTGCAGTTCACTATTTATATTTATTTTTATGGATGTATTACAATGTTATACATTAAAAAACATCAATGTTAATTAGAACACTTAATTATTAATATTAATTGATAACAATTGAATTATTATATTATATATTATTAAATACTTATTTTATATATTTAATCATTTATTTATTTAATTAATGTATTATAATATAATACACTAATGAAAATGTTATTATGAATCAATAAATATTATTAATAATAATAAGTAATTTTCAATACAAATTTAAGCATTCCAGTTTGTTTTGTTTCAGCTGATGGAGTATGAAGAGATGTTACAGTGAGTGAGTCAAATATTCTGAGAGAAATTCAATTCAATCTCAATATATCGATGATCTGAAACATTCAAATATTTGAATGGAGTTCCTGGCTTGAATGAATGAAAAGATAATCGTTAAATATAGTGTTTATAATAATGTTGGGAAATATACTGTGTGTGTGTGTGTTTGTGTGCGTGTGAGTGCATGCTAAAGCAGGAGGATGAATGATAATAATAATAATAAGAGGCACGAGGAATAACAGCCTTTTGTTATTCCTCGCGACTCTTCTTATTAGTGGTGCTGTGCTCTGGACCCCTATAGCTTTGCTATGTGTGTGTGTGTCTGTGTGTGTGTGTGTGTGTGTGTGTGTGTGTGTGACTGTGTGTGTGTGTATTAAACTGACTCATTGATAAATCTGTCACTCTCTCTTCTTATTAGCGGTGCTGTGCTCCGCACAGCCCACGATGGGCCCCTATTGCTTTGCCATTGAGGGGTCCCATTCCGTCATCCCATTAATTCCTTATAAGAAAATTTTCGAGGTTTTGCTATTCTGAGGAACATTGAATGGATTAAAAGATAATTGTTAAATATAGTTTGTTAGGAAATATCCTGTGTGTGTGTATCTGTCTGTCTGTCTCATGTGTGTCTCATGTGTGTCTCCTCTCTGTCTGTCTGTCTGTGTCATGTGTGTCTCCTGACTGTCTGTCTGTCTGTCTGTCTGTCACTCTCTCTGGCCCAGCTGATCTCGGTTGCTAGGTGACAGTTGGCGAGGGCCTGTGGCAACGGTCGTCCCAGGCTGATATGAGACTGATTTCTGCCTCAAATCTAGGACGTCAAACTAGTGCTATTTAGCCAAAATCATACATGAAATCGGCAATTTTTTTTGACGATCGAGCCAGAAAGGCCTTAAAGAAGACACTCATGAAGTTTCGTGGTCCTAGCTTCAGAAATTTGGAAATAAGAGCGAGTTAAAAAAGGGTGCCGTTTCGAAAATCCTCTTCCCGATTTACATTGGAGTGAATAGGACTGTTGAGAGCTACTCTTGTCGGTTAGAGACAGTTCATTCAAAAACCGTAAATCCTACCGATAAAGTGGACACATTGGGAGAAAGAAGACACGTGTGGCTACAACTCTGGAAAATAACACTGTTTTTGAGTGACAGATGTGGCCGGGATCATCATGGAAAGAGAACATTTCTGAGATAATTTTTTAGTTTTTGCCACTGTTTCAGTTGGCCCCTGCCACTCTGCTGCACGAACATTCCGCCATACACAATCATTGAAAACCCTAAATTTTTCCCAAACCACTCACCGTGATTAAGGGGTCAGAGTTCAAAATCTATACATCGTAGGAAAAAAGTTCAAATACAACTCAAATAGACAAGACTTGTGCCTACATTTTAAAGTTTGAATGGTGTTTCTAAGTGAACGTATGCAAGGGCAGGAGATGTTTGAAAAACGTCGCAGATTTGCGACTTTTTTGACCTCGTCCCATTCATTCCTTATGGGAAATTTTGCGCAGTTTTTCGCGTCTTACGACGCGAAAAATTTAAATTTTGGTGATAAAAATAATAGCATACCGAGTCAGATCAATCCGCACGTTTTGATGTCATTTTTGTTTGTGTGCGCTCAACGGTGCGGGGCG
>CAEMYA010000209.1:0-29732 GCA_903131615.1 Diplodus sargus
GAACATCCGTCATTCCGGCAAAATGAACACCCGTCATTCCGGCACAATGAACACCCGTCATTCCGGCACAATGAACACCCGCATCAGGGGCTCAGAAGCCGATTCAGGCCAACACGCCAAGACTTTGCCCTCCCAAAGAACAGGATTGATCGGAGGCCCAAGAATGGTAAGTATCCGGCAAAATCTTCTGACCGCGCCCAAAAAGAGAGTCAGAAGTCGGTCACGGTTGACATGCTCCAACAATACGTTAGGGATGCATTTAAACAATTCAAAGAAGATCCTAAAAACGGGCCAGATCACGGGGCCCCGCCACAATGACTAGGCGTAACTGCCCCCACCCCAACCACTAAGGTTTACCTTGTGGGCTGGGAGAGAGAGGCAGGTAAAGCCGCAAGTCTTCCCGAAAAGTCCACTCCAGCCCCCGCCGGATCCCCTTTTCTCACATTCTTGGGTGACCTTGTCCGCCAAGGCAGCGCCAAACGGATCTACACCTGGATTACAATAGGGCAATGTATCAGAACTCTCGCCTTGCTCGATTCTGGGTCAGAAATCAGTTTGATGAACTCTGACATGTTTGAAAAGGTTGCTAGCGCAATGCTATCTCTTGGGAGACCTCTCCAGATCGAAGCGTGCAATCTCAACATCACGTCCTATACTCAAGACAAGTCAGCCGTCACCAGACGTGCTTGGGTTGACGTGAACTTTCAAGAGATGTCACTGATACACCCTATCTACATCTGTTCACTAGATACCGAACGGCTGCTCATTGGTCAAGACCTTCTTGATCGCTTGGCTCCTCTCATCGACTGCCATCGGGGGCACATCTGGGCTCAGGTAGGGACACCAAAACCACTCAATCCCGACATCAACCCATCAGGTCCTGATAGCCACATAGCGGCTATTGAACTTCAAGAAGCCATGGTGGCGCCCCAAATACGGTCCAGTCTTGACCCTGCTCTCTCGATGCAGACGGCAGACTCCATTCTGCCGCCAATTGGTGGACAAGAGTCAACTCCCCTTAAGGAACACCGGTCGTTCCTTTGCGCACTTGGAAACCCGGGCTCTACCTTGTACGCTCCCAAAGTCATTGGGGGAGCACATCTTGATGGCACCCCAGTCCCAGACGTGCTTCTAGCACTCTGGTCTGAAAAATCCGCCATTGACCAGGACCTTTTTGAGGACCTGCATAAAAAAAATCCTACACTAACTTTCGTGCAAAAACGCCATCGTCTCCTTTCAGCAGGAGTCCCACAGACCTCCCTTAAGGCAACCGGCGTATGTGCACTCCCGGTACTGGTTGGGACAAAACAACTGACGCACTATATGAGCATCGTCCCTCGACTTGGCTCCCCTTTCTTCATGGGGGCTGATCTTCTTGTTAGGCTTGGCGTGCAATTAGACACAGTCAACCAAGTACTGTGGTCCCTGGCCGACACAGACCACCACCCTTTGACCGGTGAACCGGAACACCTGAGTTCAGGCCAAACCATCCCGCACGCAGCTCAAGTCACAAATGAAATTGATGTGACAGTCCCAGCACAAAGCGCAGGATTCCCCATCCGTCTCGTCCTCATAAAAGGACAGAAACTTCCTGGCACGCAGGCATTCTTCCAACCTCTACCTCATTTCGGGGAACTCAACCTGACTGTGTGTGGTACACACCTGCTAGAGTTGAACAACAGATCAACTTACTTACTGGTACAGAACCTCACCCATGCTCCGATCCAAATGACGGCAGGACAGCCATTAGGGATGCTCATCGACAACTCGTTTTATGACTTCGAGTTGACGGTGCCCATCATCGGTGAGCTGCCCCCGTCATTGGTCCAAGCTGGTTCTCTACAAAATGTCCTGTTCACCGTCCCGACTAAAATGATCACTATTGCCCGCCACGAAGCCCTGCAACAGGAAGCGATCTGTGGCGCAAGTCTGGGCACGGAGGGCGAAATGTTTGTCTATTCGCTCGTAGCCCAGTCAGAGGTCACGAGCCTAGAGAGCCTCAAAACCCAGCATCCACCAGAAGAGGCGTATCCTGGTTTTGAGGCAGAAATCGAGCAACAGATCGCGAAAGCCGACGCGTTAACAACCGAAGGTCAGAGAGATGCCCTCCGAGAACTGTTTCGAGAGTTCCAGGCCATCTTCTCGAGAGATTCTAATGACTGTGGAGTCACGGATCTCCACACAGTACGCATCCCCACGGATCCGCAAGCTCCCCCGACCTTTGTACGTCAGTACAGGATCCCGTTAACAGCATATGAGTCCATTCAAGAAATCCTGGATAAACTGCTGCAAAAGCAAATTATCCGGGAATGCAATTCAACTTACAACTCGCCAATCTGGCCAGTGTTGAAACCCACTGGTAAGTGGCGTCTCACCATTGACTACCGTCCCCTGAACAAACAGGTCCCACTTTCCCGATGGCCAATGATCCACTTGGATCAGGAGCTGGCGAAAGTTAAAGGAGCCTGTTTCTTCTCGACCGTGGACATAGCAAATGGTTTCTGGACCATGAAGGTGGACCCCGCAGACCAGTACAAACTGGCTTTCTCGTTCTGCAACCGCCAGTATACTTGGAATCGCTGTCCATTTGGGTACTCAAACTCCCCAGCGGAGTTTAACATTTTTCTCCACAAAGCAATGAGTGATGCGGCAGCGCGCGGCAACCTCATATATGTGGATGACATCCTCATGAGGAGCTGCACTTTTGAAACCCACCTGGCAGAAATTCGACACGTGCTCAACCAGCTGACCAGAGCAGGAGCCAAACTGGCCATTGCTAAGGGCCAGTGGTGTCGCACCAAAGTCGAGTATGTTGGTCTGACGGTGGGGGGAGGTGGAATCGAACCTCAAGCTGGGAGAATTCGCGCCATTCAAGACATCAAAGCTCCAACCAATGTGTCTGAGCTGCGGAGTTTCCTCGGGGTCTGTAACTATTCACGGCAATTCATTGAAGATTATGCTGAGTTAGCTCGACCACTCACAGAACTCCTTTGTAAGGACAAACCATTCCAATGGGAGGAAGCTCAGGAGCTTTCTTTCAGACAAATGAAAAAGAAACTCAGCTCTGCGCCTTGCCTGGCTTACCCAGACAAAGACAGAGAGTTCCTCCTTGAGGCAGGCTTCTCACCATCATGCCTCAGTGCAGCCTTAGCTCAGAAATATGACTCTGACAAAAGAGTGGTAGCCTACGCCAGTCGACCACTGAGCAGCGTAGAGCTAAAATTCTCTGATTGCGAGAAAGCCCTGCTAGCTACCATCTGGGCAGTGGAACATTTTCGAAGCTATATTGGGGGCCAGAAAGTAGTAATCGAGACCTGCCACCAGCCAGTCACCTTCTTGAACAGCCAACGTCTCAGAGAAGGACGTGTATCAAACAGCCGGGTCGCCTCCTGGATGATGGCATTACAAGGGTACGACGTGGAGGTGAGATATGCCCAGAACCATAAAATGGCTCTAGGGCAAGGGTTGGCTGGCTGCCAACACTGCGATTGCACCGATCAACAGAACCCCATCCCCCTTACAGTGTTTACGTCAACACTGCCTTCCAGTCATCATTATTATGATGATAACACCTGCCAGGGCCTGCCGAAGGTCTTCATAGACGGCTGCTCATTCCACCATGAGAGCCAACTCAGGGCCGGCGTCGGAATTGTCTGGGACCACGAGAACAATGAACCAGATCATTATCACTTGGGTCCCAAATCAAGTCAATATGCAGAAGTCGCAGCAGCGCTGATTGTACTCCAACAAGCGGCCAAACTTGATATGATGCAGCTAGTCATCTGCTCTGACTCAAATTACGCTCGCCACAGTTTCATCTCACACTTCCCTACATGGAAAGTGAACGACATGAAGAACGCTCGAAATAAACCTGTCAAACACGCTGAACTGTTCCAGGCATGCGATCGGCTGGTCACAGACAGGGGCATAATGGTGTACTGGAAGAAGGTCAAGGGACACTCTCAGACCCCTGGCCCTGAAAAAGAAGGGAATGATGAGGCAGACCGCTTGGCAAAGTTAGGTGCTGAGAAGGGTACACCATGAGAGTTTCAGACCGACTGGCTCCCTACCCTCCAGACAGGCATAGTCAACGCCATCACCCGCAGACAGGCGCGAGAGGAACTAGAAAACTCTCAAACAAATGGTCAAACACTACACCTGGGTCGGAAGCCCAACGATGTAGATCTGGTTACCATGCAGGAACATGACCCTAATCTCCAAATCGTTCGACAGTGGGTCATCACCGCCCCTGAGGTAGAAACTCCTGATCCCCCCTCAGCCGGTTCCAGAGAACTGCAGGCTTACCATCGCGATCTCCCAGACTTAAAGCTGGAGAAGGACTTGCTGGTATACAGCCAGGGCGGTCAACAACCCACCCGCTGGGTTGTGCCAACGGACCATAGGGGGGTGATGCTCTCCCATGCTCACGACACCCCTATGGGAGGACACCGAAGCTACAAAACCACGCTTCAAACCCTCCAGCAAGTAGCCTATTGGCCATTTATGGCCCGCGACACGAAACTTTATGTTCAGGGTTGCCTGATCTGCTGCCAATTCCAGCCCTCTCGACCACTCAATCGCGCCCCACTTCAGGAAAGGGGAATCACATTTCCTTGGTCCCACCTCCAGGTTGACTGGATAGGACCTGTCCCCAAATCCTCCCGAGGTAATAAGTATCTCCTTACAGTCACTTGCTCTTTCACCAAATGGGTTGAGTGCCTCCCAGCGGCCAACGACACGGCCGTCACAACAGCGGTGCTGCTGATGAACCATGTTTTCAGCCGCTGGGGCCTCCCACTTTCCATTGACTCAGATAGGGGCACTCACTTCACTTCTAGCGTAACTACCGCACTGTACGACATTTTGGGGGTGGAAGCCAAATTCCACATTGCGTACCACCCACAGTCGTCAGGTCATGTTGAGCGAGCCAACCGTACCATTGTCAGCATGCTTAAGAAGTATGTCGGGAGTAATGGCAAAGATTGGGACATGAAACTCCCTTTGGTGTTGATGGCAATCCGATCAACCCCTCATCGCTCCACTGGAGTCACACCGTTCGAGATGATGACGGGCAGACAAATGACCCTGCCAATACATCTCTTGTACCATCCTGAGGATGCTAACATCGCAACCGCCTACACTGCACATCAGTATGTGGCGGACTTGCGAGAACACCTCCAAGCTACCTTCGCCTGGGCCCAGGTAAACCTGGAGGCCAGCGTGAAAGGAGCAAAAGCCTACTATGACAAGACTACGTCTAACCGAGAGTACGAAATAGGTAACAAGGTTCTGTACTTCAGGTTTGCACAACCGGCAGGAGTTTGTAAAAAATTCCTTCCCCGCTGGTCAGGCCCCTTCGAGGTTGTTGGTAAACTCTCACCAGTTGCCTACCGAATAAGAATCACTAAACCAAGGCAACCAGCAACCTACAAATGGGTCCATGCTAACCAAATCAAACTCTTCAAACCTTTTTCTTCCCCAGGACAGGCAACTAACCTCAGTCCTGATCAGGAGACGCCATCTCCTGATCCAGAAGATGCAGAGGAGTGCTAGGGACCAGAGTAGAACAGAAACGTGCATGCATCCCACAATTAGCATGCACTAACACAAAGACCCCTCCCAATGCTCATTAGTAACAACCATCTAATCTATTTTCAGGATGGAACTCGCTTGGGTCCTTGGCATCATCTTTGGCTTACGGGTCATCCTAGCAACTGAAATGACCGAACCAGGCCCTCCCACTGGAATTGTTCTACAAGAAACACCCGGACTGCTCATCACCCATTGTGATCTTTACACCCAGAGATTCTATGTACGCTTAGATCCTTGGGATGTGTACCGCAAGCACATCCGCCTACCTCCTAAACTGACAGAAGGGAGATTAAGTGGGGATCAAACCCACAACACCATTGAACAGGCCAAACAAAGAACTATCCATGTTCTTGAACAACTAGAAAAGTTCCTAACCACTGAGAAGGACCTAACTGACAAAAAGAGACCCAAACGATTCCTGGGCGCCCTACTCGCGGCAGCAACTGGGATCGGGTCCTTGTTCTCTATCGGCCTCTCGGCCGCCAACTCTGTCAGCCTAGGGACACTACAAAGGCACATGGGTGAACTTGAGGAAGAAATGCCAGAGATCCAACAGAGACTCTCCCTCCAACGTGAACGATTACAGAATCTGGGCGAGACCCTCAAGGATACTATAGTCACAGTAAATCTACATTCTGCCCTAATCAATAACACAGTGCATGCCTTAGAAACATTGTCAGAAGTAGTGAAGGAAGACATCACCTACGTACGGGTAGTGAGGGACCTAATGCAGGATCTCATCAGAGAAGTTAGCTCCTCAGTCAGCAGCCTCAGTGCTGGTAAGATACCAGCCTACCTGGTACCCTTAGACCTGGTGGAGAACATTCTTAAAGACGCTACTACCTCTGTCGTGCCACCTTTACAAGTACACCTGGCGTACAATCTTGGCAGCGCTATTCCAATTTCTGTAAACCCTCAGAACTTGGAGGTTGGTTTCATATTGAACCTACCAATAATCTGTAAACAGAATGTGTACCAACTTAAATCTGTGTCAAATGTTGGATTTTGGAGAGGTAACACACACATACATCTTAAGACACCACCAACAATCGCATACCACAACGACAACCCCTCACTCTACCTCGTTCCCAATCTTAATATGTGTACCAGGACAAAAGACATTCACTGGGTCTGTCCGAGTAACCCCTTCATCCGGGATGTGACTAACTACCTCTGCGGTTTGAGAACCGATGCACCTGAGCAAAAGTGCCAAGGTAGACTGTCCATCAAGGATGAGGAAGCAGAAACCGAGTAGAAAGAACGGGCAGGAGATTGCTCGTGAGTACACCCGCCACGGAAGCCATAGTGTCGTATGACCACCGTGATACAGCCGCTAAACTGAACCTGCCTAACCAGACAATGTTCATAACAGTTCCTAAAGGTGCTACAGTCCACATCCAAGACATAATTCTCCATCACCTCGATCCAGACAGACATGATGTAGAGATCGAGATCATGGACGCCTTTGTCGGCCAGAATCTCACGATTGGAGATGCTATTCAGCAACGACTCTTAGCTAAGGCACCAAAACAGTAAAATTCGAGGTGAGGCCAAATGGACTTACAACAATAACTGGACAAACAGGCAGATCCTCTAACCAGGCGCACACCGTTAGTGTAACCGCTATTGCGCTGCTGCTTAGTGGATGGACCATCACGGCAATAGTCGCACACATAATGTACAGATACATCCAAAAGCTCCAGGCAAAACTAGACTCTGCCCTCCTCATACCCACCCTTTTCCAACACCAGAGTGACACCATGCCTCTAGCCGCTCTCGGTCCTTCAGCAGGACCGACGAAGGTGTACTAACCATTTGCTAACAACCACATTTCCTCTCATTTCACCCATCTTTCTCTTTCTTCTTGTTTCCCTTGGTGTATTTGACATGTGTGAGAGAAATGCTGAAATGTTGTTTGTAAATTGTGTAGATAAGCTAGGGACATTTAAGAACATTCTGCCCAAACTGTGCCTCTCTGTCAATGCCCAGACATTAGCCTCTGAACTGCTTTGAACTAAACTGAACTGCTTTGAACTGAACTGTATTGTGAGACCATAGTCACTCCCTCATCTCAAGGACGTGTGGATTATACAACGGCCCATGTTTTCCGGGCCGACGGACAGTAAGGCCCTTGGTTTGCTCCGAAGGCCGTGACCAGCACCCCGCCCTTCGGACCAAAGGGGGGACTGTTGGGCCTCGTGCCTCCATAACACATATCTCAACAAAGAGAAAGGCCTGTAGTTGAAAACAGAAGCCTAAACTACTAATCCCCCCCCCCAGCCATGAACCGTGTCACCAGCTGACCTGCCCCGAAGACGTCACCTGGTCCCTATTGGCTGTGAGCCAGGAAGTTCCGCCAGGATCACGTTGACATCACCCACACATTAAAAGGTCACGCACCAGAAGGACCGGCGTATTTTCCCGACAGCTACGTGGCGTATAACGTCTGTAGCCGTTGTCTTAAGGATACAACCTGAGAAACGTTTTTCCCCTCCTTTTTGTTTGAGCTAGAGTTCAGTTCCCTCCTCGGTGGACGAGATAGAGACTGTTTTTGGCTTCACTTTCGTTTTGTTCGAACATTCAGTACTGTTTTTGGATCCTGCGAGGAACGCTGCACAACCCAGTCTTTCCCTCATTACCTGCAGAAGGAAGGAAAGACTCTTCAGAAGGACGAGACCGTCCCGATAAACGAACTTCGATTCACTTTCCGGCCACTGTTCGAGGGAGAGATGACCGCTGTGCACCACATGGTCGTTGTGTTATTTCATTTGTTGTCTGCTAAGCCCCGCTTAGCTTCTTCCCTCTTTTACTAACACACACACATACACCCACACGCACATACACGTGGAGATAGATATAATGTTCTGGGCGACCTGTTGTAACATATAGTAGATAACTCCGCTGTAACCGTGTGTCCAGTATAGACGTGTGTCCAGTATATCCCCTTTGACTGTAAAGACGGACTTCCACTATTTCGGAACTGTGGGCATCATCCCTGTAAATTCAACCCTCGTGTGACCAAACCGCACATGAGATCCGAGACGGCGCAACCGCTGCCTTTGTTCAAATCTCGTGCGCACGTGTAGTGATCACCTGTGGTCGTTACAGTCAGTGCCGCCATTTTTGAATTCCAGGTACATGAATCAGTGGGTCCGTGTTCATTAATGACTTCTAGTTACCTAGGTTTCATTAATCAACTATAATAACATTTAATTAATTAATAATTAACATTAATTAATTATCAATTATTAATAATCAATAATCAATAACGATTCCCAACACAGTTACATAATGCGATTTGGTATGTAGGGACAACGCTTTGATAGAGGGCCGCATCCAGTAACTTTTCATGCGCCAGATCGACGACTGAGTAAAACCTTAATGGTGATGAATCAGGAAATTCCAGTGAATGTAACTACAGGGAGTTTTAAAGGCATTTGGTGGGTTTGTGGCAAAACCACATACTTATTTTTACCCTATGGATGGACTGGATGTTATATTGCAAAATTGAAACTCCCGTATGAAGTGTTGACTGTCAGGCAGGGACAAGAACCAAACAAAACTAAGCTTAATAACATCCCTGGTAGCAGGAATAAGAGAATTGGCACAATTTCACAGTCTAGATGCCTATCATTGGGTGAAAAATGGGGACTGGGATTATTTCCATGGTATGGTGTAACGTTTTTGGCTGATCATATCGATAATATCACCTGCACCTTACAAGGTTTTGCAAATGAAACTATCAAGGGATTTCAGCATTTGTCTAACACACAGAGAAGCCACAGATTGACACTATTGAAACATGACATGGCTCTTGATTATATTCTAGCTAATCAAGGAGGACTGTGTATGGCTTTGAATTTGACAGGAAATGCTTGTTACGTGTTAATTCTCGATAACTCTAATAAAATGACCAACGTGTTAGATGCCCTGCGTCACATCCGAGATGCGTTTGGTGCTTCTGCTGGGTTGCGATGGTCTGCAAACTCTTGGCTACAAGCTAAATTTGGACCTATGGGTGCCATGGTGGCAGTACTCATCCTGGCATTGTGTGTGATGTTTTGCTTTTGCACATTACTGTTAACTTTTGCTAAAGCCATGATACTGCGTTGGGTTGGATTGGTGATGCCGGGTGATCAAACTCAGATACCATTACTAAAAAAGAATGACTCAGAAGGAGAGGAGGAAGAAGTGATAGAAAGCGAGATAATTGATAAGTACCCAATCTGAATATTTAACGTATGTAATTTATCATTTGTTTTGATGTTTTTGAACTTCAGTTATCTAATTTTGACTGGAGTTATACTTTTTATTTTGATAAAAGTATGTTAAATAGTTGTTGATAAAATAAATTAACAAATGAATGGTTATTTATAATAACCAGAGAAAAACAGCAACGTTGCCTGGAACAGAGGCGTCCAAACCTTGAAATGGGAATCAGACGAGACAAAGGGGGGAACAAATAAACAAATAAAAGATTGAATGCAAAATTGAAAACCTGAACTTTGGAAAAAGCATAATATTGAAATGGAAAGATAGTATGCCATACTGTTTCTGTTCCTGAAGTAGGGGTTGGATCACAACTGATCTGTTTTTGGAGTGGGGGAAGCAGTTTGTGGAAATGCTCCCTAAGGACGACCTCAGACCCACATGTGCTGTTGCTGGATGGCCACACCAGCCATGTATTCAACCTGCAATTCCTGAGGCTCAAGCAGTCTCACAGGGTACACACCACCCACTGCCATACAGGTAGACAGCTTCCAAACGTGTCATCACACATATGAAATCTTAAAAAAGGTTAAACCTGTTAAGGAGGTGCGCGAGGTAATTTTGTCAGTAGGGCTTAACTGTCTCAAGCGTCTACTTCCAACGACCACAGACAAACAATTTCCCAACGCTAAAATCCGAGTACTCGTAATCAACTACTCAGACTGGACACAGATCAACAGCGTCTTCTAGAATCAGTCAATAGAACTATGACTAAAAAATGTGACTTCCTTAACGATATTAATAGGCTTCATTTTCAGGTGACTCAGGATAATGTCCACTGGACACCCAGCACAGCCAAAAAGATTTTACATGCTTGGATGGATCAGTTAAACTTGTAAAAGGGGATAAGGAACCATCCCATCCCTCTTATCCAACATTATGAATTTCTTTGCCTCATATCAATTAAGCAATTTTTTAGTGAAGATTCTGGATCATTTCTCATAATTTAGATTTACATTTACCGTTTAAGTCAATTGACGTGGGAGCCGGACAGTAATATTATATCTGAATCCATAAACAGATTATACAGGATGTTGCTGCATTCACATCACTTAAAATACCTTGAAAAAAAGAAAACTTTCCTGCGAGTAATATCACTAAAGGACAACGTTGTGCTTTAACATCTTTAATGAAGCTGGATCATATATTATCATCACGCCGGTGGATAAGGGTGGACAGATTGTCCTCCAGGATCACACTAGTTCCCTCATAGAGGCAAATAGGCAGCTGAAAGATAGAAAGTATTACATTCCGCTCGCACAGCCAATGCAACCTGAAACACATCAAATGATTCAATCGTTAAAACTTTGTATATTAAAAATGTTAATTTTAAACCACTCTTACGGTTATGGTCCCGAAAATCCACAAGTCTCCAGAGTCCTGGCACAATTACATCAGAGCTATGTGAAAGATACTTACGACTTCGTGCAGAAATCATCACTGTCAGTCCCCACAAGCACCTTCCTCTTTTCTATAGACGTGGACTCTCATTACACCAATATGGACACAAAGCGAGGTTAAGCAGCCATTAAAACAGCTTTCCAATGCTACCCGAGGTTAGACAGACCGGATGATGAAATACTAGAGTTGTTAAATATTACTTTAACAAGAAATGACTTTGAGTTCAATAACAAGCATTATCTTCAAATGTGTGGTTGTGCGATGGAAAGAAAATACGCCCCCGCTTATGCGGACATCTATATGGCCGAGTGGGAAAGGACTGCTTTCACTAGGTGTACCAAATTGCCTATACTGTATTTGCATTACCTGGATGATATTTTTGGGCTATGGGCCGATATGGAGGCGTCTTTCAATGAATTTGTGGCACGATCAACTCCCATCACCTGCAAATAGGAGACACTATGAGGGAGATACCATGAACGGCATTTAAGATTCGTAAAAATACAGATTGAAAAAGCGGATTTGTTATTCTAATTTTTTTTTTTTTTTAGGAGTGGCTTCCGTCTGGAAGGTTCTGGAGCTCTGTCAGAGTGACCATCGGGTTGTTGGTCACCTCCCTAGCTAAAGCCCTCCCCCGATCACTCAGAGGGATGGCCAGCTTTAGGAAGAGTCCTGGTGGTTCAAAACTTCTTCCATTTACAGATGATGGAGGCCATGTGCTCATTGCGATCTTTAAAGCAGCAGACCTTTTTCTGAACCCTTCCCCAGATCTGTGCATTGAGACAATCCTGTCTGAGATCTATAGACAATCCCTTAACTGTGGGACCCCATATAGACAGGTGTGTGCCTTTCCAAATCATGTCCAATCAACTGAATTTGTCACAGGTGGACTCCAATTAAGCTGTGGAAACATCAAGGATGATGAGTGGAAACAGAATGCACCTGAGCTCAATTTTGAGCTTGATCACAAAGGCTGTGAATACTTATGTACAAGGGATTTCTTCGTTTTTTATTTTGAATAAATTTGCAGAAATCTCAAACAAACTTTTTAAAGGTGTAATTATGGGGTATTGTGTAGAATTGAGGAACAAAATGAATTGAATCCATTTTGGAATAAGGCTAAAACAAAACAAAATGTGGAAAAAGTGAAGCGCTGTGAATACTTTCCGTATGCACTGTGTTGTGTGGATCACTGAACTGATGAATGTGGGCCAGGTGGAGTCCCCCGCCAGCTCGGGCTCCACCACCCCTTTTGCCTCCTCGTCCCAGGAGGAGGGACTGGGGCGGGAGGGAGTCTCTCTACCCGCGTTACGGAGGCCAACATGCCATCCTGACACCCCTCAGAAGATCAGGAGGTGGGCTTTGGAGGCAAGGGAGCACGTGTTGGTTATTGGGGACTCCAACCTGGCTAGAATTCAACCACATGATTACTCATCAGTTCAGATTGATGAGTTTCCTGGTACACAGATCCACCATCTGGTGGGGATTTTGGTAAAACTGAACCCTTGCACAGAGACTCAACGCGTGATACTCTCAATCAGCCATAACTACTACTTGAGAGAATCTACTGGAAACTATATATTTAAAAAAAATTTAAAAATCAGCAAGTACTGGCAATGGCAAAAAAAAGCCTTTCCAAACGCCCAATTGGTGATTCCCCTCATCCAGTTCTCCAACTGACTTGCACAGAGAGTAAAAGCAATTAAAAAGGAAACCAATATGCACCTATGGAAAACCTTCAGGACATTGAACAGGGTGAGGATGGTCTTTAGACTTCACACACATTATCCTTCATTGGACAGCAGAAACAGCTACAAACATATTTTCCTCTTGGATGGAACAATGAAACCAATTCCTGGGGGTTCGAGATTATTCTCCCCCACAGATGTGAACACACAAATATAATGAATCTTTTACCAACTTTTGTTTTATAAGGGAGGCTGAGAGAGCTCTTGGAGAAAGGCCTCTTTAGCTCCAACCCCACAGAGGGTGGATAAGGATGAGTTGCGATGAGACCTGCATTGTTACCATAGGACCCTAAAACTGTTGAGTCATTTCGACTACGCCACAGACTCCTCCGCGGATCCCTTTTACCAGATCCTCTGAATGGGAACGGGCCTGTAATCCATCTGCAAAAACAAAGTCAACATGTTGATTCCACAGAGAAAAGCACTGATAGCTCTAAAGCGCAACCAAGATAGTCATAAAGCCAGCTGAAAAGGGATCCAAAATTGTGATGTTAGAGCTCAATATCTTCTTAAGGCACATAGACAACTTAACAATGCCAAGCATGATGAACCTCTTTCCCACTCACTGCAACAAGAGACCCAGATAATCCACGAAATCATGACCAAATTGTATGATAAGAAATATCATGGCCAAACAAAAATTCTATTTGTTTGGACCAGATTTGCCACATCCGCGTAGATTCTATCTTCTGGCCTAAATCCATAAGGAACCAGTGACTTTGATGGTCCCATAAGGTATTCCTTGAGTGAAGGTGAACTCATTTCATCAGATTGTGGGAGCAAGTCATATGTGGAAGCAAAATATATAGATCCCTTTTCAAAGCCTCTGTCACAACAACATTCGAGCTACGTAAAACATACGTATGAAATTGTTCACCAAGACTGTGAGGGTGCCTTCTGGCTCAGTGTTCTTCTGTGGATATAGACTCACTCTATATGAATAACACTAAATTGGGCCTAAAAGCAGTGAAGCAGATTTTCAACCATCATCCAAAACAAAATCAGCCGGATGAAGCCCTCCTCCATCTACTGGAACTAAGTCTACTCAGAAATTGAGTTTAATGATAAGGCCTATCTCGAAAACCATTGGACGGCGATGGGAAAGAAATGTTTGCATATGCTGGGTTAAATATGTATGGCAAGCTGGGAACATACTGCATTTTCAAAATGCTCTAAATTGTTGTCACGTCACATGAGAAATTTGTACGTGAGAGGCGGAGTTCAAGGAATTTATTCATGTCCTAAATCCACAAGTCCATCACGGTCAAATATAATTTACAAACTGAGGCCGTTGGGTTTAAAGACACTCAGGTCTTTATTATTAAAAGTTAAGGACAGCAATGGCATTCGGAAACTAGAGTATTTGTTTATTTTTTTTAAACAGACACTCATGCTCTGTTGCATAGCTACCATCCGCAGCACTTTCAGGGGGATAGTTAAATCCCAGCTGTTAAGATTCCTTCCTCAACATATATTGTGCCTCTTCCTAAAATCAGGAAATAACTTTGTTGAAAACCCCAATGTAAAAAACAATTTTGTTTTAAAAAGCAATTTTACCAAAAAAAACTTGTTTAAAGAACAACTTTTTTGTCTTGATTCAAGAAAGACAATTTTGTTTGGGGACCCTTGAGCTAGAGGAAACAAGTTTGCTTTGAGGGCTATCTGTCATAGGTAAGGGGGTTTAAACTATTTCTAGGCTGCGTGCCTGTGCCCTTTTTTTCAGCCGAGTAGTCCAAGACTCTTTAAACTTTCATTAAACCTAACCTGCCAGTGCCACAGTACCCCCTTTACTAGTCCTTTGTTGAGTACCCATCAGAGCAATGGAGACTGAGAGCTTTTATGCTACGACTTATTGCTCTGATTAGACTGATTGCCAGCAGCTGCCAGAGACCACACTCCCTCTTACATAAGCCTGCCTGCCAACACCTTTTCCTTCAATCCTCTGAAGAAGCCACAGTGTGGTGGAACTTTAGGAGCTGTCTTCCTGCACTTCTTGTACATTTTAACATATTTGCTGTCGGTTTTACTGATGAAGTACTATTTTAAACGTAGTTAATAAAAAAATATACATGGCACATGGCACTTTACACTGAAGCACTTTGTTAATTACCCTAGGGTAATACAAAGACCAAAAGCATGTGTATATATAGGGACTTTTTTGTGTGAAATCTTCCTGTGTAGTGTGTGTGAACTGCAAATTGTCAGACCCCAGCTTTGTTGGGCTAGCATGTAGCCAACAACTGTGGATTTAAAGAGTATCTCTTTGACAAAGTGAATTTGGGAAGTTACTAGCGCCATTCACACAGAGAAGCTGCATTAACGCTGTTCGCCAATTCCCTGCTGTTGGTCATTTACAAAGAGCAAAAGACAGACAAACTACTGAGTAATTCACACAGAAAGCTGGCGCTGCGTCATGTAACGTTGTTTTGTGGAACATTTGTCTTAAGTTGAGTGAGGGACCTGTGCAGTAAACGGACTGTCTGACACGCCATCGATACGTACAGCTGGCTTATCCAATCACACCGGTTTGCCGCCTCAGCAGTTAAAAATTCTCTTATTTGTATATTGTGTGCTGTGTTCCACCTTGGAAATTGTGTCAAAGAGGAAAAATGGGAGACCTATATAGCACCGGGTACCCCTAGAGGATATTGCCAGAGTGCAACAACCTGAACCAAGTTCAGAACGTAGGCAGGACAAAAGTAATTTTAAATTACTGCAAGCTGTACAAGTAGTAAAATGGGATGTTCCATTGCACGTGCATGTGTAAAAAAAAAAAAAAAGGTGTGAAAATATACACACGTGTGAGTGTGACCACACCTCCTAGGTGGGTGTAGCCATACCTTGTGGGCGTGTGACCACCCCTACTGGGTGGGGGGATCACACCTATTGCCTTGTTCCCTCCCACAGTCTAAAGGCAGCAACACACCGGCCCAACCGTTGGACGTCTGAAGCGTTTGGAGAGACTCGGACGAGGTCGGGAACATTTCTGTCTGGTGTGTTCAGCTTCATCTGAAGCTTTCGGAGCCGTTCGGACGTTTTCTGCTCCGACTGAGCATGCGAAGTCTGAGGAGGAGGGCTGTCGGACGTCTGAGCCATTGGACTCTCTGGTTGTGTGCCATCTGAATGGCCGTTCTGATTGGCGGTGTACTAGCTAATCAGCGCGGTGTGTGGGAGGGCGGAATACTGTGTGCGCTTTGTTTTTCTATGAACTCTGTTCCGTCATCCCTCGTCTTCATGCTTTGCAGTACTGGCACGCGACTAGCAGTTATGTGCGTTCAGGACGAATTAATTTATGTTCGTTTGTTTATGCCTCGCTGCATGTTTAGTGTGCAGCTGTTTTTATCTGAAAGTTAAGTCACGTTTTGAGGGAAAGTAAAGAGAGCTGCGTGCATAAGCCTCTCGTTTAAAACTCACAACACAAGCGCCAGCTGCTTATTGCATCTCTCGAAGCGCAGAACGTACACGCTGCTGTGGAGTAGGCAGCAAGTCGAAGTGGTGTGTTTCAATGCAACTTTTGTGCTGAACGGGTCAGACGAGACGCAACAGAGTGGTCGGATAAGGCAGTTGGACGTCTGGGCGGTGTGTGGGGGCCTTAAACTGTATAAATGTCCTTACCATTCGTGGTCATTTCACCTTCCGGATTTCTTCTGAGCAACAAGGGCCCTCTTCGTCGTCATGGCAAACGGAGGATGTATCGGTCTGAAGGAGGCTTGCAGCGTTGATGGTATGTCCCGCTGTCAGTATCCTAGTGCTGCCGTTGTGGATGTCCCGCGTTCCAAAAAGAAGCGAACGGTTGGCAGTTTGACTATCAATGCTAACCCTATCCCTGGGCTGGGGGTGGATGTAGAGTATGTGGGTCTAAATGGGTATGTTTACTCTGTGAAGTATCACGATGGAAGAGTCAAGATGAGTGTTGACTGTCACTCAACTTTTGGAGTTGATGTTACGCAGGTCGGGAGTATGTCTGTGAAAGACTGGAAACTGTTTTGTTCTGTTGTGTGCTCAGACCTCGACCAACCTGGGTATCCAGAGACGGTTTATGTGTCACAGTTGGTCAGTGCTACAGGTCCCGAGCTTTATCGGGTTGTGGGGGACCGTTTTTTCATCTATTAGATGATTTTGTTTTTATCAGTGTTTGAAGACAGGGAGAGGTTGATTGTGGCCAGAGGTCACGAAGAATGGAAAAAATCAGCCGTACCTGCTCAATTTCGAAGAGCATGGTTCAAAAACATTTTCTTTATCCAGTGGTGTGACTGGGGGGGTCTGCAAAGGGTGTTTTAGAGAAGTTGATGGAGCAATCAAACGAGACCGGATCATCAGTAGCTATGAGAATATTAGGAAACGTCTTGTTTTTGACGATATCGCCTGGTATCCAAAGCGGTCTCCTGCCTGCCTTGTGTAGGCCGAAAATCATCAGACACACGGACTGCTAATAGCAAATGGTAGGCATATTGTGAATAATTTCAGTTTGTACTCATACTCACAGTTACAAATGTGTTAATTTCTGATTTACCTCTAAATGTAGTGTCATTTTATTTATATATTTTTTTTCTCCCAGAGCACAGCCCTGCTTCTCCATCCATTTTGGGCGACTTCACCTCATCTCCTTATAATCAGGCCTTGGTTTGGCCACCTCCTTGGTCACCTACATCATCTACTCAGCAATCGCCTCTCTGGTCTCCTCACACATCTCCCCAGCAATTTCAACCTTGGTCAGTTTCGCCGTCTCCACCAGTTCATCAGGATCCGATTTTGCAGCCACCATCTTTATCTCCCGGTGCTCCTGCTCTGTTGGTTCAAACCCCTCCATCATCTCCACCTTTGTATGACACACAAGATCTGACTGCTGGGCAGTCGGATAGAGTGTTTATAGATAGTGTGAAAACCATCACCCTCCATCTGTTAAATACAGTCTTGTATAAATACTGGGAAGAAATTTGTTATGGGTGTCAGATCGACCACCCCAGCCAAAAACATAATGACTGCGTGTGGGGGATTCCTGATTATTTCTACGAGGACAAGTTTGAGCAACTTTCAGAGAGACTGGACTGATCGATTTATTCCCGCCATTCAAAGATTTTTAGTCGCAAAGAGAATCTGTCGAGGAGGCGAGAGTCCAAGGAGCTGCTGAGGCCATTCTACACGAGTTGAAAACGGTAGAGAGGATCACTGATAAAATCACAAAGATGTATGAGACAAAGATTGGTGATGACTACATAAAAACTGCAACTGCGTGTTATTAGCGATTATTGGAAGGGGGAAGATCATTGATGTGGGCTGTGACAACTTTGCTGTGTTAAATGATGTGACACTTATTCATTTTTCTTTTTGGGTTTTGATTTTGATTTTTTTAACTTTTTTTATTAATGCTTTTTGTGTTTTAAAACTTGACTATGTTTGTAATGGTTTCTATTATTAGAATTTAACGTTTGACATTTTGTTTGACTCTGAAATAAAAGTTTTTGTAAGAAACACAGGCATATCATTCCTGTCTTAATATTAACATGGAGAGTACAATGCATAAGATTTATTACGACCCTGCTAATCCAGGAGGTCTTGGGAGTATCAACAAACTTCGCAACGCTATGCGGGATTCTACGGAGGTTGCCCCTACGATATCAGATGTGAAACACTTGTTATTGGGACAAGATGTCTATACACTTCATGCCAAAGCAACTCGACATTTTCCTCGGAACAGGGTTTTGGTTGGCGGGATTGACAAACAGTTCCAAATTGATCTAGTAGATATGAGTGAATATTCTGGTGAAAAAGATGGTGTGAAATTTCTGTTAATGTGTATTGATGTCTCCATAAATACGAATGGGTCAGATGTCTTAAGAATAAATCAGGCCTTAATGTTACAAAAGCTTTAAACAGCATACTGAGTGAGGGTCGTATACCTACAAAACTCCAAATGGATGCGGGCACAGTTTTTATAATAAACACTTCAAACAACTGTTGGACCAGTATGAAATTCAACATTTTTCAACATCAAACGAAACTAAGGCCAGTGTGGTGGGGTGTTTTAACAGAACCTTCAAGACTCGAATGTGGAGATATCTATCGTCTGTTAATTCACACCGATATGTGGACGCAATTCAGGACCTGGCCACTTCCTACAACAAATCTCACCACAGATCGATAAAGATGGCCCCTAAGGCTGTTAATAAACACAATGAGAAAACTGTCTTTGACAATTTATATAAGTTAAAACCCCATAGATTGATAGCCTTTAAATACAGTTTGAGGGATAAAGTGAGAATTTCAAAACTTCGGTGTGTTTAGAAAAGGTTACGAACAGAGCTTAACAGACGAATATTTTACAATAGCCGAGCGTGTAGCAAGAGACCCACCTATGTACAAACTATTAGATTGTGGGGGTGAGCATTAATGCAAAATGCATAGTAACCTCACAATTATCACGCATGAGTCTAGTGTACACAAATAGTTATTTTTTCAGGCGCTGAAGGCTATAGCTTAACATTTAAAGGGCGTTTAGCAGTGATGTTAGGTTTCAACCCAGGGGAGGCGGTCCATATACCTGCTACCCTGAATTTCAAAAAACAATACACTGCTCCACATCCTGCGGATATACACGCAGGAATGTATAATATTTTTATTTATAGTGATATTGTGAATTATCAACTAGTGGCGGGTAGCTATGTGCCACTTCTCCGATGTATAAATGTGTCGGACGAGCCAAGGCGTATGCCCACTCTGACTTATGACAAGCCACACTACACATCGCTCTCCAAAACGGTGATAGATGCTATAGAGATCTCACTAAAAAACGATCAAAACCAATATATCCCCTTTGCGTTCGGTAAAGTAATTGTTAAACTACACTTCAGACCTGTGAAGCAGTTATTTTAAGTACTGTCTGGAAAATGACACATACCCCCTTCACACGTGATGATGCCAGATATGTCATATTATATGAACCAGGCAGGTGGAGAGTTACCAGGTTTTATAGGGCGAGTACTCAATATGGCAGTGGACGAGGAGGTATATTTCATAGTCTATTTAGGATGGCTCTACCTTTGTTAAAAAGTGGGTTCAGCGTTGCTAAACCCCATCTAAGGACTGCTGCTACAAATATAAAAGGAGATGTTGTATCAAATATTGCCAGAAATACACTTTCAAGACGACAGGATGGGAGTGGCCTGATGGTGTACAGCAGAAGACCTTGAAAAGACCTCCTTCCAGACGGGGGCGTAGCCGTAGTGGGGTTAAAAAAAACGTAAAACAGCTAAAAAGAAAAGAAGTCAGTCACCAGGAATTACAGAGCACTGAGCAGACACTCCCGGGTAACATCTAGAGATATATTCTAAGCTAGAATTCTAAGAAGACAACCATTGCGCTCATCCACAATCAGTCTGAAGAATGTGTGAAGACCGAGCTGGATCTGTTTACCGTTCCCTTCACCCAGACATCTATAGAAAAATCTGTTGAAATCCCTCCTGTTTCGGCAATAACGGACACGGGTCCTCTGGAATTTTACATATCGGCTAGCGGGGAGGACTACCTAGACCTGAATGAATCATATCTTTATACACGTGTGAGGATTACAAATGCTGACAGCACAAATCTAGCAAATACAGCAGATGTTGGCTTTATAAACTATCCAGGATGCACCTTATTTTCCCAGGTTGATATAATGCTGGGAGATAGGCTTATAACACAATCTTCCAATACATATCCATACCGAGGCATAATTGAATGTTTAACTATGGAAAGGACACTCTGAAGACCCAGTTCGCCCCACCGTGCGACTGGCACACAGCAGAACTCTACAGCAGAGCTTTACAGCATACTAATACTAAATATGCACTAGACAGCGTCAAAAACATTCTCCATACCTGCAGGAACTACAGTATGCAATCAGGAAAATCTTATATTGGTCAGATTCCTAAATTTGTAATTATTGTGTTTGCTGATAACGAAGGATATACAGGAAGTTATACTCATAATCCCTTTAATTTTGAGAACTATGATACAGAGTTTATAAGTCTGCATGCTGGTGGACAGTCTTTTCCTGCAAAACTTTCAACCACTTTTTCAAAGAGGACAGTACACAAGAGAGTATTATCAGCTGATACAGACCACAGGACAACATCTGAAAGACAGATCGCTGGCCATATCGCGTCGAGATTTCGGCGCCGGTAACACTATTTTGTTTCAATCTGGAACCCGATGAGGGGAGCGCCGGGAATGTATCACTAATTAAAACAGGCAATGTGAGGCTGGAAGCCCGATTCCGAGTTCCTTTGCCACGTACAATTAATTCAATTTGTTATTCTGTCTTTGATTCAGTTATCGAGATTTCAAACAGGAGACAAGCACTGATGGATTACTATTGAGCTCATAATGAATACAGTTGAATTAACTGGTCTTGTTAGGAAAATAACTATTAATGATACATATTTCTTAAGGGTTTTAGCCTGTGATCAACTCCCTAAGCATGGTGTTAATAAATACCCTGCTATGTTGATTGTAAACACCCAGCCCTGTAACATTTCTGGTGAACACTGGTTGGCCATTTATATCACAAAAGACAGACATGGGTATTTGACAGTTTTGGTAATCCACCTGACAAATTTCCTAAGGAGATAAACAATTTTCTGATAAATTGTACGATTGTATCTCATTCTAGAAAACAGGTTCAAAATAACTTTGCTGTAACATGTGGTCCGCATTGTGTCTTTTTTTTATGTCATGTGCAAAAAGGAATACTGTATCGACGGCTGTTAAATATGTATGGACCCAATCTTGCATGTAATGATGCCATGGTATGTCGGTTTGTTAACAAAATACGGCCGGCCATATGCCGTGGATATAATTTTACGTGTGTGCAGTATGGAAAACAAATGTGTATTTCAATGATAAATGCTGTGTAAAACATGTCACACCAAATAAACATCAAACACAATTTCATTTAAAATGTTATTTTTATTCATTTTGTAAAAGTTATCACTGTAAAAATAATAATAATAATAATATAAAAAGAAACAATTATTACATTAACCATATGGTAATATAAAAATAAGGAGGGAAAAAAAAACACAAACAACAATGCTGTATTTGGGCGTAAAAAGAGAAATTACAAGTGTTTAGTCATCAAAACATTTGCAGCGCAGACAAAGATTTTATAATACAAACTACAGCATACATAAAATGACAAAAACCCCAAAAAACAATATAGTAAATATGAGTAATAAAACAATAATAATAATAATAATAATAATAATAATAATAATAATAATAATAATAATAATAATAATAATAATAAAAAAAAAAATAACGAAGAGGTATTTCGGCTGTTTGACTCCAACCCAGGTGTCCTAAGAGGGGTGCTGGTTCTGTGTTGGCTACCAAGATTTAGCCTTCTTCTCTTATGGCTACTGTTACGGCTCATAAAACTCTCATTATCAAACGTGTCATCGACCACTTTATACTCAGTAATAGCCCGGCGTACCATAGTGTTTGGAATGACAGATAGAGGAATATTTAAATGGGCCATAGTTTTTAAAAAAGCCTTCCACCCCATAGGTCTCGAAACATCTGGACCATTATGAGTTGCAGTGACACTTTTTACCAAATCATATAAATGTGAACCTTGGACAGGGCGGTTGTTGACAACAATCTCACCCTGATTAGTCCACAAGATCACATTTTTTGCACGGGCCATGGCTTCCAAAATGTGTTCGGCATTTTTCCTGCTTCTTTTAGGCATATGTTTTATTACCTCTTCACAGATTAAATCTTTTTGATCTTGGTCATCAATAGGTGACCCGGGATCCTCACTGCTCGGCAATGACAGGGTCAAAACTTTTTTTTCGAGCTCGTTCTGTTTTGTCAACACCAGGTATCTCTGTAGAATAACCGCATATTTTTTGGCCTTCTCATAAACATCGGTGTCTGGCAGGTTTAGGACATCAACCATGGCTTTATCCAATTCATTTTGTGCCGTTTGTCTTATGGTTCTGTTCTGCTCGTACTGTTGCGGTTGTTATAAGGCATCCAACTGATGCTGTGGCACCAGAAACATTTTCTGTGTATGTTCCATATTACCCTCTGTTAAAAAGACTGACTATAAATGGTATGGCTGCTCCTAATAGAGGCAATAAAAAAACCTCCAGACTGATTAATACTCTTTTTCTTTTTTTAAAAGTGACTTTTTTGTCAGCTACTAATCTGATGACGGCTTTCCTTTTTTTCAACTGCTTGTACTGTTTATCAGTCAAAGGGATGTTACCACTTAACACAGTGAGAGCTATTTCACACAGAGCATGGATAAAGTCTGAGCTAGCTTTCCCCACTATGACCCTTCGCATACGGGGCGTTGATTTATATAACAACTCCAACAAGGCCATATTTCTTTGCATACGTAATGACATGGTTACCCCTTCTGTTTTTTAGAGACATATGCAACCTTGACGGTCAGACAGTAAAGCTTTTCTGAGTCTTAAATAATCAGGTGTCTTGGCTTTATAATCAATAAGAAGATAACCATAAGTGGTACTGGTGGCGTCATTAAAAGCCTCCAAAAAGAATTAGAATTACCAGGAAACATTTGCCTATTAAAGTCATCTGGTATTTATCTCTGGGGTTTTTAAACAAAACAAGGTAATTGGTGTTTAAACTAATAGTCCGACTAGCCTTGCTTGAATAAACAAGTTTTGGACTAAATATATACAGCTCAAGTTCCTATGATGAACGTATTTTGTGAAAACCTTTTGCACTTCTAAATTCTTGCTGGCGTCATTCATCAAATTGTCTATAATGAGCAAATTGTTTTTCTCTGGGGGTAACAAAACATCATCACAAAGAGATTGGGGTAGACCATTCACAAAATTAACTTCTCTTATCTAAAGTAACTGATCATATAAAGGTTGCCAACAGAAGTATATGTACATGATATTGTCAATATTATGTGATATGGCTGACGATGCTTTTTCAACAACATTTAACAAAATGTCTTCCCGCAATTTGAAGGCCCGCTCACCACGAGACTAAGCGGATGTTGTAGTCTTGCATCAAATTCTTGCTCTGGTCTTATAGCCATAAGGTAGGGTAGCGTAATCACTCAACACACGCCGTTTGTTGTAGACAACTTGAACCTTTTTCGTAACTTTGTCATTCTTAAGATGGAAGTGCTTTTTGTCTCTTTTAATCGTTTCAGAAACAGTCATCACATGGGCATCTGTATTCTGATTGGCGACAAAGGCCTGAACCAGACCCACCAGAGACTTGGGGGTGACCACAGCTGTGTCTTTGGAGTTTAGTGTCACACCCTTGCATTTAACCGTTGTTTTAACGTGATCTGTGCGATAAGCATAACACTTCGGTTCCCCTGACACAAACTCTGTGATATAGTCTTCTTCAGGAAGGCCACACGAATTCCCATCAGTCAACTCATCAGTTAAATCCCCCAGGTATTCGCCTAAGGCTGGGATCCACTCGCCTGGCTGCGAAGTAAAAACAACACTGTCCGTATCGCAATACAACACACGCCGATCTACCTTATCCAGCACATCATACAGCATGAGACGGGCGTTGGCAGTGGTAAAGGCACCGATAAAGATATTAACATCTTTTGTTCTGGCTGCTTTAATATCAGCATGACACCACTGCACCATAGCCACATCATCTGATATGAAACAAAACTGCCGCACATCACTGCCGCACATGATCATTGATCACCGAACATCAGCTGTGTGAATCTTTGTGATTCTGTTATCAGCTCACATGAGGGGAGATTATTTATCCCCCACAATGAGTTTAGAAGAGTTTTGTTGCAACTCCTCACAGCCTTGTTGACACACATTTTGTCTGGGTCTAGCTGTATGCCCTCCTTTTTGAAATACTCCTCAATGTATTAACATGTCCAGGATAGCCAGAGGCCTCCTGCTTACATTTGAGAAAGGTCTTGACATAGTCCTTAAACAATATGTCTTGTTAGGGAAATGCCACACCTCGTCAATGTTCACAATCTTGTAACCTTTTTCAAGCGCTTTTTGAAGCTCAATTGAGACCCATACACCTGACAGCTGTCTGTCTTTGTCACTGTGTGCACAGGCGCTGGTCTGGTTCAACTCCTCGGCGCATGTTCGACATAATGGGAACATACGTTTTTTGTGACACCTATAGGGGAGGACAGGATGGAATAATCCTCTCGGGGAGATCACATCACACTTCACAAAACCGAAATACTTATCAATGGGACCAAAATCCCTATAGATAATCTGTGACTGTCCAAACGGATACTGTTTTTGAGAGTTCACCGCAGGATACAAACTGGTGAAGTCGTAATATCTCACCTTTTCACCATCTGCCACCTGGTGATACAACTTCACTGCATTTGTACGACCCCCAAACAGAGCCTCTCACGGGTCGAAACGTTCGGGTTTTCTGTAACTCTGTAAAAACCTCTGGACTCTAGAGTCATTCTTTTTACGCTGGAGCCATTCACACTCCCACATCACTTCAACTTCATGACCATATCTAACCTTCAAATCGTTCACTTTTGACATGAACTGGCCATAGAGCACACCGTAAGTCTCTCTGGTCACAGGATTTAAACTGGGCTGAGCGTAGCACTTGACACATCCGTGGTAAAAACAGCCGGCAAATTCATATCATTTTTTTTGTATCAGTTTGATAGGTCCCTACTTTGTGGATGGCTATCTGATGTTCGCCGTGGTTGATGGCATGTTTTATCTCAATATTTCGAGTATGACTTAGATATTCAAGCCATTGTATAGACACGTCTGAATATGCTTTGAACTGACCAACGTATGCACCATCATACGTGAGGGCGAGTGTGTCTTTCTTCAGAAACAATGTTTTAAACACGCCCATACAGCTGGATGCCAACGTGGTAAACACAAAGGGGTCAAGTTCTGTGCATTTGCGAAAAGTATCCTGGTAGATAATACATTCTCTGAGCAAGACATCCACATCATTGACACAATACCTCTGAATCTCTTTCTCAAAGTCAAAGGTTTCTCCGCAAACAGTATCATACCAAGCCATGAATGTGTTTTTTTCACTGTCACTCATACTGTCATAGCCGTAGTAGTACGGTTCTGGATAGGGACCCACATACTTTTCGTTCCCTGGTGTGTTGAACTTATGAGGGAAATTGCCTTTCATCATGTCCTCAAAACCTAATGCTGATATTTTCGACAAACGCATAGGTAGAAAGCTGAAAGAATCTATCCACCGCTGTTTGTATGCGCGGACATACATCAAAATGACTCTACTGCCGCGCATTGTCAACTCGGGTGTCAATCCTTGCTTAACCATATATTCCAGCAAAAGATAATTGTCAAACCCTGAGGCATTGTGAGCGATGAATGTGTATTCACTATATTTGGGTTTTCGATAGCGATCCACAAATGATACCACACAATTTTTAGACCGGGGAAACAGTACATGTTTTCACCGTTAAGGTCTTTTAAGCAACAAAAATTTGCTTTGTGTCTGATATTGTGATACCGTGTCTCAAAATCAAATACTAGGCATTTATCTGTCGGCTCCTTCTTTTTCATAGGTTGGATATAGCACTGATGGGGTGTCTTGACATCCATTATTTCTTCATCACAGTGACGACACCTAAGAGGTCGACATTTGTGTGTTTTACCTTTTTTCCACACTGTGTAGACACTACCGCATGTCTCGTAGTACTTAAGTCTGTCACACGGTATTGTTTTATGTATTTTCTCCACCATTTTGTGCTGTTTGAGACAAAAATTAGATCTACATATGCGGCTGCAACTACCACATTTTACAGGTTTGGTTGGGTGTCTATTACAAGCGTCTGTAAAACCGCTATGGCTCAAGACCGCTTCATATGTCTCGTAACAATAATTACATGTGTATGCCGAGCCAAAGAAGCCTGTCGGCTTTTCTATAACCATACAGTGTGTTTGTTGAACTCGTCGTGTGTTTTGCAGCACTCTAGACGTTTGCGGCCTGCTATGCGATGGAATATTATGATTTTCGCTTTTATCTCCCTCTCAAATGCCGCTACTTTATCAAAGGACACACTGCTTGTGAGATTACCCATAATTTTCAGATGAGTGTTTTCTGCATATGTATGTTCATTAAAACGCTGCTCTTCTTCTTCTGCGTTTTCTGCATATGCTTGTTCATTCACTGATTGTTCATGCCCTGTTTGTTGATGTTCCTCTTTTTGTTTCTCTTTTTCTTAAAACGCGCAAGACAGAGACTGAAGCATAAATTATTGACTCCGGCATTGTCAGGATTGAATAGAAAATGTGTTTTCTCTGACAAATCTTATCATACAGTATTTTATTACTACTTTTATGCTTCCCTCTGCTTCTATTTTGCACCACTGTAACAATAAACTCTAATTCGTCATCAGACATGGACGTGTCATTACTTTGCAAAACTTGCAAAATCTCCTCCAGAAACAAATCTGCATTGAATTGGTTGTCAGAGTTTAAAATAGCCTGTACGTCGTTGGCAAGGGACGGTCCTCTCAACCCCGCGTTTAAAATACTACCAGGATATTCCCTATTTAATGCTCGATCAATCACGCCAGACAAGCTCTCTCTGATTCTCATAGAGACCAAGTCGGGGTTATCAAGACTGATGTCTCTGAAATTGAGATGCTGATGCAGCTCGAACGCATTGAAATTAGGTATATCGCGGACTTGTATCGCTGGTCTCACCTCATCATCGTCTTCAGAGGAAATGGACCCCGTCTCACGCGCAACCATTGCATTCTGTTCTACTTCTCTATCACCGGCGCTGCCGCCTATCTGATTTATAGAGCAACACCCGCCAACACTGGAGGGGTCTACAGGACTCTGCGACATAGCTCTGTCAAGCTGAACGGCAAACGTCCTGAATCAACCCTGTTTGAAGTATCAAACCCTGCACTAGCGAACAGACATCAACATCATCGTCTCAATAACCGCATCAACGTTCGCTGTGGTATTATCCCCCACGCTAGCCATGCTAACATTATCATCATCATCGAATATCTCAATAATAAAGCCGTTATTGCCATCACCACAGGACACAGGGGCACAGACAGTCGCAGGAGACCCTTCATTAACACACGTAGAATTAGCACAAGCAGCCACAGGAGCTTCTTCAACAACAGAGGTAAAATTAACATCATTAGCAACAGTACGAGCAGTACCTTGGGTGTAAGCAACATGCGTCACACACCTTGTCAAGGCTTCGACTCGCCTAACCGGAACTCTACCCTGAACACCCTCACTAGTAATAGGCACAGCTCTCTCATCATCGGAGTCCCAATCGTCGTCAGCATCACTGATGTCTATAACAGTCCATACATCATCTTTAAGTTTGAAATTTTTTTTATGAGGAGCCATACTGGTTAATAATAGCCGATAGGGAGTGACACAACAAAATCTAATTCAGAAGCCTCTGCACCAGTGTTTCGAGCAAAATTGAAATAGATGTGTTACAAGCCGAATGCTCCCTCAACAGATGCCTCACAGCTGCAAGGTCTTCTTTATGCTGTGCTATAGAACTACCTAGTTGTACAATTTCGATTAGTTTTTCATTTTGTTTTGTCAGCAAGATTCTGTTTTCATTCACAGATTTTTCCAAAGCATTGTAACATTGTTGTAATTCTGCAAATTTACTATCTACTACATAGTCGGTTGGTTAGTCGGTGTCTGCGCCTCTGCGGCGAGTTGTACATCTAAACTGAGACCGGTGATGTTGAGCTCTTGTCTATAACGACTATTTAAATTGGGGAGCGCAAATCCCTCTAGGTAAGTCAAATGCTCTACCTAGTCAGTCTGATTAGTAATTTGACGGTCATTAAACATGTCTGATAAAGCCAGAGAAGCATATGTGAGGACAGGGTATTTATAAACACCATGCTTAGGGAGTTGATCAAAGGCTAAAACCCCCAAGAAATCTGTCCCATTTAATAATTATTTTTCTAACAATGCTAGTTAATTCAATTGTATTCACTGTGATCTTAATAGTAATCCATCAGTACTTGTCTCCTGTTTGATATCTCGATCGAAGACAGAATAACAAATCAACTGTACGTGGCAAAGGAACTCTGAATCAGGCTTCCAGTGTTACATTCCCAGCACTCCCCTCATCGGGTTCCAGATTAAAACAAAATAATGTGTAACCTGCTCCGAAATCTCGACGCGATATGGCCAGCGATCTGTCTTTCAGATGTCGTCCTGTGGTCTGTATCAGCTGATAATATTCTCTTGTGTACTGTCCTCTTTGAAAAAGTGGCTGAAAGGGTCTTGCAGGAAAAGACTGCCCACCGGCGTACAGACTTTTAAACTCTGCATCATAGTTCTCAAAATTAAAAGGGATTACGAGTATAACTTCCTGTATATCCTTTGTTATTGACAAAGGCAATAATAAAAAATGTAGGGATCTGACCAATTTAGAGATTTTCCTGGTTGCATACTGTAGTTCCTGCGGGGATGGAGAGATTTAATGCGACTCTGTCTATAGCATATTTAGCATTAGGTTTTAACTTGTATAAATTGTTAAAGACCGTTTTTCTCATTGTATTAACAGCATCAGCATAATATTGATTTTCACAATTATGAAGAAAAAAAAATAGGAAGTAACTGGAAAACCAGTATAAAATCACAAAAAATATATTGGCAGCAAGATCATTTCATTTACTTTTTTGGTACAAGAACAAAGTAACATCAATAAATTTCATGAGAATGTTTT
>CAEMYA010000209.1:42618-53559 GCA_903131615.1 Diplodus sargus
AACCAAACGGAAAATGGAGGTTGACAATTGACTATCGCAAACTCAACCAACAAGTCCCCCTTTCTAGGTGGCCAATGACCCAGTTAGGCCAAGAGCTCCCCAAGGTCAGAGATGCAAAATACTTCTACTCCATGGACATAGCATCAGGGTTCTGGACCCTTCCAGTACAGGTTGAGGACCAACACAAATTGGCCTTCACTTTTGCAAACAAGCAATACACCTTTACCAGGTGTCCATTCGGTTATGCAAATTCGCCCGCCGAATTCAACATCTTCTTGAACAAAGCGTGTCCCGACGCTCTCGGTCGAGGCACACTGATATATGTTGACGACATCTTGATACGGAGTCCCACTCTGGACTCCCACCTGGAAGAAATGGATCACATACTATCACAGCTCACTTCAGCGGGAGCAAAAGTCTCTCTGTCAAAGTGTCAATGGTGCAAAACCAAAGTGAACTACGTAGGCCTCCTTGTTGGGCCATACGGCGTTGAGCCACAAACTGAACGCGTCCAGGGCATCACGAACATAAAAGCCCCGACGAACCTTTCTGAACTCCGCAGCTTCTTGGGCGTTTGTAACTACGCAGACTTGGCCAAGCCACTCACAGAGCTGCTCAAAAAGGACACTCCATTCGTCTGGAGTGAGCAACATCAACAAGCTATGCAGGCACTAAAAGACAAGCTCTGCACAGCTCCGTGTTTGGCTTATCCAGACTGCACTAAAGAATTCCACCTAGAAGTTGGATTTTCCACTGGCTGCATGAGTGCAGGCTTGTACCAAGTCCACGACCGCGATAAGCGCGTTGTGGCCTACGCCAGCAAAACCTTACTGGCCCCAGAGCTCAAATACACTGACTGCGAGAAAGCTTTGTTAGCTACCGTGTGGGCTGTCAAACACTTTTCCAACTACCTCGGTGGTCAGAAAGTAATTGTCGAAACGCACCACCAGCCGGTAACCTTCCTAAATAGTCAACGAATCAGAGAAGGTGTGGTAACCAACGCACGCGTTGCATCTTGGCTAATGGCTCTCCAAAGTTTTGACATGGACGTGCGTTACGCACAAAACAACAAAACGCCCCTTGGCACGGGACTGGCAACATGTCACCGATGCACCGACGATGTGTCCCCAGACACCACTCTGATCCTGGACCCTACACCTACAGAACCGTCACCCCACCACTACTTCGATCAAAATGTCTGCCAAGACATGATCATTGCCTATGTGGACGGCTGTTCCTTTCACCATGAACTTGAGGTTCGAGCAGGTGTAGGCTTAGTGTGGATTAACAACACACCGACTGAACCTCAACGATTCAATCTTGGCTCTCAATCTTCTCAATACGCTGAAATTGCAGGTGTGTTGATCGTGCTACAAACGGCTGTGCTGCACAAAGTGCAAACACTGGTCATCTGTACTGACTCCAACTACGCACGTTTGAGTTTCTCTTGCCACTTACCTTCATGGAAACTAAACGGTTTCACTACCTCCAGCAGGAAATCAGTTAAGCACAAAGAACTGTTTATGTCTTGCGATCACCTAGTAGAGATGCACAACATGCACATCTACTGGAAAAAGGTAAGGGGACACTCCCGTACCCCCGGTCAAGACAAAGAGCTTAACGATTTGGCAGACACATTAGCCAAACAAGGTGCTCTTGATGGAAACCTTTGGCAATTTGACCCTGAATCTGTTCCCTGCCCTCCCAACCCAGAAATCAACGTTGTTACTCGAGCTCAAGCCAAAGCCGCCGCCCAAGCTGAAGCCGCCGCTCAGGCTGAAGCCACTGCTCAAACTGAGACGGCCGCTCAAGCTGACGCCGCCGCTCAGGCTGAAATGGCCGCTCAAGCTAAACCCACCGCTCGAACTGACAGGCCCACTCAGGCTGCGGCCGATACTCAAAGTAAAGCTGCGACTACTACACTTGCTCCAACACTGCCGCCCACCACCGCGACAAAACACAAGCTAAAAGGTGACTCCGTACCCTCCACACCACAAACAGCCATCGCGGTTGCTCCCCGCTTCACTGACTCTGACCTGGTAACTCTCCAGACTCTTGACCCGGCCATTCGCCTGATCTTACTCTCTTTGTCAGATCCTTTGAACAACGTTATCTCATCAGACAACCTCGAAAACATTCCAGGTTTGAAACACTTGTACAATGCACGTCCTTCCCTCCGAATCGTCAAGGGCCTTCTAGTGCATGTCTCCGAAACACTCACTTCACCTGCGTTAGTGGTGCCTCAGAGCCACAGGGGGGTGATGCTGATGCATGCCCATGACTCTCCATGTGCAGGACATAAAGGAGTCAAAGCAACACACCAGGCACTCCAACAGGTTGCCTACTGGCCACACATGCAAAAAGATGTAGCAGACTACATCAAAGGCTGCCTGGTTTGCTGCCAGTTTCAACCAACAAACCCGCTTCACAGAGCTCCCTTACAACGAAGGGGCATCTCTTTTCCCTGGTCAAATCTTCAAATCGACTGGGTCGGACCTCTAGCCAAATCAACCAGAGGTAATAAATACTTCCTAACAGTTACCTGTGCGTTCACCAAGTGGGTGGAAGGCCTGCCATCCCCAAATGACACGGCCCAAACAACCGCCTACTTGCTAATGAACCATATCTTCTCACGATTCGGCTTGCCAAGCCGCATCAATTCAGACAGAGGAACACACTTCACCTCTGAAGTCATGAAACAATTATGGCAACTACTAGGTGTGAAAGCTGACCTCCACATCAGCTACCACCCGCAATCCTCTGGCCAAGTGGAACGAGCAAACAGAACAATAATCAGCATACTAAGAAAGTATGTAGCATCCAACCAAAAGGACTGGGATGTTAAGCTACCGCTAGTCCTGATGGCCATCAGAGCCACCTCACACAAGTCAACGGGATTCTCTCCCTTTGAGATGATGACCGGTAGACAGATGACACTTCCACTGCACCTGCTCTACCAGCCAGGTGAAGCTAATATCGCCACGGCGTACACTATCCACCAGTATATGACCGACCTGAGTGAACACCTCAGAGCCACCTTCGCTTTTGCCCAGAAACATCTAGACAAAACCGCAGAAGGACGCAAAGCCTATTATGACCAAAAAGCGTCCCATGATGAACTCCAAGTGGGGGACAAGGTGTGGTACTACATCTTTGCTCCCCTGACAAAAAGAGACAACCAGAGCACGGGAAGGCTTGCCTGCAAACTGCTACCGCACTGGGCAGGTCCTTACGTGATCACCGAAAAAACTCTCACCCGTTGTGTACCAGATCAAAGTCAACAAAGGCAAGAAAGAAACGACGCTTAAATGGGTCCACCGCAACCAGATTAAACCACACAAAACCCCCATGGGAATCGACGGGGACTCAAACGTCTCTGTTAGATCATAGACTAAAATAAAAACCCTTAAAAGCACCTGAGGTGCCAAATTGCCGAGTAGAGAAAAAGGAAAAGAGCAAGTTTGTCAAAAATTTTCTGTTGCCTCATAAAAGAAAAAAAAAAAAAATTTAATAAAAAGGAGGTGTATTAAAAGACTTAAAAACTTCACAAATTAACTTGGGGACTCAACTTGTTCAATTAAATACAGTTATTCTAATTATTCTATAATTTGGCTCAAAGTGGGGGTTAATCTAATGCGATAAACCCCCCTATCTAAAGTGTACTATAATTGGATGGTGTCCCTAATCATGTACGTTCTCCTCATCAGGATGATGCTGCTGCTCGCCCTCCTGACCCTCGGTTCGGTAATAACTGCGGCCCTTACAGAGATAGTCGAACCAGGACCAAACTCAGGAATCGTTCTCAGGGAACAGGCCGGACTGTTGATTACCAACTGCCGTTTGCATACACAAAAAGTGTTTGTAAAATTAAACCCCCGGGAGGTATGTTGGAGACACGTACCAACCACAACGGATCTTGCTGGTTGGGCCGGCTTAAAGTGGCACAGGGAGATATTGGAGCACTCCGAGTCAGACACCACCCACATGTTGCGGCAATTGCAGAAATTTACTGTCACACAATCAGAGCTAAGTGGATTCAAACACAAAAGGTCTAAACGCTTCCTCGCGGGGCTCCTGACTGCCGCGTCTGTCGTCGGAACCATTTTCAATTTAGGATTCTCTACGGTCAATGCAATTAGCTTATCTGCCATGAGGCGTCATGTCAGCGAGCTACAAACGGAAATGCCGGAAATCAGGGAACAAATTTATCAGCAAGAACAGGTGCTACAGACGGTTGGACAATCAGTTAAGGGCACTATCCTGGTGGTTAATTCCCACAGTGAGGCCCTCAACAAGACAATCCGCGCCGTAAACTCTCTCCTCTCTGTAGTATCGGTCGACTATGCTCACACACAACTGGTTAGCATGTTGATGAACGACATGCTGCGTGACATCGGCTCCTCGGTAGACAGCTTAGCCATGGGTAAGATTCCCGCAGGACATTCTCTCCACTGCCACCAAGGACTCGGTCACACCCATTCAAGCCCACCTAGCTTACACGCTGGGCAGTGCAGTCCCCATATATGTAAACCCAGAAGCAAGGGAAATAGGTTTTATCATTAACCTACCGATAATTGACACAAAGAACATCTACCGACTAAAAGACGTGATAAATGTGGGATTCTGGAAAGATGACGTCCACGTTAAAGTGCAGACTCCGCCGCTCGTTGCCTACCACGACGATAATCCCGATCTGTATTTGGCGCCAAACCTTCAAATGTGCACCCTCACCATAGACATCCACTATTTGTGCCCCAGTAAGCCTTTCATACGGGACAACACAGATGGAATCTGTGGGCTGAAAGCCATGCCAGAGGGCTCCCGTTGTCCTACCCAAGTCACGCCCCGATCTCAAGTTGGGCAGACTCAGGCTGAGATCGTGGGAAGCCGCTGGTTGGTAAACACCCCCGCAACAACTGCAACACTGACATACGACCAACACGACACCACCACGCGCATAAGTTTGACTGACACCACTCTTTGGATTAACGTTCCAAAGGGCGCCATCTTGCATATCGAAAATGTAGCCCTCTACTATTTGGACCCAAATCAGTATGAAAGCGAAGTCGAAGTGTCTGAGTTTTTCAACAAACAGACCCATGAGTTAAGCCCAGACACACTCACGCAAATACAGTACGAGGGTACTCAGACCATCGACCTGACACCAATCGATGACGTGCTTAAAGAAATAGCCACTCATGACAACAATCCTACTCAACCCATCCACTACGCCTGGTCGACACTGTCCTAGCGTTCGTCGTAGCACTAGGATACCTGTTGACTTTCGGCATCGCGTTTTTCTATCTCAAGCGCACCAGAGCCCTGCAGTGCAAGCTCAACAAATGCACGAGAGGCTTAGGTAGGCTGGCTAGACTCGGAAGAGTGGCTCCAAACTACTCTGGTACCGGATTCGAGTTGCCCGACGACGCCAGTGAGAGCAGCGATCGCTACTCAGTTACCTCCAGCAATTATAGACGTTGTCACTGATACTGTCGTGTTCTAACTCTGAGCCCGTAATCAAAAGAAAGATTTGTACCTCCTGATAAAGGAGCGAAAACATTAAAATATCATCCCACTACATCGCAAGCAAATTGCCGATTAATAGTCCTAGGTACAAGTTAAAGAACCAAACACCAGCTCTGATCATTACAAGTGTGCCACCCGCAGACCTCGACAACGGACAGTTCGACTTCATTGATCCAAGTTCCTGTCTCTGCAGTCATTGGATCA
This sequence comes from Diplodus sargus, assembly GCA_903131615.1. NCBI lineage: Eukaryota > Metazoa > Chordata > Actinopteri > Spariformes > Sparidae > Diplodus > Diplodus sargus. The sequence goes on from CAEMYA010000209.1 coordinate 48,349, forward strand.
AAGTGGGGGAATATGTAGGAACCAGCCATTGTCTTGTCCTTCTCTCACTACAGGAGGTGAGAGTTACATATATGTGTCCAACTCACCTACTCCCTGCCGTGTTGGAGTGGTCTGGGATTTCTCCTTCCCCTCCCCTCCTACTTCTTGACACTTTACTATTGACAAAGCCGCATGTGATACAGCAATAAACATTTTTGCCTTCGAGGAGAAAGAGTCTGCCGAGATCTCGAATGGAACAATCAGATAACCTTCTGATTTCCCCTCCTTAAGGGAGGCCTGACCCTCATATCACCCTCTTCCTATTTTCTGACCTCAATAGAGCCGGTTGTAAAGACTATGGACAGCAAGGCCCGGAGAGGTCTCATTCAACTTCTGGATTACATCAATACCTGTCTTTTTCTATGCGGACTGTTTACAATTCAAAGTCAATTCAGCCACTGGACAACATCAGGTTTTATTGTTTGGTTGAACCAGCCTGTCACCAAATGTCCAGGCTCACACTCTGAAGGTATCATCAAGAGGTCATCCCATATGTTACGACACTCAACCCAGCAGTGTATCTCCTTCCCCCTTTTATTAACTCTCAAACCCATGACTTTCAATCACCTATTATATTATAACCACGGGCTTGTGAACAAAGACCTATCTGTGGACTAAATATGTTTTTACCGAACTTCCTGTCAGGCGATAAGAGCATGTATTAAGGATAACTATCAGCTCCTGACCTCCCCATGCTACTGTGAAATCAGGGCCATAAGGGCTGGTCGTAAATATTTCTATACTAACAGGAAAGTGGAGAGAGAGAGTCCTGATTGTGTCCTAACCAAAAAAAGATGCCAAGCCTTAATCTCACCCTGTATTTTATGATATATTCTTTATCAGTAGGAATAGACCTACATTTTGATATGTTTCTTATTTTCTAGATGTGATCCTAGCTATAACCACAGTTATTAAATTTTAATGTCTGAAGTTCCTGATGGAGCCACAGTGCCATCTCCTGGTAAGTTTTGGTACAATCTTCAAAAGGACAATACTAATGAAATGTGATCTATTTTAAGTATTTAGACTTTCTTTTACCTTAATACAGGTCTATAAAATATAACTTGTCAATGTATGAAACATGTTTAAGTCACCAGTGCCTTTGAGACGTATGTGCCTGTGTTTGTGTTATAGTATAACCAATCATTTCTCTTTTGCATATTAGGCAATTCCAATTGTGTTTCTGTAGATTGCATATTCTTATAACAAATATTAATGTGAGACCATGGTGGATTTCCGCATATAGTCAAGTCCGATTTCAAGAACTTATCAAACTCTTAATTTAATTTAACCAGTAAGAAGTCGATAACATGAGCTTTGACGTCACCGGAGGAGGCAACGTGATCAGACCATTCCGGTTCCGCCCCCGGTTTAAACATTAAAAAGCTCATGCATCCCGCTGCTCGCCCTCTTCTTCTAAAAAAAAAAACGTACTCTCGTTAACTCTTATCTTTTGTAAACGTTTACGCGTAACTTCTTCATTTTTCTTTGTACTTTGTACTTTGCTAGATTTTTGAGGCTCCAAGACTTAGAAATCTCCGGAGCTATAGAAACTTAAAGACTGCTCCTTAAGCGAGACATGCTTTTATTTTGGAAAGATTTTTCCCTTAAAATCCAAGCAAGAACGAACATTTTTCTTTTTATTATTCTATATCGTTAATGTATCGTATTCAAGCCGAATAAGTCATTTTGTTTTCTTGATCTTAGTAATAGGTAAAGTTCGCCAGGCCAGCGTTTCTTTTCCGGTTATTTTGCGCAAGAAGTCAAGTTAATATATATATTCGGAGCTCCATAACTACCAAACTCTGCCGAAGACTCTGATAAGTGCTTAACAACTACAAAGTCGGTGCAGTCCAGCTGCTCAAGAAACCGTGAAGAAAGATAGCCTTCAGTCAAAAGAACTGTCAGCCAACTTCGCTTGTATCGCCTCCAACGATCTCAAGCGAGACACTTCGCTGGGCAGAGGACGCTCGACCCCAGACGGCATCGAGTTCCGGCGGTTCCGAAGCCGACACGCCCGGAGCATTCAGAGGGAATCCCCGCTGTACCGGTAAAACGACGTCATCGGGAAAGCCGCCTTGTCATCATCCAGTGGCTACCGCCTCTACGTCTGCATCCGAGCTGAGACAGAGCTGACTGAGAAAATCCGAGTTCTGAGACCTCGTCTTCAACAAAGTAGGCTGAAAACTCCACACACTACAAGAGTCACACATGAATGCAATCAGAGTTGGTGTTTGTGAAAGCTTCAAATATATATATCGTGAATTCAAAGACATCGCTCGTATAACCTCGTTATAAATTAATCCCGTAGCGAATTTAACGATCCACACGTTAAAATCCACCATTGTCAGGTATCCATCCAATCAATAATTAATTCCACAGTCGTTACATTTTCTGTTACTTTGTCATCTGTTTAATCATATTTCCATGTCATTTAATCTGCATTTACTTAGTTAATAAACATGTTTAATTTGAAGTGGGAAATCGATGGGATCGTGGAAAGAATTCACTGCTTCAGGATAGGAGGTCAAATATAAATTTGAAATTTAATAGACTGATTAAAAATTTGATACTCTAACTGTCCAAGCCAACTTGGAAAGTTAGACGTTTGGAATAAGATCCCTCCAGCCTATTCCAACCATCAAAGTTACTGGAGGGTGGTGCCCCGCATAACACTCTATAAAGTGATAAAGAACAAAGAATAATTGATTACCAGTCATTAATTATTACGTTGCTATCACAGTATTGTCTCCTACACTGTCCCACTCAAATGTGAGGATGGAACATATACAAATTTCAAACATGCATTTTTACTCTCTGAAGTCTGTCCCATTAATCTCATGGGAAGAGATTTAATGTGAAAATTAGGCCTTTGCCTAATCTCAACCCAAGAAGGTGTGAAAGTATACAGACTATCAGATTTGGAACCAAGTCTTTCACACTCCTTTGTTCACCAAAATTTGCTCTATGCATATCAATGGAAATTGCAGAACCTAACAGTCTCTTCTGAATTAGTCACAGAAGCCAAAAAGACAGTTTTAAAAACTGCAACTGATTTCATGCCACTTGAGGATCTCCATTGTACCTCTCATGTGTCACCAGAACCTGATGAGCCATTTGAGGAAAGCTGGCTGAGAGAGAGATTTGACAAGCTTAAACTATCACACATATATTGGACACAACACAGATGTGCTATATCAATCTCTCTCACATCAGCTCAAACAAACATGTACACCATAACTGATTCTGTCCCACACATAACACTTGCAAAACACACATCAGATAACTGGGAAGATTTGGGCCCATTCATAAAATCATGTCCATTTTTTTTCACCAACACTGCAGTGCTATTGTAAAGGTTTAACATCTGTTGTGCACACTACGAAAACAATCCAGCTGGTACCCGAAAGCACTTCTAAATCTTTTTCTTTTTTGTCTGAAGAACAAGCTGCAGCTATCACCGCCCTACAGGAAGTCCCTAAGACACTGTGGGCTATTAAGTATGATGTTGGCCTCATCAAAAACTGAACCTGTTGTCATAACTCCAAAATCTGACTTTAGACCTTGCAAGACTCAATATCCACTCAAACAAGAAGCCATCGATGGCATAACGCCAGTTTTTGAGTCTCTTAAAGCAGCAGGAGTAACTATCCCCTGTGAAGACTCTCCAGTGCGCACCCCTTTGTTCCCTGTCAAAAAAATCAGAGATAAGAATCAACCAACAGAATGGCGTTTTATTCAAGATCTGCAAGCAGTTAATGCAGCAGTCCAACCCAGAGCTCCAAATGTTCCAAATCTTTACACCATCTTGTCTCAAGTTCCCCCAACTGCGAAATTCTTTTCAGTGGTGGATCTTTCCAATGCTTTCTTCAGTGTTCCAGTCCATCCAGAAAGTCAATTTTGGTTTGCTTTCAACTTCAATGGAAGAGGCTACACATTCACTCGCTTGTGTCAAGGATATTGCGAGAGTCCCACCATCTACAATGAAGCTCTCAAACAAAGCCTTGAATCTCTTGTTCGCTCTCCAGGTAGTGCTTTACTACAGTATGTTGATGACCTTGTGATCTGCAGTCCCACCAAGGAACAATGCGAAGCCAACACAGTCAAACTCTTAAAACATCTGGCTAAAGGTGGTCACAAAGCCAGCTTGTCGAAACAAGTTGTTTTCTTAGGTCATGTCATTACTTCTGAAGGAAAAACTCTTTCACCAAAAAGAGCAGATGCAATTCAGAATCTTCCAAGACCTATCACAAAAAAACAAATGATGTCATTTCTTGGAACGTGCTCTTATTGTCGACAGTTCATTTAAACTATGCCATTCTTGAGGCTCCACTCGCCCCCCTCATTCATGGCAATAGTTTGCAATCACAAGATAAGATCACATGGACTCCTGGAGCAGAACAATCTTTCACCGACCTAAAACGTGCCTTACAGACCACTCCAACTTTGGGACAACCTGACCCTACCAGGCCGTTTACTCAAACGGTAGATGAAAAAAAATGTATACATGACTTCTGTTTTGTTACAGGATCACGGAAATAAACTACGTCCAGTAGCTTATTTTTCTTCCAAACTAGATCCTGTGGCTGCGGGCCTCCCAAGATGTCTCAGAGCTGTTGCTGCTGCAGAAAAGGCAGTTATGGCATCCAGAGACATTGTGGGTTACTCTGATGTAACCCTCCTGGTACCATATGCTGTGTCCATGATTTTACTTGACAAAAAACTTCTCACCTCTCCACAGCAAGATGGCTCAGATATAACACTGCTTTTCGAAATGTCTAAACATGACTGTCAAAAGATGCAATGTTTTAAACCCTGCCACTCTCCTCCCTACGCCTGACGACGGACAGGAACATAATTGTGTTGCTGTCCTCCAACGGGTTTGCTCTCCAAGACCAGATCTACAAGAAACCCCATTAACTAACCCCGATTTGGTTGTTTTTGTAGATGGATCTGCCTCACGTGACCCCCAAACCGGTCACAACAGAGTAGGATTTGCTGTTGTCACTAACCATGAAACTCTTGTCTCAGACTCACTCCCTTCCAACTACTCTGCACAAGCAGCAGAACTGATAGCATTGACAGAGGCATGCAAACTGGCAAGAAACAAAACCGTAACTATTTACACTGACTCCAGATATGCATTTGGTGTTGTACACGATTTCGGCACTC
>CAEMYA010000209.1:59142-71645 GCA_903131615.1 Diplodus sargus
AAAACACCTTTGCAGAGACCTCCAGTTGCACCATTGGATAAAGAACATTTTTTTTGAACCATGACTCATGTTCTTCAAGATTGAGCGGGTACGGCTGATTTTTCCATTCTTTCATTCGCAAACAACTTCTCCCTGTCTTCACACACAGAAAAACAAAATTGTCTAACTGATGAAAAAAAGATTGCCTACAATCCGAATAAGCTCAGGGCCTGTAGCACTGGCCAACGGCAACACAAACCGACTCAGGAAAAAACAGGGCTGATCAAGTTCTGAGCAGACAGACAATGGAACAAAACAGCTTCCAGTCTTTCACAGACATGCTCCCGCCCTTTGTTACATCAACTCCAGTGAGTGACAGTCGACACTCATTTTGACTCTTCCATGTTGATACCTCAGGAGTAAACATACTCTAGATCCAACCCAGTCCCTGGGACAGTGTTAGCATTGATAGTGGCGCGAACCACCCGTCTCTTTTTGGAACAGGGACACCCACAATGGCAGCACTAGGGTATTGACAGCACGACACAACACCGTTGACCTCCAGAACGATACATCCACTGTTTGCCATGACTGCGAAGGGGTCCCTTGTTGCTCTGAAGGAATCCGAGTGTGAAACGAACTGGAATGACCAGGACTTATGCACATATAGACCGTGGGAGGGAACAAGAGAGGCGGAACTACCTCTGATGACCCCTGATGGTTTTTGTCCATTTAAACACATTTGCTAGCCTATTTCGCACATGGGCGTCAGCTGTCAACACTATGATTTCAGAGTGAGCCTCTTAAATTAAGGTTAGCATCTGTGCTTGCATTCCCCAAATGAGTGAATTGTGATGCATTTCATTAACTAGCCCTTAAGACTGTTTTTAAATGATGATGCTAATACAAATCTGCCTCCTATTTACACTTAAGAGCAATAAATTACATTTCTGTAGTATAAAAGTATAAAAATCTGTGGGGGTATTTTTTAAGTGAGAGAGGTGGATGAAATGGCTGTAAAGTGTGATCCTTTAACTATTCAGCCTCCCTTTCACAGGAAAAAAAAACGCATCATAACCTCTGCCATTAACCACTTCATCTACAGCCATCTCCCCTCCCTGGAACTGCTGCCAGACATCCACTTCTGAACCATTAATGACTGTTCATTTGATCTTAACATTCCGGGTCATTTTATAGAATTCCATTATTACTCTATTAGACAGTGACAGATACACATTTTGGGCAAGTCTGCAGAAAATAAACCACATCATTTTTTAAAGCCTTTTCTGCTTTTGTGACTGAGGCAGTAGTTTTTTGGCATTTTTTTTCCCCAGTAGGCGGAGACATATGCCAAGGCTTGGCTGATGGGACACACCCTAAAGCAGACAGCAAAGTACTCCAGCAGGCCCAGCCCATCATAGCTTTTTGATGCTAGAAATAGGGGTCAAATACTTGATTAGCCAGCTGTATGTGCTGTCCAATAAATTGCTTACAGGCCAGCCCAACCTACATATAAACAAGACATGAAAATCTAGGGGAAATGCCCAATTAACAAATGCCTCTTCAGGGTATAACAGATGCCTTGTACAAGGGAAATAACATGGAAAACTACTGGATGCAAATAAATACAGTTTCCTCAATACAAATGATAGGAGCAGCCAAGAAAACCAAATAAGGACCTAAACAGACCAGTGTTTCTGTCTGTCACTCTAAGGAGATTGAGGTTCTCAGTAGGTCAGGGACAGATTCAGAATGAGGGAGAAAGCCACCTGTGTTCCATTCCCCACTTCTTTAAAGCCTTCACAAAAAGGGTGTCATCACATGATTGGCTGGAAGGGAAATGCCCCAAGCTGCTTCCACTCCTCAATCAAGAGTCAGTCTCTCCACCCTGTGCACAGGTGATCTCAATTCCCTGTTTCAATCCCTGAAGGATTTTTGATAATCAGCCCCAAACAATGAAATAAAATAAGTCTCAAGCAACTGGATTGCTACAAAAATGACTCCTTACATGATGACTTCTGATGAATCTCTTTTCTTGTTCAAAAGTTGAAGGATGAAAAAGCAGTGTTTCCATAACAACACATTTTTATGCTACTCACTGTCACAGTCAGTAAATTTATGTTTGTTTTTCTAACTTTATTACCATACCTGTTTTATGTGATATTGTAAACCTCAAAACGAAATTAATAAGTATGTCTCTGCCTCTCCTTTGGCAAACCCACTCACCTGACACCGGCTGGACTGACTGATTAAACATTTTCTTTAATTTATATTTTAATCAAACAAGGGCTGTCAACATGTTTTCTTAGATTTAAAACTTATTTCATATCACACATACAAAATGCGTTCGTCCCACTACCTGTTATTCATAGTTTTCACGTGACGTAACGCTCACAGGGCAACGCCCCCTTGGAGGGCAAAAATCCCTTCCCGTTGCCCATCAACATAGGAAACCAATAATACATTTTGTTTTGAACCAGTTTCATATTGCCAAATTGTCGGATAGTTGTTATGCCATCGGATGCACTAACAGGCAAGAAAAAAAAAAGAAGAAGACCCAGAGAAGTGGAGATTGTGGATTTGTGCCGTAAGATGTACGTCTGTCTGGGGAGGGCAAGTAATGGCAGCCGTCCTGATAGACTTCATCAATGTTAAGCTCAAGTAAACACAAGCGTATATACTTTTGTTAATTATCCTATTTTTAGCAAGAAGTCACATCTGTAACCTTTTAAAGTGGTTTGTTGTCATGTATCGAGGGGGACCAGCTGCAGCGCTCTTAATTCATTAAAGGTGGCTTGTTAGCTGAGGAGTTGGGATGCTGCCTTAGCCGGCAATAAACTCAAAATGCAATGATTTTGAAATTGATTTACACATTTAAACTTGAGTTTAGAATGATAAACTTAGTTGGTGATTTTTTTGGTTATGTCGAGGGTACATATACAATAATAATATTAAAGCTGCAAGCAGCGATGAACGGACCCTCGCAGTCAACGCACGTTGGGGCATGCTGCCGTTATTAAAATAATGTACCTAAGTCAGAAGAACTCCCTGCAATGTACAGAAATACAAAATGGACTACAGGTGAAAAATCCCTCAAACTAATTTGTGGTCAGTTATGTTTTGATTATTGATTCTCAGTCCACAACGCGTCAAAGGGTGTGCTCACCTTTTAGTTGGATGTCTTCTTGTAGTGCATGATATAGAGAAAAAATAAATGTCATGTCAATAGGGTGATGTTTGTCTGAATTCCTGTGTCCAGTTGGTGGCGCTATGGATATGACACAGTGTTGATGCATGGAGGTAATCAGGGCAACAACATATACATGTGAGATGAATTTGGTGGACATGGGAAATTGTATGTTGACGTTATAAGGACTTGATGCTCTAAGCATGAAAATGGATGGCACCATGACATCCACCATGTTTGACAAAGCTTTCGATGGCTTTTCATCTTCAAGGTTTGAGGATGACACTGAGTGAATTGGTAGTCTGTGGTTTTCAATCTGTAGGATGAGTTGGTTAAAGTACGAGGCATGGAAATGGATCTTAATTGGGGTGAAACAGGAACTTTCATTCAAAATGGCCGACTTCCAGTTGGAATGACAGTTTGGTACCCCAAAATTTAGCACAGACCCTAAGGGGCTCATGGGGAAGTAGTAACCTGAGTTTCATGTCATTCGGACACACCAATGTGGAGATATGTAACACTTCCTGTTTTGAGCAAAGTATTGGTAACTTTTTGTCAAAAGGGTCCACAGTTGCTGTGTGCAAAGTTTAGTGCAAATAGGTGAAATTGCCTAGGAGGAGTTTGAAAAAGTATGTTTGAGACATTGCACCAATTTGCAAAAAAAAGTAGGTGGAAATGGGTGTGGCCTAATCTAGAGATTCAGCACAATTCAGGAAATTCAGCATGGATATAAGATTTTTGAATGTGCATTGAAGTATATGGCAGTTATTAGTCAAACATTTTCGACAGGTTTGACCTATTTTCCAAGTTTGGTGAGTTTTAGGGTATGTTCAGGCAGTGAAAAAATTGATAATATGGGGCCAAGAAGTCATCATTGGAAAAGCAATAGGGACCTTGTCGGTTTTTCTGCTTGGGCGTTAAATATAGTGCCCTGAAGCACTCTTAAGAGTGTGGCGTTTTAGCCCAACATAACCCTGACCCACTGACAACCTCATTGACCAGCCAACACCAGTGGTCTGTTTAGGCCCTTTTGGGTTTTCTTGGCTGCCTCGATCATTTGTATTGAGGAAGCTGTGTTTATTTTTATATACCTGGGAGAGGCATTTGTTTATTATACCCAGAAGAGGCATTTGTTTATTATACCCGGGAGAGGCATTTGTTTATTTTCATGTTTTTTGTTTATATTTTGATGTAGGTTGGGTTGGGGCCTGTTGCACAAAACTACGATAAGGGATTAAGCTGGGATATCTTGGTTATCCTGGCTCAACTTATCCGTGATCTGGTAGCACAAAAGCGGGATAGGGGGCAGTAGGATAGGTTATGGGCTAAATTACAATGGAGATTTATTCTGTGGAGCTAGCCTGTTCCAGACCAGGCTAAGTTCCAAGATCTATTTAATCTCATCCCTTTTCTCAGTCAGCAGTCACCACAATCGGAAACCAATAGTTATTCCACTGACCACAACACATTGTTATCACATATAACTAGACCCACTGTCATTATTTAATTGTTTGTGATCATTAATTTCAATCATTTTGGATAAATTATGATTTTAGATGATGTTGCTAACATTAGATAATTTACTGTTTCCCATAGACTATAAGGCTATATATAAAATGACGGAATGTTAGGGCCATCGAGAAAAAAAAAAAATTCACAGACTTCGAGAAAAGTCATACATTTATAAGAATAAAGTCATAAAATTGTAACCTGCTGTTTTAGAGGACGAGAGTTGTTAAAATGAGGGCTGTGGAGCATTTTGTGGAATTGTACTTCAGTATAGGTTTCACAAACAAGGAGATATTTAATATTTCAGCATATCAGCATCACATTGTCATAAGTATCAGGACTTTAAAAAGAATATGCAAGAAAATGCATCTTTTCCGCAGAGAGAACCAGTCTCATAAATGTATGACTTTTTCTTTCTTCCTCAGTGTGGCCCTAATACTCCGTTGTGTAAAATATATACATATAAATACACATCAAAGTGTAACATTATGTTCCTTTATTGAATAAGGATAAAGCAAAACAGGTAAACCATCAGCTCCTTTCAAAACTGAAGTCACACAGTGACTCTACAAGATGGAAAGCACAGAATCAAAGCATATTATATGACACAAGGATAAATACACATTCAAAGGTCTGTACATAATTCACCCTGCATGTCTGCACACTGAAAAAAATGCAGGACAAATCCATAGATATCAAATGAACAGACAAATGAATGGATGCATTAGCCTCCCTGCAAGCTTGTATACACACAGTATACAGCACAAACATCATAAGAGGCCAAATCAATTTAGATTAGATCAAAAAAAAAAAAAACATGAATTCCTCTGCCACTGCAGGACATATTTAACTTAAATTTAAAGTATGCCTACATGCTTTGTAGCAGGAAGGAACTTTTATTTACGATGCACCATCTTCTTGGAGCTCGGGGAGGAAAGGAGAATAATGATTTATACATTTGTGTTACAGTCAGCATACAGTGTGCATTGAAGGCATAGCTCACCTCCCGCTCAAGTTTTTTAATTTCAAGGTCCAATTTTCTAATTGTCCTCTTTTTTATTTCGGACTCCAGTGTAAGATTTTCCATCTTTTTCTTCTTGCACTGCATGTCTATATTTGCCATTTGTATTTGGCGCCGGAGGTGGTTGGCATACAACCGTCTGATAGCTTGTGAGTTCTTTAAACACATGACAGTTAGCACAGTGGGAATATGCACGATAGAGTGTCCTTCCATTAATACTCACTATGTTGCCAGGCTGGCTTTCCCCCTGTACAGCATCTGGGTCCTGTTACAGAAATGAGATTGTGATTTTGTGTGGGCTCCAAATGTTGACTCCTCACCATTGTAGACTGAATAGTACTTTCACAGGCTTGGCATGATACCTCATGCCTTCTGGAATCCAGAGAGATGGTCTCCTCATCATCATCATCATCATCATCATCATCATCATCGCCGTCATCTGCTGTTGCTGCTGCACTGGTGCCTTCACCCTATCACATTTAATCGGATTCATATTGAAGCGAGTAGACAAAACATGCCAGGCCTACAGTATGCCTTTGATGGTGTACTCACTGGATCAGCATCGTCTGGTGCTTGTGCTTGTGGCTCTAACAGTGAGACAGTGCTGCCAGAAACTGCAAGTCAACAGGCAAACCAAAGTCAGACAGTCCAAATGGATTCAATATGAATGTGGTTGCGTCCCATGTAGAGATGCAAGAATATACCTTGTATGAAGCGGGTGGCATCTTGGGAGGGACATATGCTTGTCTCTGTCCCCTCAGTGATCCCCTCTAACACAAGCCTGCCTATATTTAGTTCCAAGGTAATTTCCTCTGCTGGGGTGAGGTCAGCTTTTGGTGACCCACCACCCGGGTTAAGGTTATGGAATGGGGAAAATAGGTGTATAGAAGCTCCAAGAGATTCAATACAGCACGGGCTCAGGTCCATTTTTACTTCTCTCTTATTAAAGACCTGCAATCATCAGGGGACACCTCAAAGAAAATCAAAGGCACATCCTTATACTTACTAATATAAGATTATTAAGAAGGGAAAAAAGAAAAAAAAGGGGAGAAAGACAACTAAGGAAAAGGAATGCAAAAAAAAAGTATATTAAAAGGACTACTTATAAAAATGATACCTAATAATATACTTAGGGTTAAAGGATTGAATCCTATGATGCTAAGGTTAGAATTAAAGCACTATTATCGCTACACACAAGGATATCCCACCCTAAAGATTTAAGATTAGGTATGTAGGTAAACCAAATTTAAGTTTAAGGCTTATGGGACGGGTCACCGTAAAGCTCCGCTAAGTTTTAGGGTTAGGCGTGTAGACAAGCAATGGTTAAGTAAGAAGCTTGAGTACCCGACTGGAGGGCCACCGTACAGACCCACCGAGTTTTAAGGTTAAGGCGGGTACACACTACAGGATTTTTCAAATCTTTACAGATTAGGAGACCACACACTTGATGATAACAAAAGACAGATCGCACAAGATCTCTCTCTGCTGATCTTATAGTGTGTGGTGTTCTCCGTAGTGCGTGAAGAACCTGATACTCTGCTGAAGAATCGGCTAGTGTGTGGTGTACACACTAGCCGATTCTTCAGCAGAGTATCAGGTTCTTCACGCTCAATATTACAAATCTCGCGTGGTCAAACATGACTTCAGTGTAAACAAACATGGCGGACGAACCAGAAGATGCAGCGGTGGTTGTTTTAGACCTATTACTGGCTAAATAAAACAAAACCGAAACAAAACGACTATGGAAAAAGTCATGGAGACGGCGAGAGAGTGGGCTGTATGCGTTACAGCACGAGTTGGAGGTGAGTAAAAATTGTCACAAGTATTACAGATAGCTTTGAGAGGAGCGCTGTGTGCTCTGGCCCCCGGTACTGCGAGTCACCATGGCAACAGGTAAACAAAAGGCTCAGCTCGCGTCTTGATTGGCTGCTGGTCCGGTACACGTGACATCACACGCTGTCCGTGCTCGGCTCCGCTCGGAACACCCCACACACTACTGTGGTCTAGTCGCAAATATTAAACATGTTCATTATTTACGATCTCTCCTTCTGACGCCCTCCGAGCGGGTCTGACCAGACAAAATCACTCTTAAGACACCCCACACCACAGGAAAATCAGACACGATGTCCTTTGCAAACATCAGATAATCGGGCCTTTGCTGGCTTTGATCGTAAGGGGGAAATCAGGACAAAAATCGCCCCAATTATCCTGTAGCGTGTACCCGCCTTTAGGCATGAAGACAGATAACGGTTGAGTTAGGGTTAGGGTTAGGGTTAGGGTTAGGTCACCCTGGAAAAATATATGCTTGTGCATTGTTAAGTAGTAGTCAGGGCCCTTACCATTCTGAAGAATGTTCTTGTATTTGATTTTGGCTTGCTGCCATGTCCGTTTTGGCCCAGTCATGTTTAATCTACACCACACACACACACCAAACACACACACACACACACACACACACACACACACACACACACACACACACACACAGCAAACATATGAAAAGAGAAACTTTATTTATCCCAAAAGGAAATTCAATGAAGTCATTGATCAAGCGACCTTGGGTCCTTTGAAAGGTGCTGTATAAATTAACGATATCATTTTTATTAGCTCATCTATTTATCACTGAGTTATACAGTCTGATGGAGTTACATTTACACAGTTTCACTCATATCTGCAGTCCATTTCAATTAAAAATTCAACTGATTCATAATCAGAGCACAACAGCGTTTTTGGAGATGTGAAGTAACTATTTGGATTGTAATTGTGATGTTTCAGCGGAGCGGTGAGTGTGTAACTGTGCACTCCTTGCGCATTCAGGCGGTCAGCAATACTTTGCCACACTTTTACTCTTTGCTTTATTACTGTGGCGGTGTTTCCTTTCTTTTTAATTATATTTTACCTCCTCGTATGCCTCCATGAGGATTTCTGCTTCCGGTGGGGAAAAGTAAGCTGCTCTACTTGCCATGGTGAATCAGTGAATCTGTGATCGGTGGCGGGGTCTATTTGAGGGAGCCGTGAGCACGCACTGATCCAGGATTAGTTTTACCTGATGAATCACGGCTTGATGAATCCGTGTCTGCTCATCCTGGTTTGGTCTTTGTGCAACCAATTAAGCTCTTGTTTTGGATTCATTGTGCTCAGCTCAGTCACTTATCCTGGATGTCTTAATCCTAGTTTTGTGCAACGGGCCCCTGGCCTGTGAGCAATTTACTGCCAGTACCACCACACAAACCACAAAGGAACCTATCACACAAGCATAAATCTTGCCAATAAAGAGATTTGGTGTTGTGTCCTAATCTTTTGAAATATGTTTAATCAATCATACGTGAATGTATTATTTTGAATGCTTTATCCCTCCATCACGTCTTTTGAAGAACCAGACACACCATTATCCGTGTTTGAACCTTCCTTTACTGAACTGGAGGTGCATGTTCTGACTGGGGATGGAGATGATGAAGAGTTGCTTCTTCTGCTCCCGAACAGTCTGACACTGATTTAGACCTTTTTTCGCTAAATTCTGTTGTCACTAAAAGCGTGTACAAAAGCAAGAGGAGGTTGTTGAGAAAGAAACTGTAACAACTGTTTTAGGCCCCTGTCAAGCACACAGATCATTTGTCCCCAGTCAAATATTTTATATTGTTATATTTTAGATCCTGCTGGAGTTCATTCAGGTTGTGCAGGTGCTGCTGCACCTATGGGTGCAATTGGCCAGGATGAGCTACACAGAGTGACTGATGGCAAACTTCCCATTAAGATGGTTTTCCCTTGTTATGGTGGGCCTCGGGATAATATTGATTTTTTGGTGTTTTTGCAAAAATGTAGGGACTTCCTCTCTCTGAATCCACTTTCCCACGATGAGATTCTAGCAACCATGAGATCTGTGTTGCATGGTTCTGCACGTGATTGGTGGGACACATTAAGAGAGAGAATCCACACATGTGAAGACTTTCAGGGTGCAGTCAAGCAGATTCTCCACTCTGTCAAAAAAAGAGCCAGCTGAGGTGGTTCATGCATCAGATTTGGATGCCTCCTGGGCACATTCCTTTGGAGTCATGACCAACCAGGAGGAGACCCAGAACTCTCAGTTAGAAAGAATGAGGACTTGTCTCTTGTTGTGTCACCTCTGCTCCTGATGTGACGTCTTGTGTGTAAATATTTGAATTGTGGCTAAAGATTAATCGATCAGCTCCGTCCTCCATTTTCAGCCTGACGGACAGAAGCGACTGTCCTCAAGGGAGACAACAGCACACAACAGAAGACAACAGGTAAGAACGTCCACTCACAGCAAAACCGGTTCTAATTCTTCAGCCTACATTCACAGACGCTCTCAACCTCAGGCTCACAGCTCAATTCAGGATCATGTAACAGTGATCAACAGGACTGAAAAATTGTGGTGATGTTTGTTTGATGAGATCTGTAGCCGTGTTAACAGCTCTGTGGAAACTAGAAGATTAAAAGTACATCAAACCTGAATTCACATGATAACTTGTTAACCAAAGTATAAAGACATTTAAAAGACGATTGCGAGTTGAAATACATTTTGGAGATCTATCAGAGTTCCCAGAATGCAGCAGGATTCTGATAATGCACAATATTAAAACATCGACATGCTCAGACAGAAACATGAACACAAAACATCTAACAGAACAACTTGTTTTCTGTTTATCTCCCCAGACAGAGACGGAGAGACAGACAGACAGAAAGACAGACGAGACAGACACACACACACACACACACACACACACAGAGGCAGACAGACACACAGACATGCTGTCATCCACAGCTCTGACTCTCTGCACTCTTCTCAGCTGCTCTGCACTCCTCCAGTGTACAGGTGGGACTGGTAGACAGGCGATGTCACCTGTCGTCTCTGTGTTATCATGATATTCGCTCGCAGCTCTCCTGCTTGACTGAAGCGTTTCTCCTATTTCGTCCACCCCTCAGTGTTCCTGGATCAGCCATCAGCAGGTCAGATACTCCGCTCCTCCTCGAGGAGGCGCCGAGCCAACTCCCTGTTGCTGGAGGAGATCTTACCTGGAGACCTGGAGAGGGAGTGTTACGAGGAGAGCTGCTCACAGGAGGAAGCTGCCGAGATCTTCCAGACCAAAGAAAAGACGGTGAGAAGGAGTTCCGAACTGTGGGTCAGGGTCCCAGAGAAGAACACTGTGGTCCAGCTAGAGGATCAGGACCGAGGGCAGGACAGTGTGGTGGTCACTCAGGTGATACATGTGGAGGTCAAATGTTGTAGGTCTAACTTTGAGTTTCTTGCCCCACAGTTGGAGTTCTGGTTCAAATACACAAGTGAGTATTTTCATCATCAACATTATGAAACAAATGATCCCAAATGTTCAGACCGGTGATGTCTGAATGTTAAGATTCATCTCAAGGAGCTCATCATTTTTTTCAACCTGATATAAACAAAATAATCTCAACAACTGATCCAGCAGCTGCTCTGGAGCTTTCCCTCTTACCACATGCCCTTCACTCTGACAGGGTCATGTTCGCATTGAAGTTTGATTCATCTAAGTAATCTGAACTGACTTCAACTAATTTCAGAATTTGGAATGATTTAGAATTTACTTTAATTTCTTTTAATTGAAGTTTAATCTGCTGGATAACATCATTCTACCTGGTCATGATGCGTTCAGGTGTCTCTCTTGTGTGTGGTAGATCTGAACCCTTGTCGGACCAACCCCTGTTTGAACGGAGGGATGTGCATGATGGAACGAGGACACTTCCTGTGTCTCTGTCCTCCTCAGTACCACGGCGACACCTGTGGCTCAGGTAAACAGCACCTGTTGCGCCGGTAACCATGGTTACTGCAGTCAGGTACTGTTGTGGTAATGTTGCGTGTATTGTGTGCAGTGGTTTTGGAGTGTCGCTATAGAAATGGTGGCTGTCTGCAGTACTGCAGAGACCTGCCGGGTGGAGCTGGAGTTCAGTGTGGCTGCGCTGAGGGATTCAAACTGGAGCCAGATGGACAGAGATGCTCCCAAATTGGTAACACTCACAGAACACTAGTTACCACTGTAACTTCTGCACACAGTACTACTGATACTAATACACACAACTGATACTACTGCATATGTGTTAATGATTTAACACTAATGATGACACTTAAGCATCCTGCTGCCACAAGAACCAGAGCAGCAGCTTCATTCATTGCTGAAAATAGTCCCAATCAGAGTCACTGTGTCCTCCAGTAGAGCATGCAGCTGCTTGAACCATGAAACTAAACATTTGTGATTTCAAAGATGTTCGTGTTGAGAAGGAATCGATCATCTTCAGACAGGGAGTCAGACTTGTTGGTTTGAGTGTGACCGTGGAGGATTTTTGGAGTAAAAGAAGACTACAGAATTACATGAGCGTGGTCCTTTAAGCAGTGAACAGGTGTGAACAGGTGTGAACAGCACACACACTTCTCAATCATCACTTTCTGTATGTCTGTTGGTGTGTAGTGTCGTTCCCCTGCGGCCGCCAGCAGCTGGAGCTGTTGTCCCACAGGCGTTCTCTGTGGAATCACTCTGAGCTGCTAAACATCAGCACTGACAGCTGGGAGACGGGTCTCAACTTTACAGAGACTGGGGATGAACTGATGACAGTGAACGCAACGACGGAAAACACAGTAACTAATGAGACGGAACTGAGGGGGGAGGAGGGGGGAGAAGAGGATGGGGTGACAACTCGTATTGTGGGGGGAGACCTGGAGAAACGAGGAGGGAGTCCCTGGCAGGTGAGGAGACATTTTAATAAAGTTACATACATGTTTCCAGGTATTTAGAGTAGCTTTTATATTTATATCTGTGT
>CAEMYA010000209.1:77001-87720 GCA_903131615.1 Diplodus sargus
TATATATATATTTAAATAAACGTACCCATCAATTGAAGAACAACAAATAATCTTAGAGTCAACATAAAATTATATTTTCCAGAAGGAGCCTTTATCAGATCCAAGTCAGATGGATAAAAAAACAAAAGGTGGAAGAAACACGACAGGAAAAATATTATTTTACTATTTTACTATTTATAAACAATAAAGATGGCTTTGAACCCAATATGATAATTAAATAAATGTCACCCATTTACAAAGAATTTTATACATACTGTTTTTTTACTGAATGTTCAAATTTCTTTAATATAGTTTGATGTATATTGAAGAATTGGACAAGGTATGAAACATTTGTACATTTAAGTTAAACACATCTCTGGGCTCAGATGGGCTAACTGCACATTTTTACAAGCATTTTCTGGAATGATTTAAGAGAAATTCTGTTGCAAGTGTTCTTAAAAATCATTAAAAATCACAACCTCCCACCAGCCATGAAACCGGGAGTTATCCATTCCAATATCAGGAAAAGATATAAGACTTTTTGACAACATTTGTGGATAATGATTGCCAACTCATTGCACATATTTTTGCTATGGGACCAAAAACAACTGTTATTTAATGACATGCTTTTTAATGCTTTCTAATGATACAA
The DNA here is from genome assembly GCA_903131615.1 of Diplodus sargus. Lineage (NCBI taxonomy): Eukaryota > Metazoa > Chordata > Actinopteri > Spariformes > Sparidae > Diplodus > Diplodus sargus. The sequence goes on from CAEMYA010000209.1 coordinate 77,633, forward strand.
CAAATAATAATAATAATATTATAAGGCTATAAATACACACAATAAGCATTTTATATAATATAAAGAGTAATAATCATAATAGTAATTAATTATGAACTCATTAAACATTACATTCAGGTTAGTTAGCCTACATTTTATTTGATAGGGGTGTTCTCAGGGACCTGGGTAATGGATCGGAAGGAGCTGGCCTAAAAAAGATTAAGAACCACTGCTCTGGACTCAATAAGTTGTAGCCACACTTACACCACACACACCCCACTCACACACACACAGTATAAAGGTAGGCAGTTTTAGTCAATACACAAACTAGGGTAGTGCAAGTTGAATTCACAAGGAAAAGGACGTGGCCTCTCTCATTAACTGCATTTTGTTCATGACACATGCTTTTTAAAATATCAATATCAAAATCCCATGTAAGTAGGGCATTTTCTGCTGGAACAATTTCTTGGCTGACAGCGTAACAGTCTTGAAGTTACAGACAAGCAAAGTAGAGTATCTGTGTGCAGCTTCCTGGGGTCTTCTCATCACAGTGATGTTCAGCCGTCCATCTGAATGTCCTGTATGTAGAGCGAAGGTAAACATGTCCAGAGTTCTATGCTATGGTCAGTGCAACACCAGTAATGACTTTTGGTTTGGTTTAGTTTGGAAGACCATTCATTTTGGCAGTGTGTGTAATAAAAGATAAAAGTTATTCATGTCCATTATTTTCAACATGTCTGAACTATTCCTTGGAGTTGTCACCATATAAAGTCAGGTTCATTTCTACAGGTGACAAGATGGTCGTGATAGTGCATATTAGCAATAAAGGGCCAAAGTATATATGTCCAACCCTGATCCATGAAGCAGAATTGGCATTGAAGTCAAACTGATTACAGTGTTACTGAGACGTCCTTGTGTTCTGTGACATGGCTGTGACAGAACATGAAGTGTCCTCTCACTGGTCCAGCTTTGTTACTGGTCTCTCCCGGCTGACGTCAAACGTGTTATGTCTCCGCTGTTTCTTGCGGCTTATTTTGGACAGATCCTTGTCAAACACCTCTCCAGAGCGCAGAGCAGACACCAAGTCATCAAACTCACCGCCCTTCTCTTCTTCATTAGCTTTCCTCGCCTTCTGCTCCCTGTCTTTCTTCAGCTGGAGAAGAGTGAAGATGTCAAATAGCTATATACCAGTTCAAATATATAATGCATACTGTCAAATAATAAGTCTCTTATCTGAGCTGATAATATGGTCCAACCTGTGCCTCCATGAGTGCCCGTCTCTCCTCCTCCTCCTTGCGTCTGGCCAAGTTCTCGTTGTCCTGTTTGGCCTCGTAAAAAGATGTGAGGAAACTGTCGAAGATCCCAAAGAACTCATCTGGCTGCAGCTTGGACAGGTCTTCTCCAAAGTGTTTCAGTGCCTTTTCAAGCTTCAACAAGATACTTAAGGTGGTTATTATGTTGTGTGCTTCACTTTTGTCTTTTTGCTTAAGGCTTGTACAATGTTGAAGCTTCCTTAAAAGAACAGCAAACTAAATGAATCCAGTGTTTGTGACACAAAGATTCGGTGTGGTCTACAAGCCGGAGGAAAATTGAAAGAAGAATCGTTTGAACCTACCTCCTATTATACTGGGAAAATGAAAATGAAACTGTCTTATCTATGTGGTGAGAAAAGTCAGGTTACAGTATGTGCTAAACAAGGGCTTTACCCCAACACTCACCTGTGAGGGAAACAAGCTCTGCATTAAGCGGTTAAGACTGTGTGTGTTTAAAGTGTAATTCTTGTCTTATGATTATCTATTTAGTTTTCTTGTGTAAAACACATTTATTAAAAAATATCCATGCCTATGAATTCTATTCAATTGAAAGAAAATAAGACTTGAAGCAGTGGGAAACATAGAGCCACAGAGTATATGTATAGATGGATGAGGTGAAGTGGATCAGAAATGCAAAATGTTACTAGCAGAAACTGGGAACCCTCACAGCCCAAATGCAGCCTTAGCACGCAAAAGTCTCCTCACAAGCTGTTCATCAAAACATGTTGTGTTGGTGGTGGAGAGCTCTGTCAACATGTTGTTCCGAAAGCTCCCACAGATGTTAATTTTGTTTCCTAGTAACTCACTGTGTGTATACCTTAAAACTGTTACAATGGTGTTCTTAAAGGCAGAGGCTTAAAATGATTGTGAGTCCCAGTTAGTTGCCCTCTTACCTCTTGTTTGGCCTCAATGAGTGACTCCTCTACTTCAGAGAAGCTGAAGGAAGCCACAGTGATGAACTGACCAACCACAGAGACAAACTTATCTTCAGGACCACGAGAGGACTGAGCCCGCTGGTACTGCAGCTCCTGCGCATGGACAAACACAATTTAGACTGACTGACAGGCCATTTGATCATCATGCTTTCACTGAGCTCACTCACCGCCTCAATACTCTTTAGGCCAGATTTCAGATTACCAATGTCCTTCTCCAACTCTGTCATACTGGAGAGCCGATGGAAGAGGCAGAGAGACATGTGACCATCATTGGCAGCTGCATTCAACATAATCAATGGAACAACTCTTTTTCTGGTTTTAGGTATAGATTTAACTGGAACAAATTCTTGAGGAACAGTCATGTCAAGTGTTGTTATCAGGTTTGGTACCATCCCAGTGTTGCTGTGCAGTACATGTATGCTTATTCAAACAGGTGAGATAGTTAAATATCCTTCTAATTGGATAACTATGCGTAAACGTGGCTTGCAACATCAGTTCAATAGACTTAATTCTACATGTGTCACTTCAACAGCCACAGCCTCATGAGAACATATGCTTTTGCGCTTACTTGATTTTAGCAGCTTGTGGTACATTCTGTAGCTCTTCACTGAAAGCCGACACCTTTGGGTACTTATTCTCCAGTACAGTGATCATGTAGTGGAGCAGAGTGATGTTCCTACAAACACATTAAACAATCAGTCTTGTATCATTTCTCAATAATGTTGAGCAGATAACTAAACTTACTTTAGGCTTTCACATGTGACATTTTGACTGTAGGCAGTAAAAGCGCAGAGAAGAAGAAAAAGAGAAGAAGTCATTACAGTGAGCCAGCATGGACAGTACAGGACCCTGAAACTGAATTCCTACTCCTGTGAAAATGCCTGTGATGTGGAAAAGGTTGATATGAAGTGTACTTGTCAATGCTTGACTTGGTGTCAGCTATCTTGTTGAGACTGGACACTTTAAAGCCGTAGGCATTTCCTCGTTGTCCTTTGTTCATATAGTTCCCAAAGGCCAGAACCACCTCTAGGAGCTGACGCAGAGATCGGCTCTGTACCACCTCTCTGGATGCAAGACAAAGAGCTGAAATCACAGAGACAAGGAGGGAATGGCAAATATGTTCACAGACAGCAACCAATATTCCATATTGTAATTATATATATATATTATATCTTCATACATAACAGAATACTCATCCTTATAACAACTCTTATCCCTAAAAAATTGGGGCGCCATAAAAAGTAAATAAAAACAGAGTGCAATCATTTAGTTTTCTGACAACAGTTTTCTGAAGTGTTCTTGAGTCCATGTTCTAATATTCTTTATACAATTGTTTGTTTGACAAAATGGTTGTCACCTCATTCTTGCTTTCAATCATGATCCCATCACCAATTAACCTGTTTACCTGTGCAATGTTGCAAACAGGTATTTTGAATTAGTCTACATTTTTCAGTCTATTGTTGCCTCTGTCCAAACTTGTAAGAAACATTGTGCTGCCTCACATTCAAAATAAGCTGAAATGTACAAAAATCAGTAATATTAATGAGGTCAAACATTTAATGTAATGTCTTTGGACAGTTTTAAATGTCAGTGTATGTCAGGAAAGATTAGCAAGGATTTGCAAATCATCACATTCTGTTTTCATTATGTTTCACACAGCAGCACAACTTTTTGGGAATCACGGTTATAGTAATTATAGTTTACGTTTGGTTATGTCGCCTTCGTCTTAAACATTTTACTTCCATTTCCTCAGTGTGAGCTGATTAAACGTTGAGACGGAAGAGAGTACCTTTGATTTTGGGTTTGACCTCAGCCACTCTTTCAGCAAACTTCTTCTTGAAGTAGAGGGACTGGAGTCTCTGCTGATAGTGGTCAATGCTGGAGAGGAAGAAGAAGAATGAAAACACAGAGGGAAACTTAACAACCTATAGCAGTGTGAGAGTGAAGCTGTCAGTTCCTGAAGGTTACATACATGCTCAGATGTAGTTCTCTCTAATCTCATGTCAGAGAGGTGTTTGACTATCTGTCAATCAGTTCTGATGGAACAAATTGGCAGCCTAATTATCCTGTGCTTTCTAGTGGTAAAACAAAACTGACCACACCATCTATCCCAGCTGTAAAGTTCAGTATGATATACCAAACATTAACACTGAAGGTAGTCCATTTCTATCATACTGAGTATGTGTACAACCTCTCTTATGTTGTCTTACTTTGATGAGCTGCCATGTAAAGATATATCCAGGCTTTGTATGTGTTGAGATGTGTTGCAGTGTGTGTGTGTGTGTGTGTGTGTGTGTGTGTGTGTTGGTTTTGATGCGTACCTGCTCATCTCATACAAGAAGCGATCTGCTTTGGCCATTCGATCCAGCTCATGCTTGTGCTCTTCTAACAGCTCAATGTCACCCTTCTCAGGAACAAACTTTAGAAGCTTCACACACACATGCCCACACGCACGCACACACACACGCACACACACACAGACACACACACACACACACACACTGTTTTAGATTTTATGTCGCTACTTTGGATTTTCAGCTGTTTATCAATGCTCGCTCTTTGTTCCCAATCCTGCCTGCCTCCTGTGGATCCTCACCTTTTTGTGACACCCTGACAGTTTGAGTCCAAAGAAACAAGAATTGTAGTTTGTGAACAGACCCAGTATTATTCCAAAAGACATACGCTGCTCAAATCAACTGACCAATCAATCAATCAATCAATCAATCAATCAATCAAGGTAATTACATGACTATAGTGTGATATAGTACATCAGTGTGGAAGCCAGTCACGTAACATTGTCTACTAAGGGGCCGCCCACATGGAAACGCTCTTTTGTGTAAACGCACATGTTTTGCATCGTTTTGGCCGATCGTCCACATGGATCCTGTAAAAGCACTTTTTTGAAACCGGGTCTCAGGGTGGAAAAATCTGAAAATGCTGTTCTTGCATTTTCATGTAGACAGCGAATCTGCATACTTTTCGAAACGATGACGCCATCGCCCCACCCCTCGACCTCTTGCCCCCGACCTCTGAACCCTGCGACGTCTCATAATAACAACATAAACAATGGCGGACTACATGCTTGTGTTCGTGCCGCAGAAGATACTGAGCCTTTCTTGCAACTTACTCGCCTTGTTATCGAGTGTGAGTCGCAGCAGCAGTTCGACCTCATTATCGGTCCACACACATGATTCTGGTTTCCTTGCACTAGCGATTTTTGTCTTCTTCTTGTTGTGTTTGGTTTCTCTGTCTACTGTGTGTTTGTATACAGAGTGCAAGCTTTATGCGCATGCTCCATCACTGCTTCTCCACTTTTGGTGAATCTCAAGCGCCACCTATAGGCCTGGAATATGAAGTACAGCGTTTTGAGTCGTTTCAGTGGATCTGTTTGGATGCAAATATTCTTGAAACGATGCTGAGAAAGAAGAAAAAAAGATCGTTTTGGTACGTGTGACCATGGCCTAAGAAAAGACAGTGTTTGTCCTCCCACCTGCTCCAGCATGTCTTTAGGTAAGTCTTCTTGTTCATCCATGGTCAGGATGGCATGGCGGATCTCCTCGTTGGTCAGCTTTAGCCTGTAACACACATTTCCATGTTTTTACAAGTAAATGCGTCACATGGGCCCTGCTGTAATTTTTCCCTTGATGAACTGTCATTTTGTTAAGGCTGTTTCAAAATGTTTACGAGTACAGTTAACTCAGAGTAGATTTTTACTTTTATCTCAGTACATTTTTACACAAGTATTTTTTTTTTTGCCTCTCATGGCTTAGGAACAGGTTGGGGGGGAATGACATGCAGCATATTTCTGCAGGTTGAGCTTAAACCCTGGGCTGCTGCAGCGAGGACGGAGACTCTGATGTTGGTCTCTCTGATCATTACTGTGTTCCCTTTGAGAGTGTTATATCTGTGTACAAAAATTTTTCAAACTGAGGTCGCCTCAAAATACTACATCACTGATACACTGGTGACATATTCATTCAGACTTTTCCCTCCACACCCTCCCTCTCCAGGTCATCTGTCGGTAACCCTGTAACCCTCTATTTTAGCTTACTTTTCCATTTCTTAATTCGTTTTAATGTTTTTTTTGTATGTCTTCCTACTTGTTTTTTTTAATGTATTTTAACGTATGCCCCAGTAAAGCATTTTGATTAGCCTTGTGTCTGAATTGTACATATAAGCTTGCCTTGCCTATACACTGCCTTGCAAAAGTAATCAGTTACTACGACTTACTAGCATAATTGTAAATCTATCTACATAACCCCCACTTCTCTGTCATAATGTATGGCCAAAGTCCGCATTCCATGTAGAGATGACCAACATAACCAGCAGAGATAATGCATAACCTCCTACAGTGTCACACACACTGACCTTGAGAGCAGAATATTACAGTTCTGTGCTCGCCGACCATCGATCACTGACAGCTCTTTGACTTTCTTGGCAAAAGCATGGTCATCCTCAGCACTCTTCTGTTAATACACAGAAACATGTTACAAAGCAACAAAATACAGAGCAGTATCACATGACTCTGCAGCGCAGCGGCTGAGAGCTTGGCATTAAAATCAGTATCATTATTTGAGATGAAAGTATGACAGGAATGTGATACACTTGTATCAGTGTGACAAATGGTACTTGTGGCTTCTGGTAAGCTGAGAAGGTCTGCTGGAACTCTTCTAGATCCATGACTTTAAACACCTTCAGATCATCAATCTCTTTCCATATGGTCCCTTCTATCTTGTTCTGAAATAAACAATAAGGCAGTGTGTCAACAGAATCCCACTCAAAGGTCCAAATAAGTCAAGAAAAAATATTCACATAGTCCAAATGCACAAGTTGCCTCAAGAGGCTTTACAATCTGTACAACATGAGACACCCTCTGTAGACCCTCTTCATGAATTGAAGGATCTGGCTGGTGTCTGTCTGTATTTTTCTGTCAACAAATTCCATGAAATGACCAAAGATGTGTTAATCTATCTGTCAGAACCCTCTGATGAAGATCAGGACAACAGCTGGACAACTTGAGAACATCAAGACATGTGCTGCTGGTTATTAAGGCAAACATTGTTTTAGATCACAGGGTGCGATGTATAGTGCAGTTGTGCACAAATGGCAGATGGTAGGTCAAACTATAACTTCTAATAATAAAACTGGAACCTCCAAAACAACCATTAGTATGAATAGGGTGTACATTAAAAATGTAGGATTGGGTTAGGGTTGTTGCGTTGTTAAGTCTCCCACATTATGCTCATAATCAAACTAATATTTAACTAAATAACTAATATTTTTAGTTTGAGAAAGAAAATGTTTACATGCTTTAATGTTAAAAAAAAAGTATCTCTCTCATACTGTCCATTGCTGCGGCACCTCTATTCACCCTCTGTCTCTTTAAGGCTCCTTTCCTGCAACGGCCATACTGCTGTGATTGGTCAGCTCTCACAGGCCAGAGCAGGCACTAGGGGTGGGCAAAAATATCGATACGGCAATATACCGCGATACTCTGCCGCCCAATACAATATCGATTTTTCAACTCCAAATATCGATATATCGCCAAAGAGCGACTCTGCTGTGCGGCGGTGTATTTCTGTAGTAGAGCGAGTGGCTGATGTCTTTGCAAAATGGATGGCGAGTTAACAACGCTTCCGCAATTTAAAGTTGATGTTTGGAAGCACTTTGGCTTCAGAGTTAAGAGAGATAGCAAGAACAACGAGCTGGACAAAGAGAATATTACTGCCCGGAAATTTCATGGGAATTAATAAAATGGAGAGGCTGTTTTGAATGAAATAGTTTTGATTCAATTTGTCCTCTGATCAATATCATCTGATGTACATATACAGGTACCTGTACGTGTTTTCATCTTTATTTATATCGCAATATCGTGATACCATGATACGTATCGTATCGTGACCAAAGTATCGTGATACATATCGTATTGTGAGGTTCTTGCCAATACCCACCCCTAGCAGGCACCATCTACCGTGATGCATCGCTCTGCTGGTGTTTTTACAACCACAGCCATGCTGGGATTGTGGTGCAGGGTGGCTACTGTGTAATTGTGACATCACAACGAAATGGCAGGCCTGGCGACTCGTTTAAAAGCAGTGTTTAAAGACAGGCTGTGTGCATTTCTTTATGTAATTTAAAGTGTTAGCAAAAGGTCTATTCTGCTCTGCTCACATGATGGCTGGATAGCACTGAGGCGACTACAAACTACCATTGAAAAAAGACAGGACGTTATTTTACAACATTCTAACGTTTTCACAGTAAACACTAATTTATAGCTCCAGCAGCAGCCCTGCGTAACAGTGTTATAGCAGCAACAGTGACAGTAATAATAGCAGCAGTAAGTCTAGGACAGATACTGTTAGAAGTGGGTGTACCTCAGGAAGTTTGCTCCAGTTGAATGACTTCAGTGGGTTTGCTGGTCGAGGAATGTTCTTCTTCGGGGCAGCTCCTAGTGGAGCTCCAGGAGGAGGAGGAGGGGGAAATGGAGCGCTGCCAAAAGCTGGTGGGCCTCCTGGGGGAGGTGGTGGTGGTGGAGGTGGAGGTGGAGGAATAGGAGAAGGGATAGATGGGGCAGGAGGAACTAAACCACTAGAAGTAACAGGGGGTCCGCCTGGAACACTGGAGGTCTAATGACAGATGAGCATGATATGAGTAAACAGTGTGATGCTGGGATCTTATAATAGATATCACTATATTATACAAATACAGATTGTTTATTTTGTTACTGTGCATGTTATTGATGCATGACATTTCTGTCTCACACATTAATATATGCTGGTCTATTGAACATACGCTGCTGAGCTGCTGCAGCCGAGCAGACAGCTCTGTGACTTGGAGTTTTGCTTGCTTGTGGTCGTTGCTCTCTCGCTCCAGCTTGTCTTTCAACTTGTTCAACATCTCCATCATGTCGTCTTTCTCCTTATTCTTTGCCTCGCACTCCCTCTCTTTTTTGTCAAAACGCTGCTGTAAGCTCTGATGTTCTGGAGAAAAGAGGAGGTGGGAAGAGGTATTAGAATTGTTGATGGCAGAGCTGCTTGGATAGATGATGAGTGAGGGAGAAGAGCCAAAGACAACAGAACGCATCTTGACTTATTTACTGTGATTTTGGGTCTGAGTTGCTTGCTGGACCCTGATGTACCCACTTGCAAGTTCTGTTACTTACATAATTAAATTAGCAAGAACTTTATTATTTATTCAAAGCTGATTAAGTCAACAGAATGTACTTGTTGGGATATCCACTGAATAAGAACAAAGACATGCACTGTAATGCCAATGATGTCTTTGGCCTCTGTCACCTCCCAAGACGACCCAAGTTTGTGAACACACTTTTATAAACTGTGTCACCTGAGCGCAATAGTTTGTGCATTTTGTAACCGTCCACACCCAGTGAAATATTGAAATCAAATACTTCAAATATAAATATGATCATGGACCGAGCATTTTCAAAGATTATCTACCATATCATGAGGTCATCAATATAATCCTTAAGGTTTTAACAGTACTGCATGGGGGTGAAAGTAATATGGCCGGGAAAACAACAACAGGACAAACTATCATATAAGAGGTGGAGGTTTTTTTTCTTCTTTTTGTTTTTGTAGTAATTTCTCATGCTGCCAGAGTACTGTCAGACCACACTGTTGGGTGCTTGTGGAAACAGTCAGTACGTTTACATGCCTAGTTTAGTCAGATTACAGCCATAGTTCGACTATGCTACTCATTCGGACAACTGCAATTGTCCGAGTATACATGCTGGTGAGAAAATCGAATTATTGGCTGAAGCATGTCATACCCTGGTACGATAGGTGGTGCTGTATCCATTTCAAATAGTGGTAATAGAGCCACCTCCGGCTGACCTCTTTCC
>CAEMYA010000209.1:87794-119282 GCA_903131615.1 Diplodus sargus
TGTATATATATATATGTGTGTGTATATATATATATATGTACATGATAATTACTTAAACTAGATGCACAATGGCGCTCTTGCTTGCGATTATTTTGGAGGAAAGATGCCGCTTTTGCCCTTCAACTTCCGGCTCACAGTCCCGGGAAAAAAATCTCGAGCCTGCACAGAACATACAACTGAATCCAATCTGACAGAAAATATACCTGCACAAGTAATGCGACTATCAACCGAATAATCTAGGTGTTTTAATGTTAGTATGAGATATCCGATCTGGTCCAATTTTAGTCAGACGAATGTGTAAACATGCATCTTAAAAATCCGATCATAGACAGGATAACCTAGTAATTCGGTTTTCTCGGGTGTCGTGTTAACGTACTGAGTGAAATAGTTGTTCTTGTGAGTAAACACATATTGAGGCAGAATATCTCGTTAGATAAAAACATGTTATGGATTTTGAAAATGATTACATCGGAATTTTTTTTCGTACATTTCAGCCATTGCAATTTTTTGCACTATGAAGTTTCACATGAAGTTTGCAGATATGATGTAGCCTACATAAGTCTGTCCGTGGAAAATATTTTTCTTCAGCAGGTATTTGAGTTATAACAACCTTGAGCTAGCTAAGCATTTTTTGTGTTTATATGTACAGTATTTATCAATTTGGGATATCCCACGATCTCTGAAGCATTCAGGGCGGACTCAACAAGGACTAGATGTCATCATCGCATCACTAATGTGCTTTCAACATTTGTGGAAATACAGAAAAAAATTAGAGCACTTAAAGTCCAAAAGTGGGCATTGAGCTTCAGCATATCTGTGGTTTTGAGAAACATACCGACCATGCCGACATCTACTCTGGCAATTTAGTTGATGGATTTTGAGAGAAAATTATTTCAAACTATATCAAATTGACTCGTTCAGCCAAGGTCTACATTTTCCCCTTTGGTATAGCATGATACAGAGTTTAAATCGACTTATACTGTATTGTGTGAATACTTACCTTTTCGCATTTTATCAGCTTGTTCTTTCCAATGTTTGACATCATCCTCCTTGACGAGCCTACAGAAACAAACCACAGACAAACGCACTCACACACACACCTAATGTTACCCCGACTAGAGATGCAGAAAGAACTCCACCCAGAAACAATTAGATTGAGTGTTTACATGGTTGTTATCCTGTTGAATGGCTTGGAAAAGGTTTACACCACCCCCTTTCAATGTGACTGAAAATTAATCAAGGTTGGGCAAGATCTGATAATTCGCTTCCCACTGAGGTTGTAACATTATATTCTGCTTGTGCTATTATTGTGATTATAACAGGGATATAAGGGTCCATGTAAACACAGCTACTGTGTTACAGCTTCCTTTCTAGCATTTAATCAAAATTCAAAATATTTTTACTTCATCTCATTATTTGACTTCACTTCACCAACAGCAAGAGGTAAATGGTGCTAGATAAGTCTAAGTTTAGGGTTAATTGTTCAAATAAATCAAGAATTTGAGGCATTACTATTAAAACTATAAGGATAATCATTGATCTCATCTGTCATCATTACTAAAAACTGGAGAAATTCGGCCACTAATGCTCATGACCCAAAGTGAGGAACCAGTGAAACTTACATGCGTACTATGTTTTTAACATTGAAGTCCTCCAGTGGTGCCACATCTGGGTTTTCACCTCTGTCTGACTGCAGAACCAGCTGTTGAATGATCCGGTCCAACAACACCCAGTACTGAAGAGCAGCACTCCTCTGCTTATCTGGTGACAGATGGAGACGAGTTAACAGAACAAAGGACTGCTACTGTCCTGGATCGCAAAATGCTAATAAAAAAATAAATAAACAGGTCAATTGTAGGCAAGCAGAGAGAGACCCAGTCTTACATGGCATCATGAGACAGTGCTGCAGTGCAGACAGGAGGTGAGGGTAAGCCTCTGTGTGGTTTAGATTCTTCCTGATCAGCTCAAACATCTGGCTGGCACTTTTAGTTTCTATATGGACCTGAGCCAATGCACCAAAAGACATGAATCATCAAGCTTATTACACATTACACATGTGATCTTCATTTTTTTGTATTGTAGTTGACACTAAAATGAAATGTAATGCTGAAAAGTAACAATTATAAGTGTTTTTATGTATGACTTACAACATTGAAGCGTTTGGACATCTGAAGCTCATCTTCATTCCTCAACATCTCAAAGAAATCCAGATGTCTGGAAACAAAACGATGCATCAGAACTAAGCTCAGAAAGCAATTCAAAATCCAGGTATGATTAATATTTTCCCTGTACTGTTTTGTATTTGTTGGTTCCATGGCAAAATATACCCGCGTAAGGGTTACCTGTCCAGGGTTTCATTGTCATGGGAGTATAGTTTGTCAATGACCGGCTGAATGCCCAACATCAGGAACTCATAGCGCAGATGGATGCGGAACTCCAGGCTAGTCTGAAAACACACAGGCAATACACAATTAAAACATATCATGAATCATTACATGACAATATTTTCACGGTGCAGTCACATTAAATGTCTTACGCTAATTATAACAAATGATCAGAGCTTCAGAAACTCATCACAGACAAGTGGCTCCATGCAAACCATCCAACAAGGGACTGTATATGAAAGATAGTAAACTGTGCGCAGAAATTTTACCTTAGCAGCAGAAAAATTTCCCAAGATGTAACCCATTGTATATGCCACTGAAAGACAGTAACTCTGTAGCTCTAGTAGTGTGTTGCTCATGTCAACAAATGAATTTCTGTCTACAAATATCAATGAAAATAAAGATCAAAACATTGTACAATATATATTTCATCCTCTGTGCCATAGAGCCCCAAAAATTATTAAAAACATATCAACAAGCCACGCTGGTGCAGACAAACGGTAAAAAAATACTACGTATCAAAAATGTTACCAAAATAATACGAAGAATAAGTATGGAAGTATAATCAGAAAAATGCACTTTTAATAGAGGTGGCATCATATTTTAATGCTCAAAACTGTCATATCATATTGTCATTTAAAGGTCCATATTTGGTCAACATCTAACTGAAAGCACGGCTCAATTCAGAAACAGTACAAGTACCTTAAAAATGTAACTTGAGTACAGTACTTGATTAAATTTACTGTTGAATTTCATGCCTGGTTGTTTTTGAGTTAGCTTACTGTAGGAACTAATTGGGTTTAAGCTGAGAGCAGACAGGGTAAGAAAGGCAGAGATGGAGTACTGAGAGACGGACGAGCACACGGATCAACAGCTCGAAGACAGCTAACATCACAATGGGCAGAGTTCCTCACCTCTCCTGCTCCTTTGCTGAGCACAGCATTGATGAAGGACATAATGGAAGTCTTCAGATTAACTTCATCTCTGTAGCGGCCTGTGGATCGATCCAAATCTGACACCAGGGCCTGCACACAGAACGGACAATATACAAATTCTACCATTATTAAACAGTACAAACCTTAAACAGCTTTTGCGTTTGTGTTTGATGTTTGTGAGTCATCACGTTGGCTTCAAAATCACTGGAGTCTCGATGTCAAATAGATGAATAATTTGTATGTCAACTTGATATATATATCTCATTTCTACTGTACTGGTTTGTCTTTGGTCGCTTTATTATTAATTACTAATGGCTAAAAGTGCTGACATTTTCATACCATTCTTTAATATTTGGCAACTTTATTTCATCCACACTTGCAACTTCATCTGCAGAAAACTGTTTTAAAAAGGCTTCTTTTGTATTTGAATAGACATTCAAAGTGTTGAGTTCCTCACCTATCCTGCACCTTTACTGAGCACAGCATTGATAGAAGACATAATAGCAGTCTCCAGATTAACTTCTCTGTAGCTGCCTCTGCATTTGTCGAACATTTCATGAAGTACACACATAAAGAAAACAGACCTGAAAGCGTGTTCTCTCTGAGGCAAATTTCTGGTAGTGCTGCATGGCTTCAAGTACTTTCCTATGGCCTCCTGGCACTAGACATACTGCCCCGAGGATCTCGAACACTGCAGTCTATGAACAGAAAGAACAAGGGTCATTTTCAAAGAATAAGAAGAAAGAATTGATTAGATGTACTTCAAGTTTCACTCTCTGCAATCTTTCTTTGATTATTGAGCGTCTCTTTGTACACATGTAGTGTCCCTGTGTGGTCATGTTGTCTCTGTGTGGTCATTGAGATATTTAGGGTCGTTGACCATCTTTTTATAATCATGTTGTGTTCTTAGTGGTCATTGAGAGTCTTTTAGTTTCTCTTTGCACTAAAGTGCCTTTTTCCCGTTTTCGTTGCTAAGTTTCATTTAGCATTTCTGTAGTTGTTTTGTGTCTTTTGATGGTAATTGAGCATCTCACTGTGTGTTCTTATGTCATTTTGTGGTCATTTTTAGTCTTTGTGGCTGTTTATCATCTCATTGTGGTTGTTAAGCACCTGTTTGTGGTTGCTTTGTGTCTGTGGTCACTTTGCAGCTCTACTACCAATTTTCCACCAAAATTAGCAGGTCTACAATGGTTTTTTAACCACAGGTCAACCCACTGCAAATTCCCTACTAACCCCATTCCTACTTCCCACAGGCAAGGCAGCCCGTCTGTGATTTTTATCTGAAGTTTCAAGTCACTAATGTCACATTTGAGGTCATGAATGTGGTGGAAACAACAACAGACCCATTGTGAAGGAAGCGTCACAACCCCAGTGATGTGACTCGTTTCACTACCATAATTTGAGGCATTTGGTCCAATAACATTTGGAAAGTTTATAAGAGCTGCACGATTAAATTATTATATCGCCTGCTCAACGGGCGACCCAGGTATTGTCAAAGCCACGAAGTCGAGCTTTTTTGGCTTCAAAACACCTGAGCAGCTTTCACAGGAATGACTGGGTGTCTGCCTCCAATAATGTGTCCAATAATAAAACGTTCTTGGGTAGATACATCCCAAATTCCTTCTTTACTTACGCACCACCATGGATGT
The DNA here is from genome assembly GCA_903131615.1 of Diplodus sargus. Taxonomy (NCBI): domain Eukaryota; kingdom Metazoa; phylum Chordata; class Actinopteri; order Spariformes; family Sparidae; genus Diplodus; species Diplodus sargus. The sequence continues at coordinate 92,763 of CAEMYA010000209.1, forward strand.
TGATAAGGGGTCCTCACTTAACGTGTTCACCCACCAATCAATCCATGGATGGTGCCTAATTTCAAACCAGCATACATAACGTAGCTTCTTTTACCAAGCCCCTAACCCTGCCTCTGCTCCCTGAATTTATCATGAAGTTGTGCAAAGTGTCCTATATGCTGTTTGGTTGCACCTACATACCTTGGTTTTGATGTTTTCAGTTGAGAGACTTTGTGCGATGATATTAATGCTTTCACAGTGACCCAGGACATGAGCTCTGCCCTGGGAGTTGTTCATCAGAGCTTTGATGCAGCCAATCAACGAGGTGTGGACCTGTGATTCCATAGTCTCATAGTCCATTGATTTTAGGAAATTCAGGATACAAGACAGGCCATCCAACTCAATGAATTGTGTCACAAACCTGGAGGAGAATTGCAGGTTAATATTATTCGTTAGTTCAGCCAGATGTTCAGAATGACGTGTGTTAGATCTGGAGATGTACCTCATTGGCTGTGTCCTCAGTGCTGTCTTCAGATCATCTATGATCTTATGTCTTCCCTGCTCTTCCTCATCTGCCAGTGTGAGCAGAGTCTTCCTCTGGGAAAAGAGGGGACAGCTTTTTACAATTCCAAATTGGCTATATACTGACTTTGAGCCAAAGTGTCCCTTTGGCTCTTCACTACAACTAAATATTGAGGTTTACAGTGTAAAATGGGTGCACTTTGATCATAACAACTAACAAAAAACTACAATGATCCTTAGAATAACATTTTTATTCAACAACCCTAGCCCTCTGGTGAAAAAACGATCAACCTGAAAGCTGAAATATCCTACCGAAACAAATTTAGTTGACAGTGTCGTTTGTCAGACAACATAACAGGTGTAAAAACTGTTATTTTAAATTATTTTCAAAAATCATCAACAATAATTTGACAAAGAAAAAAGGGGATAAAGCAAAGTGTATCTGCATAGCATCTGTGTGTGTAAACAGAACGAACAGGATGAAATCAGACTTCAGAATTTTACTCACAGCAGCCATGGACCTGAGCTGGTCAATATAATGAGCTGGGCAACTGGTAGCTCCTCTGTTCTCCTCTGCCTCCTGAAATACATATATAGACACACAGTTCAGGCTCATTTGGTGCTGATTAGAAAAACTGTTTCTTAAGGAACTTTTGCATTGGCTTGAGCATTCAGCCATGATGGCTTCTGCTTGAAACAGCCACCCCAGGGGCACACACAGTGGTAACACTGTGAATAAGTCATTAGAAGATGAAAGAATGTGTAAGTTAGATAGTTTGGTATATAGAAATATCAAATAAAATATAAAGCAACATTTTTAGGAGAAAGGACACAATTGTCTGTTCTTTAGGAAATGTGATGACCTCAATATGCTATCTATATTTTCACTCACTGTGACCCAGGACACTCACTGCTGCGAGCGCAATTTTTAACTTTCACTTTCTTTTTTTTGAGCAGTTTGCACATTGACATTTTGCTGGCTGTATGAGCCTAACTTGCATGGAAATGGCGTGGCTAAAAGAAAAGTGGACAGTGTAAATCGGCAATTTAAAGAAGAATGGACTGAAAAATGTGCATACATTCTCCCTCCAACCAGCACAAGACCCATGTGCTTAATATGCCAGGAGACTATAGCTGTGATGACGATTCCCAGTTTGAAATGGCATTATGAGACGAAGCATAGGAATTTTGAAGAGACATTTCCTCAATATTCAGAGGTAAGAACAACAAAAATAAATGCACTGAAATCGTCATATCAAGCTGCAAGCAGGATTCTTGTCACATCTATGACACAACAACAAAACAACAGAGTGCTCACTTACAGTGGTCTGGATATTTGGTAAGCACAAGAAGCCATTCTCAGATGCAGATTTAATAAAAGAATGCATGACTGAAGTGATGGACACAATCTTTAAAGGCAAACAAAAAGAGGAAATATTCAACTATGTATTTTAATTTATGTCAAAATGGAAATGACATTTTATTTTAGTTCATATTTTTGTTTTGAATATTACAGTATTATTGCATGTGGCCTGACCGAACTCAATATATGGACCTTTCAGTCATTGAAAAAAATCTTTGTGGCCCCTTAAGATTTGTATTTGAGTACCACTGCTCTAGACTTAGTCATAGGCTTTCTTAATTGACATTCAAATTGCAGTGCAAATCGGAACGAAATTTAATTGCAGTTGACTCAGCATAATGCAGGATAAAACAGCAGCAAGTGATAAATTACACGTGTAAACACAAGTTACTATATAAAATATAGAATATATTGCACAATCCAGTGAAGCAGTCCGGAGTGGGCGTGTGAGGGAGGATAAAGGGATATTATGTTGTGTTCAACAGTCTTATAGCTTGTTGAAAGAATCTGTTATAGAACCTGGCTGCTCTGCTCGAAGGACCTCCTCCCAGAGTCCAGCAGCGAGAACAGTCCTTTGTGGGGGAGGGAGGTGTCTCTGCTGATGTTCTGAGACCTGGCAAGGCAGCATTTTTGCAATGTTCTGGATGAGAGTGAAGTCCCGATGATTTTCCCCGCTGTCCTCACCATCCTCTGCAGGGACGTCCAGTCAGAGGCACTACAGACAGGGATGCGGCTGGCCAGTATGCTCTCGATAGTGCCTTTGCAAAAGATGGTGAGAATTGGAGGGAGGAGGTGTGCTCTCTTCATCCGGCACAGAAGGTGCATGCACTGCTGAGCTCTCTTTGCAAGAGCTCTGGTGTGATGGGACCAGTTCAGAGTGTCTGTTATCTGCACCCCCAGGAACTCCGTGCTGCTGACTCTCTCTACTGTTGTGTCGTTAAGGAGTGATGTGTGACTGGGCTGGCTCCTCGACGATGATCTACTTGGTTTTGCCAACGTTCTGCGCCAGGTTGTTGGTTTTGCACCAATCCACCAGGTGTTTCACCTCCTCTCTTTAGGCCATGTCACTGTCATCCTGGATAAGGCCCACAACTGTTGTGTCATCTGCAAACTTCATGATATGGTTGTGGGTCATCATGATGAACAGCAGCAGACTCAGGACGCAACCTTGAGGAGAGCGACGTGTTAAAGATGTCTGTGAGAACCCTTGCCAGCAGGAGAGCACATTCCTTGAGCGCCCAATGTCGTCTGGGCCCACTGCTTTCCAAGTGTTCACTCTCGTCAAGGTACTTCAGACTTTAGCTGTGTCCAGAGTGGCTGCTCATCAGGGGGAGGAATAGATTTCCTCACAGGAGTGGTGTTGGGTCCCTTAAACCTCCCAAAGTAATTATTGAGTTGAAGTATTGAGATGCACTGTAGTGCAAACACACAGCAGACTACCACACCAAAGTCACTGATCTGCTTAGTGATACCAACACCTATGAGACTCTGAGGCAAGATCCTACCAGTAGCTACAAAAAAAAGGTTATAGAATATCTGCAAAAACTGGAAAGAGGACAAATCCACTGACAGGCCATTATATTACTGACTGTACCCTGGGGAAGCCATCCAATATATCTACTGACTTCCCAAGATACACATGGAAGGAACACCACTCAGATCCATCAGCAGCAGCATGAACTCTGTGGTTTCTTAGGCTGTCACATCACTTTGATGGTAAAGATACGCCTGCTATAGAACAGCACATTCAGCAGAACTAACTTCACAGCATATCTCATTTATGCCTTACTTGCCCTCTGTCTGGTACGACCACCCACTTCCAGTACAGTGACGGTTTGTACAGACAGAAGCACAGCTGTGCCAAGGGCTCAATGGTGTCCCCAATAGTGGCCAATCCTCGACATGGAGGAAGTTGAGAGCAGAGCCTTGATTACCTTCACAGGAACTGCTCCTCGCCACTGGTTTAGGTGTGTTGACCACACCTGGGTCAAAATCAGAACAAGGGAGGTTGAGGCCTTTACATAGCACATAAATGTTGTGGACAATAACGTCAAGTTCACTGGGAAGATGACAGGGGAGACAGTCCACCCTTATGGACTGTGCAATGCACATTGAAGAAGATAGATGCCTTAACATTGAGATGTACAGAAATCTACACACACACAGATCAATACTGGACTCTCACAGCACAAGCTGGGGGTCATCAAAACCCTATGCCATCTGGCTGAGACCGTACCCACTAAGTCATAAAGGAAGGAGAAGGAACAGAAGCACATCAGAGGGGGACTTCATACCTCAGTCTTTGTAAAACAATACTAAAAGTTCCAGAGAAGACAGAGAGGAGGAGCAGAGGAGACAAGAAAACATAAAACATCATTCCTAATGGCATGAGAGGTACAACGTCTTCAACAAACATGTCCAGTTGCCTACAACACAGCACTTAAATAACCATGACCTGGATAACAGAGAACCTTCATCAACATGTACAGACTTAAACTGTGTTTGGACAATGCTTGATATGTTGTAGTTTGTCAGAGGCATATTTAGCTCATACTGCTAGTGGTATAATCTTGTACCAGAGAAAAGCAGCTGCCCAGGAGCTCACGATACATATAAAGTCATAACTTGGCTTTCTTACCATTTTCTTACTACAGTAGATCTGCCATTTTTTCTCTGCTGGCAAGGCAAACATGGCAGCCCTGTACTCCTCTGTCAGGTCCAGTTCATCCTAGGATAGAACGAAAGAAGAAAGAAAGGATGAAGTAAATAAGTAGTTAATGACAACGATGAGGTGTTGGAAGGTATAGTTTTCAGAATAAGATCATTGACTCTGGTGCAATATGGTACGGTACTCACCACCAGCTCAGTGAACATAGAGTCCAGCTCTTGAAGAGGGGGCATGGGCAGAGTGGGCTCCAGCACAGCCGCAGTGTTAATGTTGTCATGACAGTAGGTGATCTCTGGTTGGTCACTCCCTTTGAAGCAGCAAGAAAATAGAGAGGACAGGCCACGCCCCTCGGTCTCCTTCCCCCGTGAATCCATGATTACAATGGGGACCTCACCGGAAGTCTTGACAAACGAGGAGGACAAATGGTATCAATCAGATGTGATGTCATTGATTCCCTTCTACTGATCTTTATGCAATTCCTATGTAATGCTAAATTGGTTAATAATCTGCACAGAAATATAAAACATCACACCAAAGTGTTAGTGTTTACCTGCAAAACTACTGCTTACTAACCACTGGTAACAGGTATTACCGAGGCTACTGTGTTAGTCAACAATTTGGGTCGAGTAATCAACAAAACCAACCAATAAGAGGCAGATTAGGGTGGGTCTTGTAAGAACACAAGTGGAATCTATAGTAAAGGCACGTATTAAACTAGATTGTTTGAGCTGAGAAGTTAAGATTAACAATGTTAGAGTAGCAGTATTCTAAACATTAGCTGCTAAAGCTTGGGTAAATGGGGTGTTACTGGCCAACACTGTTGATGTTAATTGTTGCACACGTGTGCACACAACCAAACACCTCTTAAGTAACTCCTATTTCTTAGATAGATAAATAAGCATAAATGTTAACTGACTTGAACGTCCACAAAAATGTCTCTGACATTGTGCAGGCTGCACAATCACTTGTCTGTTATTCGTCAAAACACATAATTAAACACATACACACACACATTGATTGGGTGTGATTAACAAGTCACAACTGAACAGTTGTTGTTCAGGCAGGTGAGTCACGAGGTGTGGCTCCGTTCACTCCTTACACAGCCCTGTGTTGGATGATTTATTTAAGGATGTGACTTATGACAGAAACAGCACTTTGGAATGCCACACCGCAGAAAGAGTTTCAGTGTAGTGAGGAGCAGGTACACGCTTACATATTACATAATCATGAAGCAAGTGCTGATGGTACAATGTCAGAGTTTGAAACCAAAATACTTTCTTATACATTTTTTTCTGAAGTGAATGGGTTGAAATCCATTATGATACATGGAGTACTTTCTGATTTTTGTAGCTCCTCATGTTGATATTCAAACACATCCTCTTAGATATCTAAAATCATCAAAACCTGGGCAGGAACAGATACCCTCCCAATCAGTCAAAGTCATCTATCCAGTGCTTTGAGTGAATTTGGACTTGCAGTTTGATTTCAAAAACAAGACTTTTCAAGACCTGATAAGGACCCTAAGATCAGTTCATCACAGGGCTGACTTATAGGGACAAACAGCCATTCACACACAATTTTTTTCAAAAATGTCTTTGGATTGTTGGAGGATGCCGGATTACCACGGAGAGAACCCACGCAGGCAAACTCTACACAAAAAGGTCCTTCCCAGTCTCAAACCCAGGTCCTCCTAAGGCAACAGCACTAACCACTGTGCCACCCTCACCCATGTGTTCTTCAGTGATACCCAAATGATATATGAACCTGAAAATACAGATAAAACAGCATCTACTGGGTTCCCCTGTCAGGAATTAAAAGTTCAGTTCAAAATCAACAGGAAAGAACAGCTTTGTATTGAGGCCAAACTTGGTTGATAGGTGTGTCAGGAGTGACAGGACAGTGCAATGATCGAGCCTAGTAATAAGTGACAGCTACCAGATTCATAAAAAACTTAAGATAAAATCTGAATTTCATCAAGTTTTTCTCCATTTTATTTCTCTATCTGTCATATAATAATGATGATAGTGGAAAGCTGCAAAATTGAAAAAAACAAAAATAAGTGTTTGCTTTCTTAAAATGATCCAAATCTCTCTCTCTGTGTATGTGAATGCAGTGGTAGAACTTTGCTTTAACTCGATCTTCTGAGCGAGTTTCAGATGTCACAACGTTTTGGTTTTCAATCATAGTTTTCAGAGGACTGATCACATTAGAAACAAAATGGACAGAGCTCTTTCAGGGGGCAACAAGTGCAAGTTCGCAAGTTGAACTCTGAAATTTCAGATTGCATACAGCCACACAACCTCTGAAAATTAAATATACTGCTTGTATACAATTCTTGTTCCTTTGTAGAACATAGTTACCCATAATAATCTCATTGCAATCCTGATTTACAAGTTTTTTTCTGGAGCGTTCATGTGTATGTCAGTGAAAAAGCAAACTGAAATTACTGTCAACTCCCACACCCCCCTGTCAGTCCGTCCAGCCGTCGTCCATTACATAATGGAGAGGTCAGGTGCACTGGCAGTCAGGAAGGTTGATCCCCTGGGGACCAATGGATTGACTTACTGATTGGCTGATGTCGTCACTGCCTACTAGAAGCCTACAAACACATGACCAAAAGCACTGTCCATGTATGTTTAGTTGATACGCAGCAGTGTTTATTATCAGTGTCCTTGTGTCAGTGTTTTTGTCAATGGCTGGTGCAGGACTCTAACAATGATCAACACTTCATGTTGTGTATAGATTGATGTCAGGGTTATAATTCATCCTGATGCTCAGATGAACCAATCAGCTCAGAGTCCACAGGGTTTAATCAATACATCATTGATCCCTGTGGGGAAAGTGTGTTTTTTAGTGCGCCAGGACAGCAGTCCTGGAGCTGGAGGGTATTCTCTGTTTCACTCAAGGACGATTGAGTCAGTAAATGTTTGCTGGATGTTATTCTTTCCCTGACGTGAATGTGTGTTGATTTGACTGCTGATCACATGTCCTCATCAAGCACAGCTCTTTCTTTGTCCTTTGTTCCTCCTGATGAGAAATTATAAGTAAAACCAGACCAACAATGAATTTCTGGGGCTAATGCCGATACCCATACGAGGAAGTAAAGACCTATGATACTGATATTTGTGAACTTCACTGGGAATTTAACTTGTAGAAATTACCCCAAGCATCTTTTTCAGTATTTTGAGCTGTAAAAAAAAAAGTTTCATGTCGGTGCATATTGGACAACATATATGGCAATACTGGTATTTCTGTGGTCAACATATATACCAGTCAGGCTCTCAGGTATGTAATCATGGTGGTCTTCAGTTTTAAATAATAAGTCTGGTGTTGGTGTATATTTTTGTCATTGTCAACAAATCCAATGAAAATACCAAACCAGCAATGTGATGGTCCTTCTCTTGATACTTCTGACTGTACCCTGCCTGTGACTATTAGCTCCAAGTCTGTTAGTCCCTGCTTTAAAGAAACACAGATTTATGTTGAGTTGTTTGATTTTTTTAAACAAAGGACTCACTTGATTAGTGTAACAATCTCATAAATGTGACTGCCAGTTATAAGTTATTTTGACAGCTCAAAATACTAAAATACTCCTGACCTCAAATGAACCTCAGCTGCCTTATTATGGAAAAGAAGAGAGTGAGAGGCGTGAATCAGAGCTGTAGAGAATTACAAATTATTTGTTTTTGTTGTTGTGAATTAAAGAAAGAGCCAGTTGTTGAATCTGTCAAATATTCATAGCAAATCTAGTGCTTTAATGTTTAGTCTCCACTTATCAGTGCACATAAACTAAGTGATTGGGTGTTTCTCAGTGAAATGCACCTTGGGAGTTGTAGTTAACATCTAACCCAGTGTCTTTTTTTGTAGTATCTTTGACTTTTTATTACATAATCAAAAAAAAAAGAAAATTAAAAAAGAACAAGAAAGGCCCCAACTTGATCTATATATATAAACATTGCTAATAAATTAATACATTAAATCATCAGTATTGTGATAAGTCACAACAAAAATAAACAAATAAAGGAAGAGAAAGGTTCAAGTTCCTGACAGTAAAGTCCCACACATACACACATACATAAAAACACATATATACATACACACATATATACATATATACACACACACAAACACACGTATACACATAAACACATACACGCACACATACAAACATACACACACATATATGTATATACACATACTGTATACACACACATGCACACACACATATATATACACACACACATATATGCACTTATACACACATATAGATACACACACATATACACATACACACACAACTGTCCTGCCAGTTACTTTCTTTCTTTCTTTCTTACTGTATTTTCTGTTGAAGGATTAACAATGAAATGCACTTGAAATAAATTTGAAATGATTACCTTTGTCATCCACTCCTATGTGACGCAGTGAGAGGCCATGTTGAGCTCCAACAGTGTGTCTGTAGCAAAGATCATTCACTCTGCTGTCACCGTAGCTCAAACTCCAATGTCAGGTCAACATTTTGACAAGTGGTAACCACTGAAGCGTTCTACTGAAATACATGTTTTACATTATCCAGAGAAGGATTGAGAATTACAAACACATAAAAGTCAGGAAGTGCCGCTGAAATGAAGCTTCAGCTCCAAAGAAACGGATTAAACTTCTCAAACTGAAGGACTAATGCAACAAAAATAAACAGATACAAATGTGAAACTTAATTCAGCGTGCAGCACTTTCAGTTGAGCTACAGTCAAATGTTCAAACAGCATCTACATTCATAATCCACAGGAGGTTTGTAAACTTAGAAACATAAAGAAACATAAAATCCAAAAAAGAAAGAAAAGTCACCAAAAGCTGAATCAGGCAGAGATTTCCTTAAAGTGTGTCAAAAAAATTGCAGGTGTCCTTCATTTGCTTCATCTGTACAAGGCTCACTTCTTGAATTTCTGCCTCTGTGTTACTCCTTTTCCTTTTTCCATTCTGTGCTCGTGAGAGTTAGTCAGTGTCCAAGCTGTCTGTCACACAGAATGACAAACTGACTGATCAGCCTTGGTGACAGTGTACGGCATGCAGTTCAAAACACACACGACTGCATTCCTGCTGGAGGCAGTCATGCCCAGACCTCACCCACTGCATTGTGTGTGTGTGCTTGTGTGTGTGTGTGTGTAAGAGAGATAGAGAGAGGGAGAGGGGTCTATGTGTTTGTGTGTGTGAGAAAAGAGATAGAGAGAGAGAGAGAGAATCTCTGGGATAGTATCAGTATCTAATCATGTTTGATAATGAGGAGATGTTTTACATTATGAACATTATCGTGTCTGCTGCTGTACTGTCAGAACCAGTCTGACTAACTTTCACTGCCCCCATTAGCAGCCTTACTTCAGTCAGCCAGCGTCACAGGAGCCAGTTGTGATGTCAAGTGACGGCAGCAGTAATGAGAGCAGACTGCCAATGAGGAAATAGCTGCAGTAAATATAAACTTTTCCAGAGTGATTTTGAATCATAGAAATGTTTCCTCTATTTTCATGTTCATTTCTAATCTTCTGTTCTTATTTCAGTAACTCTGGTCGTCACAATTCTTAGGAAAACACACATTTTGGAAATTTGGAATTCATTTTGTTTACCATCTTCCCCCATATATAACCAACTTATATCATATGACAGAAGCTCAATACTTAGGTTCATGACACAACAAAAGCTGCTATAAAGAACATTTTGTTGTTGTGGCAGCACCTGAGGACAAAGTGGTGTAAAGCGGCGTAATGTACCATACAGCAGGCGATTTCTCAGGCTGTAACTGACTGTAACCTGTAACCCTTAGAAATGTTTTTTAATTCTAAGACTTTTCCAACCTAGTCAGAATCTGACAGGTGTTAAGAATAACTATACATTGGTACATAATTATGATGGTCTTGTTTGCCTGTTTAGGGTTCTTATGGGAGGGTTAGGCAGGCAGGCTGGGCTGTCTGGTGGCGGCATGAATGAATCTCAGGTGAGCCAGTGAAGCGGGAAGCAGAACGGAGAGGCACTGGAGGTTCTGCACACGAGGGGAAATAACACAAGCATGCGATGAAACCCAGTCAGGCAAAACAGTGGAGCATAAGCACAAGAAAATCTCAACCCTTAGAAAATAAGCCAACACAATAACAAGAGCACTGATGTTGTCACCATACAGGACGGATCCATCTGGCACCAGAGTGAAGAATAGACCAGAAATATATAGCAGTGGTTGATGAGAAGATGCACCTCTCCACTGCTGCAGAAGAATCAAGAATGATCTTAACGTCAAATTAATTTAGATGTAGTTGCATTCAAATACCATAATAGTGGTGAAAGATCTAATTTATTGGTGTATAAATAAGAATAAATGTCCCATGGGATCAGACAAAATAAATTAACCTTTAATGTATGGGCCTGCCAAATGGTTGATTATATTTGTTTAATAATTTCATTATTATTTTGATCATAAATTACACACATGTTCAGGCATATAATTTACTGTGCATTTTGCACACTGAAGAAAATAATTTTGCTAAAACATTGACTAAGTATTTCAATTACAAGTAAATAAGTGTCAGTAAATTAAAGCAACATTCTGCAGCATCAGAGTCATGTTGATGGTACAGTGTGCTGTAGCAGGATCTCTCTTGTTTCTACTCTATGTAACTTCAGTAGGAGGGAAGGATCACAGCGTTACACACATGTTTACTTCAACACATACAAGTTTTCACCACATAGCTCTGGGGGGGGAGGAGGCAGATCATACAGAATGACACACATAATGTTGCCTTTAAAGCACTATGGTGTTTAATCCAGGTGCATTACTGTTGTGTATAACACTTGAATTAAAATGTACAGGATTACAGATTGAAGCTGAAAAATAGTCCTTTAGCTTGTAGTCAAAAACCCAATTCATGATCCCAGTTTTTTGAGAAATGAGGTCTGTTCAAATATCCTTCAAGCTTTTATATGAATATAATATCAAACAATGCAGCACACACACACACAAACCAATACATTCACTCTGTACATTTGTACAAAAACATCATAAGCACATACAGCGGCGTATTCTGGAGGAAAAGATAACAGCGGATGTTGACACAGTGTGGCTGCAGAGTAAATAGAAGACCACAAATGAAGCACATGTGTAACTTTGATGACTTATTCTAAGCCAACTGAAAATTGACACACCTATGATGCGCACATATAATTAAGTAACAATAAAAAAAAGAACACCTGATGACTGATGAGACTGATGGAAATTACACCAATTTGACACTGAAATGACTGAATGGACTCAAAGGAGCAAAATAAAGAAATAAGTGAAAATCTGTTTTGTCTGTGAGAAGATTCATGTTCTAGATTTTTTAAAGGTTTTGGCAGGAAATCAAACACGTGTGCGTGTGTGTGTGTGTGTGTGTGTGTGTTATGAAGCCAGGTGACATTCCGACACACACTGGACTGCTGCAGATCTGTGAAGGGTGGAGTTCTTTTGTCTCCAGTCCTCAACAGCAGACTGGAGGTTACTGTCAGCTTAGTTGGATAAACTCATTATCTCTGAAACTGTCACATTAACTATGTGATGCTACACTGTGCAGGGCTGATGGGCAGGACATCTATCACAAGACCAAAATAGAAGTCCTGACCAGATATATATCATATTTCACGTGCAACCAAATACATCAACTGCAGCTAATGAATAAGGAGCACAACATTCAAGCATGTGATATTAGAATAAGCATTAGTATCAAATACTTTTGCTACTGCTGAAGCTTAAAGAATAATAAAAAGACTCCTGCTAGCTCCCCCTGCAGGCCACAATCTGCATTACAGCTCACAACAGAAATGTGCTGCTATTAAACTGACAGCAGTCATGTAACAAAGAAATGTCTCTTTTATGTGTGCATAAAGAGCCTGACAGTATAACAGAAAGCACACGTTGTAACATTTATATTAGACTCTCATTGTAACATCCAGTACTTGAATTCAGCACTGTGGTTCAATGTAAAGGATGTCGGTCACTTCTACATCCAGCATGTTCAGTGTGGAGACAGAATTCATTTTCATGGGGTCAAACATCAAAATGGTAAAATCATGTTAATACTGAGAGGATGTGAATGTTGTCCTCATGTATAAGAGCCTCCACGTTAATACTTTTCTACCCTCTCTCTGATCTCCTGTCTTTAAATAGCCATGAAAGGTGCTGATCTTCAAAGACAGGTGACCTTTAGGGTTCAGTACAAGATGTGAACTGATAGAGCAGCAGTTATTTTACAGTACAGCAGCAAGCTGGCTAAACAAAGTGCTGTCCCACAATATTGTGCCTTAATCAACATTTAAAACTGCACATCAGCTATATTACTAGCTTGAAATGGTTATTTGGGATTTTAAGCACAGTTCCCAGTAAACAGGATTGACTGGTTCCATTCCTACTATAGCATGCTGCTTCTTACATGACCTAAAAACAGATGGAAAGGGAAAGGCTGCATTGTTACCCAGTCTCATAATTTCATCCCAAGCTTGAGGTTTTTGGACTAAAAACCGATCTGTTCAGCCACTGTGTGTTATTTTATGTTTTTAACTTGTATGTTCTGTATATTCATGTTTATTACCTTTTTTTTTCATCTTAACTACTTAAATCGGTTAATTGAAAATGTAACAATTAATCTCTGATGAGATGGTAACTACATTAAAAACACTGATTAAAGGTAGAGAAGACCGAAGTGGAATTTGATAATAAAAATGTAAACCTTTAATGTTGACAAGAAATATCAGACGAAAATGCACACATATGAGAATGTGATAAAACACACCTTTTTTCTCTGCTCAGCACATGAACCCTCTTCCCTGCAGCACCTGTGGAAAATGGAGCTGTGCTGTATACTGTACAATTTCAGAGGGTGGAGAACAACACAACAAGGTTTGGATGATAAAAACAAATTAAGATAGCAATGCAGGTGGATGATAGTGTGAAGCATCTGGCCACAGTGGCAATAGTCACAAATTCAGTCTCAGATGTGAACTGAGCTCACACACTCACACACATATGCATCCTCTTTGGCTTGTAGTTGAAAATTATTCTAAAACCTTTTTGGAAGCATTGATACCTCCTTTTTAAACTCATCAGTCATGATACCATTCTTACGTGTACACAGAGATGACCTAATGTAATGAAGCACGTCTTTCTTGACTTGTTTTAATAAAAACATGAAATAAAACGCAGATGGCAACACTTTGTTCAGATATTCAGTACCAGTGCTGTGGCTGTGGGACTGCCCATGATGCTGGTTCATTGATATGTCTTACCTCGCACACCTGTAATCAACTGAACAGAGCCATTATCAGTGTTGTTATTTACAGGATTGGTATTTTCCCTGCATATCCAACAAGTGTAACACAAACTTTGCATCTAAAAAATTAGGTTTATGAACAATACAATATCTCAACCTTTCAAATGCTATGCTAATGTTTTAGAAGAAGAAAAAACAAGCAGAGGGTGAGAGTTACAACCTAAATTTAACCATTATTATAGAGTACATGAAAAATGTAATATTTTTAACTGAATCATTGTCACTTACCAAATCAGCTTTTACCACTGGTGCTTCACGCCAGCTTCTCACTTAAATTAGTACTGTAACCGTTTACAGTTATTATCTGGTTAAAATATGATTGGAATATGATGGTATAGCTCTGCTGAGCCATTAAACTTAACAATGTTTAATGACTGCTGACCTGCTGAACGGAACAAAACAGTTTGAACCAGCAAATAACTCAACTTACTTTTAATCCAAGAACAAACTAAAAAAAACATGACAAGCAGCACTGTAACATCACTTTGTAATTAAGGACTTATTTGCTTTGTTATGAGCAAACAGATGGGTTGGAAAGTCGATGCTGTAATTTATCTTGAAAACAAACAAAGCAAATGAAATGAAAATGCAGTCTACATATGTGAACATCAAAAAGGTGTGGTCGTCACAGTTACATGTTGGCACTTCACATTTCAGCAAACCAAAGCGTTCAAATTTGTACATGTTATACATATCATGTCAACATTTCTACAATATCATATCAAATTAACATTACATGTTTATGAGCTGACATTCAAGTTGGTGTTTTAAACATTTATAAAAAAGGAAACCAATGGAAATTTTATAACTTCACAGAACGTTTTCCAGTTGTGTTTGTGGCAACACATCCAGGTATCTCAGGAAAAATATGATCTTCCCCTGACCTTAACCAAGTGGTTTTGTGCCTAAACCTTACCAGACCATTAACCCAGTGTTTTAACAACATATTTAAAACTGGACCTAAAGAAACGTAAAGTTAGAACATATTGAAATGTAAGGTATCAGCATTTTCAAAGTTTGCTGGAGTGTACATTACCAAGCTTTAACAAAAAGGATTGACATGCACAGTTTCTGATCAGCAGTCCCAAAGGTTAAGGTTTGGTCAGATTTAGGGAGCTACTGGTTTGGTTAAGAATAACAAAAGAACATTTTAAAAAGAAACCAACTTTGACTGTTGAAACCACAACATAACCACCTCCTTACTGGCCTGGTCACAAGAGCACACAGTGCAGTTTTGGGAGCAACATCAATTAACTTCAATGGAATTAACACAGCAAGTGGATCTGCTCACATGGGCTGGAATATCTGTGCAGTTAATTTGTAATCCATGCATTTGTGAATTTTGGCTCACGTATGTGCACCTGACAGTAGTGACCATTTTGGGAACAGAGCGCTGGCAGTCCAAAACATCGGTAGCTATAATAGCTCATTAGCTGTGTTGCACTATCCACTCTATGGTAACCCTGCTTTGCCAAAATATAAACTGCCTCACAAAAGATGACTGGTTCACACTGATTTTAAGATGACACTTTGCTTAAAGAAATGTTAACTGGGTTGTCAATATAACACAAGAAAAAATAACACATTAAGAAACATAACACCGATTGATCACGCTCTATGTCGCCCCGTGACCTTACAACACTGAGCTCATTCCCTTCACATTCCACAGTAGCTTTGCAAACACGATGGAGGCAGATGACTAAGCTGCCGAGCATAAGCCTAATGAGAGGAAAAGTCCCACCATAGCCAGAGTTTCTTCCTGTCAGACAGTTCACATTCTTTCTAAAATCAACAGTGGGCTGTTGTTAAAAGTTGGATATTAGACCACTGCTACCAGACTCCAGTTTCAGCATGACTACCGTCATTAGCATGGTGAAAAATAGCATGGATATTAGCCTTAATACCAATTACCGTCACGCTGCTAGCACAGCGGCTTTAAACAGTGACAGACTGGGGCGAGCTGGTTAGCATGTTAGCCTAAATTTCCATTTATTTGATTCACTCATCTACCTACATTTTCACTGACATATTTTTAAATGCTTATGGCAAATGGGGGTGGTGGTGGAGTTACAAGCTAGAAGGAGGAAGAAGGAGACCCTGGTACAAATTTTAGCTGTGTTTGTAACGTTAGACAAGACCTCTGGACATCTCCAGCTGTGCAGCAGGTATTTTACGCCAAAGCATGATCTTTTCCTAATGCTAACCAAGGGTTTTTTGTGCCTAACCTTATCCAGGCTATAAGAGGCACAGCACGGTCACAAGATTACATTTAAAACAATGTCAAGCATGTGGAGTTGCAACATAAAGAAATTAAAAATGTTTCAGCATATCCGTGGTTTGCAGAAATGTGCAGTGCCATCAGACGTTTCATTAAGATTTGTCTTTACTTCTGACGAGAACAGTCTAGTCATTACTCACTCATTATTCCTGGTGGAGGACTTCATAGCACCCTCCAAAATCAGGAATGAATTGTATTTAACTGGGATTAGCTATTGTGCAACAGCTCCTTGAATAGAGATTTCATTGTCATATGTTTTGTCTTTCAACAGTGTATACAGTTCTGCAATTTAGTAGAAGTATATGAACAACCTTAATCTTTTGATTCTCTCAACAAAAATCTTGAGTGGTGGTTTGACTCGAGTCTATGATCTGAACACAAATAAATACTATCGGTTATTTCAAAAAATGTCACTGGTGATGGTGATAGTCTCTAGATTCACAAGAACAATACAGAGAAGATGAAAACAACCGTTAGATGGTTAAGGATTTGTCCACAATATCACAGGCTGGTGTCAGCCGTCTTCATCTTTGGAGCACTGACAGAGTTGGGTAGTGTTGCAGTGTCAGGCTGGCCATCCCTGCAGAAGAACACGGCAGGGTTTTTGCAAGCCCACATTGCCATCTCCCCCCCTCCACCTCCTTTTCCAGGACTTGAGCTTGACAGCCGGCTGTTATTATTCACCCCAACACGACTCACGTAGCGGTCCCTTATCCTCTCTGTTGGGTTAAGCCGAATTTCCCGGTTCTGGGTGTGGTTTGAGAGGTATGCGGCGATATTTCTGGTCCGATAGCCCTCCTCTCTGCTCCGCCCCAGTAACATGGATATATTAGGGTTCCTCAGGGCATAGATCAGAGGGTTGATAGCTCCATTCGCCCAGGCTAGCCAGATGGCCACTGTGTCCATTGCAGGGTTAAATGTGTAGTCCCCCATCGCTGCAACCAGTCCCATTAAACAATATGGCCCCCAACAAAAAATTATGAAAACGATCATAATTAGAACTGTGGTGGCTGTTCGCATTTCACTGTAAAATCGCAGTAAGTAAGCGTATGTTGTCACCGGCCTGACTCTGATTTCGGAGAGTCGAACTGTCTTACAGATGTTATAATGACAAAAACACATCAGGGAGAAGGGCAGTAAATAACATACAACAATGAGGCAAATGCTATAAGCTGTCCCCATGCGTGAGGTCCCAGAGTGGAATATATACATACAATGGTAGAAACCTCGCTTATGGATCTCTGTAGGTGCTCGGACCAACAGGTACCAAGGTAGAGAGAAGATGACAGCAGTTAGCCACACAGCTATCAACAACTGAGTTGCTTTCTGACGCCCTATTTTAGCCTGTGGCTGTCTGACTATAGCGTAGTACCTGTCAAAAGAGATCAAAGTCATAGTCAGGGTAGAGATGATACCAAAGCAGGTGTTGAAAAAGCCGTTGGCCACACAGAAACGATCCCCAAACATCCAGATCCCGTCTTTACTGAAGAGCATGACGAAGGAGAACGGCAGACAAAGAACAGCTGTCAGGAAGTCGGACAACGACAGCGACATGATGAAAGCATTGGTCACCGTTCGAAGCTGTCTGTGTTTGATGATGACGATGACGACAGCAGAGTTCCCGAGGCTGGAGAGGAGGAAGATGGAAAGGAGTACCAGCGCCTGAGCTGCCACCATGATGCCCTGCAGGACAGAGTTACTCTCAGCAGCGCTCAGCACTGACGGGGTCGACGCCTGGTGGATCTGACCGAGCTCGCTCCCTCTTTGGTCCCTGAATGCTGATAGGTTTCCTGTGGTTCCCACTGTGGCCTCGGTGGTGGTGGTGGTCACTAAGCTGGTCACTATGGAAACAACCCTTAAAGGAACAAAAAAAAGAGAACTCATGATACAATCAGTGTCGATTGAATACAATATATTCTCACAGCTACAAACAGAGCTACAACATTTTCATTAGAGCTGGGCATCCTAGACTTGGGTCAATGAATATCTGAATGTCATTGGTACTTTGGCTTAATCCAAGTGTCCACACCTCCCAATATCTCAAATTAATTTTAAATGATGTTTACAGTAATTCACACATACAGTATCAGGTTCAGTATCTTGCCAAGGACACTTCGACATGCAGACCAGGGGAATAGAACCAGTGAGGCTACTTGAGTTGTTTAAGAGAATGCTGCAAAGCTGTTTTACTGTGAGGCTCCAGAAATGTTTTGTGGATTATAAGACTCTACCTGACTTTCCAATGGCAGTGAGCAGCTAAAGTTTTTGGTGAATTTATCCTTTAAACAAGAAAGCGATTAAAAATATTTGGGGTTTTTTTTCCCCACTTACCGACTAAATACACAGCAGCTTAATGAGTCAAACTTTGCTCTCTGCGATCATAAGAGTAAAACCTATAGTCCCTGTTGTCCTCCATGCTATAAAGGGACAGTCCACACCACAATCGAAAAAATACCTTTTTCCTCCTACCTGTACTGCTGTTTCATCTACATGTTCTGGTGTCAGTTGTAGTTTTAGATAATACTGGCCATACAAATGAAATGAAGGTTACAATCATCAATAGTATAAAGAATTAAAGTGATGGTTTGGCACTGTATGTCAACAAGAAACGCTGACAGCTTCTCAATTCTGTTCACTAATTGTGTCTCTGCTGAAACAAGCTCCTTTCATTACTCAGACCGTTGAGAATGTTTGTACTAGCTTTAGCCCCAAGAAAGGGTGTATGGATGGTGCAGGTGCCCCATTGTTAGCTTCCTTAAATAATTCAACGAGCTGCTATTTTCTGGAGGCACTCAAATGTAATCGTTCACAGTGCTTTACTTCCAAAGCTGAAAGGAGAGATGGAGAGGTGGACGGACAGAGTGTCTTACCTCGGCACAACAGGTGAGGCAGTGCCCAGCTGGTCGGTGAAGCTCAGACCAGATGTGCCAGCTGTGTAGTTGCTGCCACTGCTGCCCCGCAGGGCTGTGCTAACAGGTGAATCCATCGATGTAGCACAAGAACAGCACAATGAAACTCATTCCTTGTGTCCCACACATCCATTCAGATTAGTCGGTGTGTGTTTTTCGATTCAACTGCTTCAAGCTGCTGATAACTCAGCTTTCCATTTCTCCAGATCCATCAACACAAGAATGGAAAACACAGGTCAAATCCGTCTTCACAGGCTGGCTTGACAAAACTGTCATAATGCAATTTTTCGTTGTTGTGTTTTTTTTTATGTTAATAAAGGCAGACAAACACAAATGTTTAAGATTTATGTTTTGTTTTATGTGGAATAACGCCTGACCCTGTTTTAAGATATAAACGACAGATATCGGTGGTTTACAGTAAAGCACTGTTCAGAACAGCTGGACAGCTGCTGGCCACTCATTCAGTGTGCTATGAAGCTCCACAGTGAGCTCCTTCTGTTGGCCCCTGCTGTCAGGATTGACAGTTTGTGCTAGTTACATTTGATTCTCCAGATGGAAACATAACCTATATGTATCATTTACACCAAATGCTATCCAATTTCCATAGCATTCAAGTGCTTTGCTCACTCAGTTTGTTTGATAAAGTATATCTGATGTTTTGCCATGTTATGATAAAGCAGTTATCCAGCAGCTACTGTCATTTGAATCATCATTTAGCCTCTTATAGTGTAAAATACAGAATTCAATCCGGGGACTAAAAACACAGCATACCTTTATCTTGGCCTATATTGAAATATTGTTTTAGCCAGTTGTCTGCGCAAAAAGAGGCCCAGAAGCTGTTTAACCCATCCTACATGCTGACTGAAGGCTGGCTGGACGTGGCCTTCACATCACAGCAGTTCAATAACTTCTCCGGAAGTTGTCTGTCGTTACACTGTGTCCAGGCCGTCTGGACGCTGTGTCACAGCATGCTGTCGAATCATATCAACGTCCGTTATTTTAATCATGGTTTAAATGCTCCCTTTCTTCCTCGTGTCACCTCAAACTTTGGCGCTTTTGTTGGGGGACCTCCACACAACATGTCGGCTCTCTGCGTCCTTCGGTCCAAACGCTTGTGTTCCTGCGGAGGAGAGCGCGCTGCAGGCGGCTCACAGCGACAGGATCCAGTCACAGGTCCATGTCGCTTACTGTCGGCACCTCACATGGGTTCTCCTGAAATGTGGCCTCTGAAATGCTTCTGAGGGATCGAAGGAGAAAGTCCGTCCATTCCTGTTCCTCAGCTGTGTTCGGAGCGGAGGAGAGACCCCGCGGCTCCCGCCCTCTTGATTTCTGTCAGCGGGCTACGACACAGCACCAGCCCGCGTCTGCTTTTCTAAATGTCCACCAATAACTGCTCTGTGATCAGCTCTAAACAAATCCAGGTATGAATGACACATTGTGCACGAGCTCCCGCGCGAGCATCTCTCAGGGTCTGTGCACCTGCCAGCACTCCCGTCCTCGCTCCCTCTCTGAAACCACGCCCTCAATTTCAACGTGCACACGGCATCGTGTGACGTTTTATACAGTTGCCATGGTAACTGGTGATAGATTTGCATCTACTTATGTGTCCGAACAGTGACATTATAAGGTGTGTTGAAATCTGATATATCAGCCCTCAGCTCATCCAAACAGGACTGTAACAGTTCGATGAGAGTTATAGAGGAGAGTCACGCGGTGACTGCTGCAGCTGAACAGCTGATCTCTCCATCTCTGCACACTGAACAGGTCACAGCAGCAGCAGCAGCAGCAGCAGCAGCATTATCAACAGCAGCATTATCAGCAACAGCTAAAGCTGCAGCTGAGCCATGGTCATCAGTGGTGTTTTCAGCAGTGTTGGTACGTATAGTACTGCAGGTCAAAACATCTATGTTTTGGAAGTCTAGATTAAAATTAATTAATTTCATTTTAAGTGAAATGTAATATTGTGTTTGTTAATTACATATAATAATACATTTAAAACATTTAACCAAAATTCCCTGTATGAAAATGCAAATAACCACTAAAATAATATAATATGTAACTTGTGCTGCCAGTTGGCTCTCTATATTGATAAATAAAGATGTTTGGGGGGAGGGGTGTGGGGGGGGCAGATCCGGACATCCTGGAGGAATAAACACCAGCGAGCCTTAGACTCTGCTCTGATCCAGAGCCGTTTACCGAGAGCGCAGAGATTACTTTAAATGGTTATCAACCTGACTGCAGCAGTGATCCACAGAGGTGACCTCCATTTCCTGGTGTCTGATGTTCTGATCTGTTCTGTCCTCTCAGACACACACACCTCAGGCCGGGCCTTTGCTCACTTCACTGTTGCTGTATAACCATTAAACAACCACCTCTGCTACTGAAAATCTATCCGATGTGACTCAGGCACAATGAGATGAGATGATCATAGATGAGGAAGTTTTATTCTCCATATATTTAGTCTCATTCACAGGCTTCCTGATCCCAGATGTAGCGATGGCATACCTAATGAAACTCGTGGCTACTTTGAGTAAACTCTGGAAATTCTCTCTGGTTTGAACATTGTTGTAAACATTTGGTATAATGTGAGGACACCACTCAGCATATATAACAAAGGTCTAGTCTTTTTCAGACATTTTGTTGCAGCCATGATTTGGCATAAATATGGTGAGATGTTGAAATGACCTTATGACCTTGTGGTGCTTTTAGCCTCAGAAACCAATTAACTGAGCCACTTCATGTGGGTGAAAGGTAGATCAGAGGTGGCTCAGTGGTTAGCATAGGTGATGATTGAAGCTGAAGTCACACTGAAATCAGCTGTTTTTGTTTGGGATAAGTGGCTTCAACACTGTCAACATGCTCCTAATGTGTTTATCTGATCTCTAATACATGCAAGCACTGCAGTGAAAGTAGCGGTTCAATCTGGACTTTGGGAGCGTATGAGTGATAAAATATTAAAAACTCATGTAAATATCAATAAAGAACGTGTATACACAGCCGCACTGTCTCTTCAGCCAAAAACAGTGCGCAGGTGGACCATCATTGTGCAGCACCTTTAAGATTAGATTAGATTAGATTTGATTCAACTTTATTGTCATTGTGCGCAGTACAAGTACAGAGACAACGAGAATACAACACAGTAATTGGAACAACACACATGGAAGCAACTGTTTGTGGGAAAGGTCAAGAACTGAGCTGGGAGAAAAGGGTTCGAGGAGAACACAGAAAAAATGAACACTGGGATACATAGGGACCATTATCTATATCAAGAGAGAACATGTGGTCCCAAATATCTCCAGCAGATGGCAGCTAAGTGGTATGAAAGATGCAGGCTGCTGCAGTATGTCCAACTATTAGAATTCAATTGCAGGTACAGTTTAGCATTTTTTTTACACACACACACACACACACACACACACAATAATTTTAGGATTGATTTTAAGATTTTATTGTTTGCCTACAAATCACTAAACAGGCTAGCTCCAACCCACCTTACTGACCTTTCAAAACCTTATGTCCCATCAAGGTCACTCAGGTCCGCCGACCAGCTGATCTTGGTTGTCGCTGGCCTGGGTCGAAGCTGAAGTACAGTGGAGATCGTGCTTTTGCATCTGTGGCCCCCAAACTCTGGAACAAGCTGCCTCTAGATGTTAGGCTGGCCCCAACACTGCCTGCTATTAAATCTCGCCTTAAACACATATTTATTCATTGGTTTTTCATTCAGTATGAGAGTGGCCCCTGTCTCTCCTTGTGTCTGTCTTAACTGCTCTTTGTGTTTTCACCATCCCAGCCATTTCAGTTTTTACTGTGAAGCACTTTGGTCAGCTGTTGTTGTTGTTGTTTTTAAATGTGCTTTAAAAATAGATTTTGATTGATCGATTGGTTGATTCTTCTCATGTCTATAGCTTTGGCTATAATACAACATGCGATCTGCAAAGTAGAAAGAAACTGGAGTTATCAAACAGTTACAAGGGGGATAAAAAGTGCAACATTTGCCTCCAAAAAGTAGTATAGAGGAGGTATAAAGTAGTGGAAAATTTAAACACTCAAGTAAAGTACGATGAACTAAAGAGTGTTGAAGTAGAGTACTTGAGTAAATGCACTTTGTTACGCTCCATCTCTAAATAAATCAAACTAATTGCCACACAGTCACCCTGGCGTCTTCCGGGTCCAGGATCCCTGCAGCAGTTGGTTTTGTCTCCAGTATGTACCCTCTGTGAAGTGAACAGTTTTCAGCAGAGGTTCAGCAAACAACTCAACTTCAGTTTTGTCATGTCCAACCCTTATTGGTCAGAGCCCAACCTGCAGGGGACACCACGTGAGCGCTAAGCCTCTGTTGTGCAGCCCAGCTGCCCATGTAACATACAGACTGCCTCCTGCTAATCAGGAACAGGGGGGCAGGGGTATGTATTAATGCCCTTCACCCCACCCCTCCACACTTTCACCAACCTCTCCACAACAACGCCCAACATATTTTAGTTACGAGGTTTTTGCTCTCTACATCTCTTTTGATAAGATTCTGTATATTTTTTAATTACCTCTTTGTTTTCTCTTCCAAGACTGTTCACAGGAAGACTGTTGGCTTCAGTCAAGCGCCTTTTGTGTTTGTCTTATTATCAGTAACGGCTCAAAAAATGGGGATTGACTCTGGAGTCAATATTTCAGATGATTTTGCACCTTATGGAGGAGAAAGTGCCTTTACCCAACTGGAGCACAACATCGTGGCAGGATATCTCATTACTGCAGGTAAGAAAGAGAAGAACAAGATCAATAGTTAACTGATGATATTCAAATTATGTTCGAGTGTTGTGTTGTTTTAGCGTAGGCCAATGAATCTGCTAGATGTTCTCCTGTAGAACCTTGTGAAGTCAGAGACAGAATGTTTCTGTTAGCTGCTAACTTTTGAAAATGGTGAAAACAGGGAATAGGGGTTAAGGAAACGAGACTCTGTGTAGTAAGGTGGGCTTAGACCCTTGAGGCCATTTATGGTGAAAGAAAATGAGTCTATTGTTTTCCTTTGAAAAGCTGATCTGATAGCATTATGTAACTTATTCAGGTCTTGGCACTGTAATTCATGATTTTGAGTGGGTAATAGGAAATGTGTTAATGTTAAATTACTGCTACACAGGACCTGAAGACTAACAGCCAGTGTGTTTGAAATTGTTTCTGTATCTTTCATTTATTTTTTTCTCTCTTATCGCAACTTTATTGGGACGGTGAAACATAAATCAACATTAGACAAGATGTCAGCCCTGGGCTTCACTTTGATTTGTTTCTCTGACTAAACCTATGAGGAGCTGCAGGTTTTGACTTTTACCTTCCACATTGTGACACTACTGCACATCTCCTTTTTTCCCCAGGTGTGGTTAGTTTGGCGAGCAACATAGTGGTGCTGCTTATGTTTATGAAGTTTAGGGAGCTTCGCACGGCCACCAACTTCATTATAATCAACTTGGCTTTTACTGACATCGGAGTGGCTGGTATTGGCTATCCCATGTCAGCTGCCTCAGACATCCACGGCAGCTGGAAATTTGGCTACACTGGTTGTCAGGTGGGTGGAATTTAAGCGCTTTCATATCTACATCTTTTTCGTTGATTGGGCAACACATTGAAAACTCACATAAACTGCATCAAATTTAGTGCTGAGATGAAGGACTGCCATTTCTGTCAGTTGTTCTGGATTTGAAATGCCTTGAAATATAATGAAGCACTGTTGAAAATCATCTGGATGCTCAATATTTAATTGTCAGAATTGTCTTCCATCCTATATGGTCTCATCATGCACTTTCAATGTGTAATACCCAGGTAATAGTGCTGTAACAGATCACATAATATTTACTGTATACACATTTATCAGGTTCTATTGATCTCTCCCAGCATTAACATGGATTGTAATGGTGTTTTTAATACTAACATTTCTGATTTTGTTCCTTTTAAAATGTAAAACAAACCAACTTGCTGATGAAATACACAGTCCACAGCAAATGAAATCATTTGCAAACTAATCAACAACAGTTTAACAAAGTGTTCCTGAGCCTGTGTAGTAATCTCCTTTATGCATCATGTGTTCACCTCATACCTGCTTGTGATCGATTGAGCCTTTCGATGCTCCTTTCATACCCAGTCATGATCCTCTCACCTGTTAGCAGTGAACCTGTTCACCTGTGGAAAGATCCAAACAGATGTTTCTGGAGCATTACACAACACTTTGCTTCTGCAAAGTAGTATTTAGCTCCCACCCCCTTCCCCCTTTGCTCACCAGAATGCGTGTATATATATTATTTTTAATTATTCATCAGACCCAGTCAGTTTGTAGCTCTAAAACTTTAGAAAATATCACACTCACAAACGTGACTGATTCTGAGCTGGCCATGAGACTAAACCTGTGAGCTGGCTGACGCATTTTCACTTGCTGCACTGCAGCAGGTCGCGTGTTTGACTCTTATGGTAGATTATGGGGGGGTTCTCAGTCCTTGTTACCGAAGAGTTATATTGAGCCATGTGATGCTGATCTACAGTGAAACCCAGAGCAAATGATTAAGCTGGGCAGTAAAGATTTCCTATAGAGTAGCTGTTATGTACTCTTGCCACAAAATTTGCTGTCAAAATCTAATCATATAACAAGGATATGGGGCACTGAATTTGACCAATTTGCTGTTATCAAACCACATATGAGACAGAAATGAGCAAACTGCAGTTGAACACAAAGGATGTAAAGGGAAGGCAGCCATTTCTTCATGCAGAAGTGGGCGTGATTTTATCCGAAGTGGGCTGTAAAACCAGGAGATGCTGGGAGGCCTGCTGTACCTCCCTTTGCTCCTGGCTGCTATAGAAAAGTACAAATTAAACTGTGTCCAAAATACGCAAATATAAACCTCAAGGCAACATCATGGCCCATAATCAGTCCAGTAATAGGGCCATTACCATGACGTATCTGTTAAAAAGGTAACGTCTCTTCTGTTTTCCAGATCTATGCAGCTCTCAACATCTTCTTTGGCATGGCCAGTATCGGCCTGCTGACTGTGGTGGCCATTGACCGCTACCTCACCATCTGCAGACCAGACATAGGTATCTACTGGCTCTCCATACAAAGGCATACTACTGTATCTCCATGGGGGACAGGGAGGACCTCTTACTGTCCAGCCAGCGTTTGTGTGGATCCCACTGCTTTTCTTGCAAAATCTGCCCTGCCTCTGTCTCTGCCTCTGATTGGGTGTCTTCTTTAGCTGGGTTAGTCAGTTATAGAGGCAGGTATATGCGTAGCTGTGGTTGTGATCTTGTGGTTGGTTTGTTCAACACACAGCCAACAGTGGTGCTGATACAACAGCAGTCAGCAATCAGAGGCAGAGAAAAGCAATGGGATCCATTATAACATGTCCAGCCAACATGCATATTGCACATTAACACATGAGATGTAAGAAATGTTAAAAATGTAGTCTATACTTATGTATATAGGGAAT
>CAEMYA010000209.1:121070-133363 GCA_903131615.1 Diplodus sargus
GTGTGCCAGTTACAGAGCTATGCAGCTTTGGTGTACCAAAAATAAGTTGACTTGATTAGTATAGTATAGTATCATATAGTATAGCATAGTATTGCATAGTATGGCATAGTGAGAACAGTATAGTGTTGTATAGTATAGTGAAGTATAATACAGTGTAGTATAGTATAGTGAAGTGTAATACAGTGTAGTATAGTATAGTGAAGTGTAATACTGTGTAGTATAATATAGTGAAGTGTAATACAGTGTAGTATGATATAGTGAAGTGTAATGCAGTGTAGTATAGTATGGTGAAGTATAATATAGTGAATTGTAATACAGTGTAGTATAATATAGTGAATTGTAATACAGTGTAGTATAATATAGTGAAGTGTAATGCAGTGTAGTATAATATAGTGAATTGTAATACAGTGTAGTATAGTATAGTGAAGTGAAATACAGTGTAGTATAATATAGTGAAGTGTAATGCACTGTAGTATAATATGGTGAAGTGTAATACAGTGTAGTATAGTATTGTAAGGTATAATATAGTAGATTGTAATACAGTGTAGTATAATATAGTGAATTGTAATACAGTGTAGTATAATATAGTGAAGTGTAATGCAGTGTAGTATAATATAGTGAATTGTAATACAGTGTAGTGTGGTATAGTGAAGTGTAATACAGTGTAGTATAGTAAGGTGAAGTATAATATAGTGAATTGTAATACAGTGTAGTATAATATAGTGAATTGTAATACAGGGTAGTATAATATAGTGAAGTGTAATACAGTGTAGTATGGTAAGGTGAAGTATAATATAGTGAATTGTAATACAGTGTAGTATAATATAGTGAAGTGTAATACAGTGTATAGTGAAGTGTAATACAGTGTAGTATTGAAGTATAATACAGTATAGTATAGTATGGTGAAGTATAATAGTGAATTGTAATACAGTGTAGTATAATATAGCAAAGTGTAATACAGTGTAGTATAGTATAGTGAAGTATAATACCGTGTAGTATAGTATGGTGAAGTATAATATAGCGTAGTATAGTATAGCAGTTTGGTGACCAGAATTTCATTCCCTCCAGAGAGACCTCTATTACTGTGTTTCGAGTCAAGCCAAGTAGAGCCAGACCGGCAGATGTAATTGAAAAAAGCCATTGCATTCTAAGGTTCTGGGTTAGGGTTACTCTGGAGTCCATCAGGGACCTTTCCACATCAGTCAAATTGCAAAGTAACTCATCATGAGCGCATGCTAATTTGAGATTAGCTGTCTACAGACCCCCGACTGTGACAGTGGGCTGGAAAAAATAATCTTTACGTGGGTTTACTTGATGGGAAAAAAGCAAAACAAAGGAAAGAAACTGATATTTTTTCTGATGGTTTTTGGCAGCTAGAGTTTGCACTTGTTTACTATTTACAATATTCCAAATGAAAGTTGTGATGCTGTGTTTGTGGCTGGCAGATGTCCATAGTGATGATTGTCATGTTCCTGGTGGCCTGGTCCCCTTACTCCCTGGTGTGCCTCTGGGCATCATTTGGTGACCCCAAGACTATCCCTGCTCCCATGGCTATCATCGCTCCACTTTTTGCAAAGTCCTCCACCTTTTACAACCCCTGCATTTATGTTATTGCAAACAAAAAGTGAGTTTTTTCTTTTCATTATGCTGACATAGTAGCCAATGTGCACATACTTGTTCATAATGCACTCGTAGGGTAGGGAATGGTTTGTGTCAATGTAATGTTTTAATTGTGTACAATATTTGAGTATACCATCCACTCACTACTCACAGTAGATTAACACACACACATGAATGATCTACTCCTGCAGGTTCAGAAGGGCCATCATAGGGATGATCCGATGTCAAACCAGGCAGCGAATCACCATCAATAGCCAGGTTCCCATGACAACTTCCCAACAACCTCTGACCCAGTGAGGTGAAATTGCATCAGTATCACATTATATTAATACACCCTGGCTTTAGAACAGTGTGTAGAAGATTTCTAGGATGAAATGAATCACTGTCAGTGTTTCGACTGTGGCTTCTGTTCTGCTGTATAATCTAAAGCTGTGGTGTTTACTGTGTAAATTCCACCTGCTTTCCCATTGTAGACTTTTTTTGTGTTCCAGTTACTTCAATAACAAATTGACGATGAAAATCTCTCTGTACATGGACTGCATTCTTCAACTGTGTGACAGAATCAAATTAGATCGTGGAGGCAGAAAGGCCCCTGATGTTGTCTAACTTTGCATATTAACAGCAATTTTACATGGGCTTTGCTTTTATTACAGTGTTTAGAGTAAAGCTATAAATATTTGCAAGTAGGCTGAATTTGATCATTTTAACTCCTCATAAAAAAGGAAATAATGCACACAATCAATATACAGTATAATGGAGACGCGTGTATATCCCTGAAGTAGTAGTGTTAGAAAAAGTTAAACTCAGCATATTCATGTCACACATTATGCTGCAGAATGTTAGGGTCTTAATGTTATGTCATGTAATTTATTTGATATTGTTATAGCATTAACATATCAGCATTTTAATGTTATAGATGTCGGTAGTTTAACTATACTAAGGGATAGTGGTACAATCTAGTGAAGTAACACAAACTGGAAGTACTTTTTACTAAATCCTTGGGTAAATTTAGTCATGTTGTGGAATTCTTATTCTTATTATCATCTGGTCATTTTTCATCTGCAGAGTGATAATATGCAAGGTAACTAGTAGAAATATTGATCAAAAGTACAAGTATCTTAAAATTTTACTTAAGTAAACTTGAGTAAATGTTCTACCACTATTGCAAGATGTTGCTGCTGAAAGTCTCATTTCTGCCAGGGTCCAGATCACATAAATTAAGGTACTGATGCACACAATGTCTTTTTATTAAAAATGTATTCATTAATCTCCAACAAACACTACACTTATATCCTTGCTTACAAATACAAATAAACATGTGTGTATTTATTTTGTGTGCTGCACACCAATAGCATGTTAGGAAACCCGGTGACATTAGGGAGAATGTGTCATGATAAAGGTGGGTCTGACAATCATGGCTGCACTCTGTGCTGCCTAGCTGAAGGCTCACTGAGCCACATAATAAAAGTCAGTTTCTTTGTTCATGAGGATTCCAGCACCTGAGAAAAGGTCATTTTGATTTAATTTAATGCAGTATTTTCTCTGGATGTGACAAAATACCCAGTTTCAAGGTATCGCGATAAAAAAAAATGGAGCAATAGCATTATGGGACTGTGATAATATCTACCAGCCTATCATGGGGTTATTTTGCTCGTAGGGATTTTACAAGGGAAATCGGTATGAATGCATTCTGCCATCTGTCCTTGTCATTGCATTGATCTGTTTTAACAGCAGAGGGCGCAGTCATACTGCTCAAGAAGACACAGTCCTCCCAAGACCTCTTTAGGTGGAGCAAGCAGGCTGTCTGTCCACTGGGCTGTCCTGTCTGCTTCACCGAGCAAGCCCAGAGACACTGCAGCTGTGAAAGTCCAGGCAATACAATTATATACAGTTTTGTACATAGTCCAATAGCTACTTTTCACACATGCTTAGGTCATGGCCAGCTAATTGAATTACACTAAAGAAGGACGGCAGAAGTACCTCTAGTAAAAACAAATTGTATACTGAATGCTGTACACATCACATTTATTATTAAAAGACATTGTTCAGGTCATCTTTTCTTCTCTT
This sequence comes from Diplodus sargus, assembly GCA_903131615.1. Classification (NCBI taxonomy): domain Eukaryota; kingdom Metazoa; phylum Chordata; class Actinopteri; order Spariformes; family Sparidae; genus Diplodus; species Diplodus sargus. The sequence goes on from CAEMYA010000209.1 coordinate 124,758, forward strand.
GTTTTTAATATTGTGATAAATATCGTACCGTGGACTATATATCGGGATGATATTGTACCATGAGTCTTTGGTATCAGCACATCCCTAATATTTTCATTTGTGATTTGATGAAAACAAAATAATTCAGATTTCTTTCATAAGTTAAAAATTCACAAAAATACTTGGAAGAACTGGTCACAAAAACATATATACAGTGTGTCTGTATCCCTGCAGTGTTTTGCAGAAGTGCCGCTGTTTCAGACAACGTTGTTCTCCAGCCACGCGTTGATCTCGTTCTCATTCCTCCTGATCCATTCGATGTTGTTCCTCACTGTCTCCAGAGCCTGCTGCCGGGGCATCTCGCCAGCTCCAGCATTGGGTGTTTGATGGAAGAAATGCTCCATCTATAAAATCAGCATGGAGAAATTTGTTACCAGAAGCCTGAACACAAATCGTGACTCTCTGCCTACTCAAACAATGTCACTAAATCAGACATTTTATTTCATTTTCAGAGCATTACTTAATTACCATTAACCACCTACTTTACAGGTGTCAGGTTTGTCGCTGAGGACCCAAAGAATTGTATTGTTGAATTTGGTGCTTACTCGACACAGTGCATTCAACATGAATACATTTTAATAAACACTGAACCCGGCGGGCGGGGCACCAGTGCTCTGGGTTCATTGCACTGTAGCTGGACTTACATATGATCTATCTCATGTTATCTTGTGGGTAAACAGATGTACACAAAACAGAGGGTTGCGTGATGCAACAGCTTGCTGTAGTAACGCAATCTGGAGGTGAGATGTAAACATTTCTGTCAACAGTAGTATGCTAGCTAACATTAGCCTCAAGCGCTACAATGTTTACTGTTGCTTATCAGCCCAGGATGCCTCTCTCAATGGTTGTGGAGTTCCGGCTTGGTCAGTACTGATGTAACTGTGCAAATATCAGACATGTTTGTGATATTAGGGGAAGCCCTGATGAGTCTGCAAGTAGCTCAGGAGGCTTCAGACTGGATCTATAAACCCCTCACATTACCACATTATCCAGTGCAGTGGTTCCTCAAACGAAGAAAAAAATGCCAAGACTAACTAAAAAGAACCCGGTTGGTTTTAATGATGAAAACAAGTAAGTTGCAGAAGGGCCAGTGCTCACCTTCCATAGCTGGGGCTCCGTGTTGTAGGTGGTGGTGATTTGACCAGGGAGGCGACCAAGATTCCTGTCATTGATGGTGTACCTGTTTAGAAAAAAATAACTTGTTATATGGTCAACAAAATAGAACAGACAGGTGCACTGGACTGTAAGGTTCAACACATAGTGTCAGAAAAAACTTTCTTGATTTCCACACACTGAAAGCATGCCTTCATACTTAAACATGTTTTTGCATTTGAAATGTCATGTAGTGTGTCAGGTGACAACTTTACACAACCCAGTTTATAAGACACTCTGCTCTGCCTTTTGTCCTTCCTTATCAACAATGGTTTCCTCGTGTGGTTTATGTTCAGAGAGTTGTCATTTTATCACCTGAACAACCTTGATCATTATCAAGAGATTCAGTATCACATGGTGCTGTGGTGTACATGTTACTGTTCAACCAACCAGACAGTAAAGTCATGTTTGTAGTTGTTTTATGGCTAAAAGCAAAGTGAATGTCAGACTTACATTGATCAGGTGGACACGAACATGACTCGAGAGTGAAGGCTAATGCCCACTTCCCAGCCAAATGGGGCTTAAGATATAACTTAAAAGAGCAACGATATTCATTTTCATCAGCAGACTTCGACAAGCTTCTTTTGTTTTCATTGTTTGATTTAGAGACCCCTTGCGGCAGAAATAACATGCTTTGCATTTAAGAAACTTTGCAGGCCACTATTTTGATCAAACATAAAGGTTAATATCTTGTTATTTTGACCCCAAGTGATGAAAAGAATTAGTAGAATGGTAGTCAGTGGAGCATATACCTCCGCCAGAGCCCAACAGTGACCTTAATCAATCAAGCCTAGATTTAAACCTGCCAGATCCAGATTGCAATTAGAGTCTGCATCAAATTTTACTGACTCATAAATACCAACCATCTTAATACACCTGACTGTTTTTTTCTTCTAGATCCATACATTGTTCCTTGAGAATGTTTTCTGTCATTGAGGAAAGAAACCTTATCTTGCAATGTAAAGAAAGTGAAAAAAATAAAATCCCTTGATCGGTCCCTTTTTCTGGATCTGCACCAAAAGTTAAAGGGGTCTATTCTGGGCCATCTACTGTAAGTTTCATGGAAATCCCTTCTGTAGTTTTTGTGTAACCCTGCAGACAAACCAACCAGCAAATGGAGACAAGTAAAAACACAACCTCCTTGTTGGAGCTAATAAATGCAGCTTAAAAAGTCCATTTGTTCTGGGGTCTCAATGCATTCTTGATAAATGTTTCAGGTTGTTTCTGTTGCCACCTCTGTCTGTCAGGACCTTGTTTTACTCACCTGTTGACAAGGTAGTCCCAGTTGAGTGTGGTCCAGTCCCAGGCAATACTCTGCCCCACTGGGTTGTAGGACACGTATCGCACCACAGTGAACAGATCCTGACTCCTCACCACACTCTCATCTTTTGCAGTCTCCAGGAGCCTGTAGCACAGATTAAAGGTTATTCTTTGCAAATGTACTCTTCAAAATAACTTTAAAGATGCACTAGGTGAGATTGTTTTGTCATATTCTAAGATCGAAACAAAAACATGCTACAACACTAACTAATTTTGTTGTCACACACCAGTAGTTTAAATCAAATGCTATATATTTCTAACAAAACATTTAAAACTAAAAGTTTAATACATACGGCGGAAATATCACAAATGTGTTTCCAAGAAAGAACATCCAATATTCTATATTTTAATGCATGAGAAATCAGTGTCTTCTGTCTATTACGTGGAACAGATTTTTTGTATTACTGTGGAAGATATAGTTAATAACTGTGCTTTCCAATATATGAGTGTCTGCCAGGCAGCAGGTTTGGAATAGTTAAATTTTTTTTAACATCACACAACCCAGTCCAAAGCATGATTTAAAACCATGTTTACTACACCTTATAATAGCGTTTACCTTCATTGCTCTGCATATCTGTTCAATCGCTCATGACAACATTGTACTCAGTTTTTGTATGCTTTTTTATTCTTAATCTATTTATTTAAAATGAGGTGCAAGGGGCAAGCAAACATAAAATAATCACATGTTGGAATCAAACCTCCACGTTAGATAAACTTATCTGAAGATGCACTGTGAATGTATGACTACATTGTGTGGTTTATCTTTTAAGAGTTGTCATTTTATCACCTGAACAACCTTGATCTTTATCAAGGGATTCAGTATCACATGGTGCTGTGGTGTGCATGTTACTGTTCAACCAACCAGACAGTAAAGTCATTTTTGTGGTCGTTTTATGGCTAAAAGCAATGTGAATGTTAGACTTACATTCATCTGGTGGACACAAACATGACTCGAGATAGAAGGCTCATGCCCACCTTCCAGCCAAATGGGTCTTAAGATATAACTTCAAATAACAATCATTTGCAGTGATGTTGTGATCAATATCTTCAAATAAACTCTCATTCAGCGTTTCCCTCACTCCAGGACTTGTGACTACACAAGAAAGTTTGCTTTTATTCTACGTAACACAAGTCAAAGTCAACAGTATGGGACATTTCCTTTAGTTTCTGTAACACGTGGGGAAACACAGGTAGCACCAGATATGTCGGAGGGTCAGCAAGGAGGATGGTGGAATTGCTTGCTAGCTTCTATTATTATCTGTTGTTGTTACCGCTTACACATCAAGGAGCATCGATATTCATTTTCATCAGCAGTGGTGGTTGTTTAACAATGAAGACAAGATCCCACACTACTTCATGATGTCATCAAACTTCATTGATCCCACTGATAAATGGTAATATCCACCTGCGAGAGGTGACTTGGTTGATTCCTGTTCAAAACACTGGTGGTCAATGAATGGTTTACTAAATGTTCCCTCAGGCCAAGTTAGGGACTGTTTATACTTTCATACAGCCTGTTAGTCAACAGAGAGAATGTTCACACCCAGCTTGAACACAGCTAGGAGATAGCTGTTAGATCTTAGCCATGGTAAAGTGTGATAAACCCAGACGTACCTGTTATACAACATCAGTACCTACAATTGATCCTGTTTTATATTAAAAAAGCTACAGACATTTGTCTTTCTCATCAGAAGAGATGGTTGTAGACAGTGACATTTTGATTTGGCGTTGACTGTGCCTGAGCGTTTGTCCTTTAAGTGATAGTGGGTAAATGATTGAGGTGTTTAACAGAGCCTAGTGTTTTGCACTGTCTCACTGTGTAATTTGGTTTGTGTCTGTCTCTGGCAGTGTGGTTTTTGTGCATTTCTTCTATTGCGTGTATGTGTTTGTTGTTTCATGCGTTTATCCATGTGTGAAGAGGTGTAGGCACGTAGATAGACAGAGTAGGACTGGATGTCAGTCACTACCTGCAGCCACCCTCTCTCACTCCCCCTCAAACTGTCCACCAGATGGCCTTGGTCAACTCACATCCCCTCCCACATACACCTGTTCTCACTTTTTTCATCCAAACGTGCAACTCTTACACCAGTTTTAGAGTTTTGTTGCCCTGTGATTTTGCTTTTGAGCCCCCTGCACCTACCTATGTACCTTTAAATTTTTTGATCAACCATTCTGTTAAGAAGTGTGGTGTTAATTACTTGTAAAGGAGCGGCCCATCCTCCACTGATGCAAGTCCGTACAGCAGCTTGTCCTTCTCTTGAGCCAAAGTTGTATCTTTGTACTTCTGGAACATTTTGTTCCAATTTTCTTCCGTCCCTGATTTCTTCATGCCATAGCGATAGACCAGCAGCCTCAGGTTCACCGCTACACTGCTGCAGGTCCAAAAGCCAAGATATTTTGATGGTAGGTTACCAGAAATGAAAAAAAAATGTATTCTAGAACAATAGCTATGTTAAAATATGTTAACATGGCATACATTCACCAGAAGTGGACCAATAATATCCTTATTCTTATTATTCTTATTATTAAATAGTGAATATTTTTTTAATTGTCATTTAAAGTGACATTCTGTTGCAGGGTGATTAACAAAATAGTCTTGAATAGTCTACGTTTAAAATAAGCGAATGCGAATTTGTAATATTTATTCTCCAATACTACATAGTGCACCTTTAATGTAACTGGTCTTTAATGTGAAATGATTAAATGCAGTTTTTGATTATGCAAGCTAGTCAGTAGGTAGCTTGCTAGGTAGCCATCCACATGAGGTACCTTCATCAGTAACTGGGGGCCACTGTTTACTATCTTTAACACAAGTACCCATGCTGCTGTCACTGTCAGCAGGCGGCAGCAAACACTGAGTCACTACAACTTGCTAACACAAAAATGGGACTGACACTAGATGGCAGAACACACTGTGGTTGCCCAGTTCCTCTATATCCTAATTCCTACTCTGCCGATTATACACATGGATGATGAAAATACACTTAAATTACCATTTGTTACTTTATAATAATTCATTGAATGGCTGTAAGGAAAATTGACCACAGATAATCCACAGGATTTATACCTGATTTGTCCATTAATCCACTGGTCAAAGATCTTAGAAGCTTCATCCAGAGCCTCTGGACTTCCCATCTGACAAGCAATGCCGAGCACAGTCTCCCTCAGTAACCTGCCAGACACATCCAATAGTCACATGACAGGATCACCATTCATCCATCTTACATTGGTTGGTAAATTAGTGCATGGGTTAGCATGAAAGAGCACACATTTAGTCCAAAAGCAATTATATTGTTAGTGTTACCCAACCCTATCATCTTTACTGACTGTGCAATGTAAAAGAGACCAAGGAAGGATCTGAGGTATCTTATGGTCATGGGTCTGTACCTCTCTGTCTGTGTCCCTTCATCATTCCATCCAAGTTTGGTTGCGATTGATTGAACATGGTCACGAAACAGTTGCTAGAGAAAAGAAAAATCAAAAATATGTTTTTTAATTATCACCAGGGAACTTTACAAACCCTTACTTACCCAGTCTGTCTCTTTCTACATGATGTAATTGTTTTACCTTAAAAATCATGTTGATGGTACACTGTCTTGTAACAGGGTGATTCAATTTTTCAACACGTAACAAGCAGCCCTATTAGTTATGGTAAATGATGGAAAAGGAAGCCATGTATTTATTTTCTTTTAAGTTAAGAAAAGCTTGTTTTCACCCATATCCCCTTGTTAGTTGGTTAGTTGCTTTGGCTAGTTGCTTTGTCCGATGGATTACACTAAAATTACTAAACAGATTTCCACCAAACAGGGATGGGGGATGTGTCTCGGCTCAGAATGGACCACATTAAGTTTTGGTGTTAATCCAGACAAAGAGAAAGATCCGGGAATATTTTCTCACTTTCTGTAATATTGTGTGATAGGAAATGTTGAGATGTTTCAGTCATTTCTTATGGAATAATGCATCTGGGAGTGATATCTGTGAGTGAGCAGGCTGCAATTTTATGCAGAGCTGAGCTTAAATTCTGGTTAAGCAGTTATGTGTGGTTTAGATTTTAGAGTGATGCAGGTGATATAAGAGTGATATATGATTAGGCTTGATTGAAGTAAAGTCAAAAAACTTATGCACTCTACTGTGTCATTCTGGTCTGGATGTAAATATCTTATTTCTTCTTTCCCTAAGCTTTATGCATTTTTTTTTACCTGGAGTGACTACAATTAAATCAGACCTCCAGAAATGCTTCAGAAACACACCTGTGTATTTACTAGGTTATACTGCAACTATAACTGAATGTTAAAGGTAATGAATGTTTCCTCTTAAAGCTATTTAAATCTTAACATGCAATTCAGTGAGACTTTTGCACACCAACAACAACATTATACCATTGACTAATTTAATTAATTAATTTATGAGTCATGTTGAACTGCAAATTCTTTTTGATTTTGAGGTTAGTTTAAAGTTTAGGCTACAGATAAATTTGATAAAGGAACAGTTTTTTAGATCGAAGTTTGATAGCTCTACACATGTAAGAAGAATCAGCAGGCCTCTTACATACCTGAAACTTCGGGTAGAGTGCCTTGCCCATGAGCATGTCCCGAACATAGGTGATAGAGGAGTCCACACGTTCCCAGACTATGTAGTCAGTCTCATTTGTCAGGTACTTGGTGAGGTTGAAGGCATTACCATAATCTATAATGTCGGCCCTGAACAGGGAAATTACAAAGTATTTTCAATCTCTGTATACAATTGGAGACATGAATGTTCCGATTTGAGGTGAAATCTTACCTTGCAAGAGCAAAAACATCATCAATGTAACTTGTTCGATCAGCTGCATCAAACTCCTGTTTAAGAAAGAAGATAATAGAAGATTAATCTTCAAATAGAAGATTGACATAACAGTAAGAGGTATATCAGACATGGAATTACCAGCCATCCTGATTGGACAGCTCTCAGTTTGTCAGTTCACACCTGGCATTAACATGTGTCTTTATATGCATCAAGAGTTACCACTTGTGATGAGATCTCCCTTCTTGCTTAATATGAAGATAAACTTGTGATTTGATCACTCAGGACCCATGCTGATACAGCCTGTAAGAGCGCTTCTCAAAAGATTACAGCTTTGGTAAAGTTGCAATTACGGTTTTGGTAACCCTACCCGTAAAATGACAGAACGAAACAATTATGGGTCATGAAGAGTCCATTTTGGTCCTGTGTTTTGAGAGCAACTCCAGCCATGATGATGACATTTATTCTGTTCATTGTTCACATTATCTGTTATCCAGCCATTCCCTCCTGCACTGATCACCTCAGTGTTTTACTTTAGTCTTTTCTTTGCCACACGTGTTTCAATGTGTATGTTTTAGCAAGTTCCTCTCCAATGATTCAGATTTCAACAGTAATGTTGTGACTTCATCTCAAAATTACTTTTGTTTCATGAGTGCAACTTTTCTCTCAGAATACTTCAGATCAGTTAAACATGTGTGTACTTATGTACAGTGTGAGTATAGATGACTGAGGGCAATTTTACCATGTACAACACTGTACAACTTATGTACAGTGTGAGTGTAGATGACTTAGGACAATTTTACCATGTGGTTGTCTTGAAGCTGTTTACTGATAGTGTTCCACATGTTGCTGTCATGGTTGACTCTGTAGAATCCAATGTGATCATTGTTAACCTTCAGCAGCCCATCCACTGAGGGTGAGTAGTCACTGATGACATGCTCTGAAAACAATAGAGTCATTGTGACAGCATTAGGCTGAAAGTGAGTGAAAAATAACATTTTAGCTGGATAGTCTGGACCATCTAAGTCCATATGTATAAATACAATTGTATTATCTCTTTCCAATTTATCTGAAAGCTATCATCTATTTTCTTATTTTTATCATGAAAAAACATTTGACATACTGTATGTCATTGGCTGGCTTAAAAGCTTGGTACTGATCACATTGATTATTTTAACGTCTTTTAATGAGAAAATACTTGAGCATGATACCTGCGCTGTCCTTGTTAAACATCGCCAACACATTTTTGTCAGTTTTCACAGAGTGCCATTTGATAGGAATTGTCCACTTGTACCTGGAACAGAGACACATTC
>CAEMYA010000209.1:145978-189017 GCA_903131615.1 Diplodus sargus
TGCTGTTGATGCTTCACAGCAGCCGTCTCCTACTTTAGGTAACACTTCCAGCAATGTCTTCGAGCTCCTTCTGTTGGATCCAGACATTCCTGAATCGATTAAATATATGACTGCAGGACGTTCCGGGTCTGCCACAGGGTCTCTCCTTGTGTCATCTGTGTGTTATCTGTGTGTTTAACCTTCACTAGGAGCTGAGGGGACATCCTTATCAGACGCTCAGTCCTCCTCAGTTTACTGGTTTTAACACAAAGAAGCAGCAGTTCTCCGATCTAAGTTCAACACCATATGTCTATTGGTTAGCCGAGCCAGCTGGAGCTGTCCCAGTCCGGCTGCAGACCACATTCCCTTTAACTCACTTGTGAACAAGACCCCAAGATACTGGAACTTAGGGCTGGGTGATGTCTCAACTTTTCATATCAATACATTTTCAAATAAGATATAGTTTGAGACAATGCTATTTACAACGATATAGCGTGAAGGTGTGTTACGTAACATGTGTCTTCTGTAAAGCCATTCCAGTGCGTCTCTCCTCTGTTTCATAGATTCACTCACTCAAGTTCTCGTGCAACAGTGAGGGAGACACAGCGCTGCTACTCTGTCCTCAGAGTCATAGTAGAGGAAAAATCCACACAGCAATACAGTGTTGAATTTGTGTGTAGAACATCTCTGAAGTCAATGGTATCTCAGGGAGAGTTCTTTCACTGATTAATCATTCTCATTACTTTTTACTTACAATACTGTTTGGGCCGAGTTTCAATTTATCCTGAGAGGAAAATACTGGAAATAGATGTTGTAAATGTCATGGCAGTCCATCCAGTATAGTAGCTGAGAATCAAAAACACAAACTAATCAGAATTTATTGGTCACTGTGTACATTTTTGGCTATTCCACAGTTATATGATAGCTTGAGAACATTTTACATGAATGTCTCACAGGATAAAATTATGAAGTGACTTGTATACCCAAAAGGTCAAAGGTCAGCTTTACTGTGGCATCATAATATCCTGCAGTTCTTATTATTAAACATAGCAACCTAAATAGATTCTGATGTTTTCAGGTGCATCCCTTTGTTAAAGAAAATTCAGCTTTCCTGCTAATTGCTTTTATTGTCATTTGTAATGATACAATAATCTCACATTCAAAATCTCACATTCTTTCAAAAAAAAGAAGTAGTCTCAGACTTTTTGACCCCACTGTATGTACAGTGCACCTGTTATAAAGCCCAGTGGCAGTGTTATGCTGAGTTAACATATTGTATCTACTGGTGCCACCTACTGGTCACGTTACTCATGATGAATACTAGACTTCACCATTGACATTAAAGGCTATCTCTTGCTCCTTCACAGGATTCAGAGTGAGGATACAGGAAACACGTTGACCAACATTTGCACTTTGTGGCTCAGGTAATGGTGGTAAGCCTCAGGTCTTATTCATATCACCTGAGAACCATTGGCCAAGTTGTACCCTTATACTGGGCCTGCTTATATACTTCCAAGAAAGATTCAAGTTCAAGTTAAGTACATTTCACCTCTGAGTATTAATCTTTACCTGTCTCTGTTGTACTAATTGTTCCACTGTATGTCTTGTGCCCTTGAGTCTGTACCTGGAGAACAGCTATTTGTCACTGCATCCTTGTGAAATACGTCACCCAAGGCTTTAACTTTCACACCATAGTGAGAGAATACATTTAGACAGCAGGCCTGGCTCATGAGTACAGCTTCATGGTGTCTGGTGGTTCTCTGGTAGGTGTTCATCCATTTCAAACAAGAGAGACAAGTCAATGAAGTAAAGAAATGGATCTAAATGATATGTGATATATTGCAGCAGGTGATACCATAATTGATTCTTGGCAGGGGAGAGAACAGGCAGATTTTGTGATTGAGGGGTATCTTCCCGGTGAGCAGCAAGTAAAACCTCCCATGTAACACCATAAATTCGAGTGTAACACGATAAATTCAGTTGAAGAGGATCGCTCCCTCTGTCGACAAAGAAAAGCTACACACAGAAAACACAAGAGTTTCCAGGTGATTATATACTCATGAAAACACAATTATGATTATTACATTCCCTTTCTGCCAGTGGACCTCCCAAATCCCACACACAGTTCCTGTCGAACAAATGAATAATGCTTACTACGCATGCCTTCGTCTCCCATGTGGGAAAGTTTGACCTACTTGGCTACCAAACACATCGTATGCCTTCCGTACGTGAGCTAATTATATCATTCATTGGGGATAACCTGATGAACAGTGTGTATATATATATATATATATATATATATATATATATATATATATATATGTATATATACACACATATATATATATATATATATATATATATATGTTTATATGTATATATATATTATCCCATAGAGAAAGTTGTTCCCTGCATTCAACCAATCAAATCCTTTTGTGGCTGTCCAAGGCCCACACTACAGGAGTACTGACCCTGTGACAGGCTTCAGGACTGAGCTCATTAACATTGTTTTGTCATTCCCTATGAGTCTTGCAGTCCTTTTCTTTACTTGGGGGTGTCAGACTACCCTGCTACAATGACAACTCTAAAATAAATGGGGAAAAATCCCAATGACTGATCGAGTTGTAAACATGTGGTTGCCTTAAACCGTGGGCTCAATCTGACCCATGAGCGGTCATTTGAGACCTCTGCTGTAAACCTGAAACACCAGGTTTCAAACATCCTTTCAGAAAACAAGTTTGTTCCACATGACAGACATTACACCCAAGTTTCTGTTTCACACATTTTATTTTTGACAAGCAAGTTAAATTGAGGGGATAACTCATAAATGACATTTTATATGCAACTCCTTCCCATTGTTGAAGTAACAAACAGATCCTGACTGACTTCAGTGTGCCTCATACAAATGTTTCTGACAGCAAAGCAGTTGTAGAGTTCTCTGGGGGCTCAGGTGTAGACTTGTTGGATGTCTGGGTCTTTTTCTTTACATCTGATGAGTTCATTTTTCTTCTTTTGTCTACAGAGAGCAATTTAGACACACCACTAGAGGAAGTTTGGGTCTTCTTAATGGAAGGTGGTAGGATGTACTGGAGTCTCTGATTCTCCTTAATAGAGGCGATGTTGGTAGTAGTTGTAGTCTGGTTTGCCTTCCTCTGTTTTGATGATGATTTGGTTGAAGTCTTTTGGGACTTTCTCTTTGGAAGACGAGATAGTCTTGTGACTCCGACAACCTTCAGTTTGATTGGGGCTTCAGATATTCCTGCCATGTTACGTGCCTGGCAGCGATATTCACCGGCATCTTTGTATGATAACCCATTCAGCGTGATTATTGACCAGCGAACTCCAACTCGAGGAGATTCCTGCACAACTGAAACAGAAAAAAAAGGATTGATTAGGTGCTATCTTTTGAATGGTTTCAATGTACCTTCCATTAAAGAGAAAAGTGCGTTTTTTTCTAACAGGTATTAATCAAAGGGAAGTTAAGCAAGCAAGTGAATTCATACATGTATACATACATATATATATATAGTATAGAGTAGAGTAGAGTATTCTCAATTTAAGGTTAAAGACAAAATTAAGAAATTGCCAAAGACTATGAAAACATATTTTAAGTTTTGCCATTTCATAATAGGCCAACCATGTTCATCATTCAAAGCAGTGCAAATGTATTACTAATATCCTACTGTTTAATAATCTGTGGCCATTGCCGAGAGATTTGTGTTTGTCAACGAGAAAGACAAGACAGCATCACTTACAACTCTCCAGGTTCCTGGGTAGCTGGTCAGAGTTCTCAAGGATGTTATCTTGGCAACAGTCTGTAAAGAGAACCAAATGGGAATAGGCTCTTTATTAACTTTGTCTTTGTATAAAAGAATACAAAGAAAATGTGTTTGCAGCAGTCCCGTTCAGCAGCATTATAAAATCTGGTCAATATATATAAGAATAAAAATATATGCACAACTAAGTACTTATAGAAATAGTTCTGCTACATCGAATATGTCTAGAAGTAGTTTCTAGACAATAAACAGGCCTGAATAAAACATTGTTGTGCGATGAATGAATAAGTAAATGTTGAAAGTGCAGCGACTGAAGGAATAAATAAATACTTTTGAAAAATTTTAAAAAAACATATAAACCTAATAAATAAATACCTAATAAACAGAATAAATACGTACCTAATAAACAGTTATAGTGCAGTGAATGAGTGAATACATAAAGGAATAGTTATCGTACAGTGAATGAATAATTTATTGCACAACAGATTTTAAACATTTAGCAGCAGCTTTAGAGAGGAAGCTGTTTCTGAGTGTATGAGTCGTTCTGAGTGTGTGTGACGGGAGGGTGGTGAACATGCAATGTCATGGATGTGATGTGATTCTATTGGATAAGGCCCATTTGTAACATCATAACTCAACTGATGTTCCAATGTAAACATGACATTACCAGTGTAGGCTGAGGTTTTGATCCAAGTCAGGGTTGGTGTAGGGTAACCAGTGGCATCACAGCGAAGGATTACGTTGCTGCCCAATGGAGAGATGACTCTCGTGGCTGCAGGCTGGACTGAAGGCCTCATACAGCGGGACAGCTCAGCCTGGGTCAGCAGTACCCCGGACTGCCCCAGAGTCCTGCTGCATATCAGCAACTGGTCCATGAGGACTACCGGACTCCCCAGGGACATGGACAAGGACATCACCATGGAGATCTGGCAGTCACACAACCAGGGGTTGTCATGGAGACCTGGGTATTCAGGACAGTTTGGCTTGTTTACATCATCGTCCTAGTTGACATGTGTCATGAAACTTCCCTGAAGATAATCAGCTGGCTGTAATGGCAGGTTTTACATTTTTACAATGATTTTATTCATAACCATTATCATTGTTGTTAAGTCATGCTTTCCTTTAAATTGGTCTCTACCAACTACATTTTATAACTGAAACTGATAACAGTGATGTCTGCACACTGTCTGTGCGGGGCATCAAAATATTTAGCTTTATGGACACTCTACCAAGTTGAGCCTTAAAAAAGATAAAGATTTGGTTTTAACAAGAGGTTTCTCTGAATTTGGAGGTTTGGAAGATTATTCACACAATAATTTGTAATCACTGCATCATCTACCAGCTCCCAGGAAAGAGAATAAATGTTTGGATTGGTGAAGTGTATGAATTATACTGCAGACTGAAGTCTCTTATCAGTGACAGTCAGACTGACCTAACGCTATAACACTTGACTCTCAACCTACAACTCTGGTGCCAGTTTTGGCCTTTTTTTTAGATAAAGTTAGAATTAACACGTGATGTGCAAAGTCGGTTAGACTTTCAAAATAAAGCTTGCTGACAAAGACTTCATACATTATTACACGTTGTGACTTTATTTTTTTTACTATTATCAATTTAGTGAAATTGTCACATTTTGGTTAGGTGTAGGCACCAAATCTACTTGGTTGCATTAAGGTAAAGATCATATGTGTTTTTAAATAAGTATGGTAACATGAGTCACATCATGTAGGTACATTATCTTACTGAAGGAACAGAACTCAAAAACCAATCACTCTTGACTCGCGTTCCTAAATAAGACACAAACCCCGGATAGAGAAGGAGAGTCCACTGTATGACCCATCCAATAACTTGACACTACTGCAGCAGAGGTGCGTTTCATCAGGTGACACCACAGCTGTAACTACAGAGTCAAATCTAGAATGTTTAAAATAATGTCATTATATAGACTAAATTTCTTTAAGCGTCCCCGACGAATGATCCAGAGCTGGGAACCCTAACCAGAGTTGACTGTAGAGTCTTATTCACAGTTTGTCAAATACTGAATCGGGCAGCCCGACCCACCAGCTCTACAAGCAATTCTTTAACATGGATGTCCACTTGGCCTTACTTGACTAAAGCTTTATTTGTCTGACAGACTGGACATGCTGCAAGTGTGGCTGCTTCAGACTGCAATACGACATAATGTGTCTTTATTGCTCCAAACATACTGTACCCAAAATTCTTCTTTGAACTGGTCCGTCCTGTTGTCCAGGGAGAGGAAACCAAAGGTCCAGCAGCTCAGCAGGTAATATAGTTAACCTGAGAGGAGAGAAGAGAAGAGAAGAGAAGAGAAGAGAAGACATATCTGTAGAAATACCACAGCTCTGTAGCATATCATATCTCTGTCTACATCAGTAAGCAAAATGATTGTGTGATATCTGGACACACCTGTTGCTGGACAGGTCAAGGTAGGTGATGTTGAGGAGGAACAGAGAGGCATGGGCAGGGAGGATGGACAGGCGGTTGTTGTGGAGACCCAGAGTCTGGAGGCGGGGCATGTCCCTGAGCCCCTCCCAGGGGAAGGATGTCAGGAAGTTTCCATCCAGACGCAACTCTCGCAGGGTCTTCAGGTTGACAAAGCTGCTGGGATGGATGGCTGTGATGGAATTGTAGGTCAGCCACAAGAACCGCAGCTCTGACAGGTTGTAGAAGGCTGCACGGGGTACCCTGGAGATCAAGGTCTTCTCTAGGCGCAGCTTGACTGTGTCCGCTGGGACATTAATGGGAACAGCTGAGATTCCAGGATCACTGCACTGGACCATCACAAACCTGTAAGGCCTGAAGTTTGGATGAATAGACATGGTACACTTTTATTTTCTGTTTGCAGTCGTTCACTGAAATTGATTGTGTTCTAGCTTTAGATTCTGGACGATGACACTCAAACATCGCCAGTGTTAATACAAACACAAATTATTGTATGGAAGCTTGAATGTGCCACAGAAATATTTCATTTTTTCAGTATGGTATAATAATACATTCATTAAATATTATGAGGAGAGTTCTTGGTAAACAAACACAGATCTGTCACATTTTTAATTACCTTACCAAATGAATGCCTGTGTTTTCTAAGAACCTGTATGCTTTCTATAGAGACCTCAAAGAACAAAGGAGTCTCTGAGAGACGGAGGTTGGGCCTGACGGTCTAATGCGCTTAACGAAAAGAAGTCACTGAGAGTTCCAAAATAAGTTAAACATTTTATGAACTCATGATGAAGTCCACAAACTCATAATCAAAGTAATCACAGTAATCAAAGAAACAAATCTCTCTCAGATGACTGAATTAACTAATATCCCCGCCCACATCCATGTGGTATCCATATATTGATTACATGCTTCCTTTTCTCTAAATATCCCTTAAAAGACAATTCAAATTCTTAATTATCCACAAGTGCTTATACTTTACATTGAATTAGTTACTCTCTGTGTTTCTTAACCTAACGAATTATCATTGTATCACAATCACTGAAGAAAATGGCATTACAATATTTCTGGTGACACCACTCAGCCTCCACAATGGTACAGTCAGTCCCTGTGGATGTGATGCACTGTCATGTGAACACTGTAAACCAGTATGTACAGAGCAGACAGTATAATACCTTTACTTTGCAATATGACACATCATATAGTGACACATTATTTAGTTATAAGCAAATGTGTGAAAGATGAGATCACCTAATAAAATAATTACTGTACTGGTTCCAATGCCTCAAAAATGTGCTAATTCTCTAATCATAACGAGCTGTAATGAGTCAAGCTCATGTAGAAACAAATGGCACACAGATGAGAATGAAGCGGCCTCACTCAACCTGAGCTCTGCTATTCCACTGTTCCCATACGAGCAGGCACATGAAGATGGACAGGAGTGGACCGCCAACAGACCGGACTGCAAGATTTGCACGAGCAGCAGCAGAAACATCCTTCAACAGACAAACCTTGCGCTCAGAAAGGCCATTTGTTTCTCCATATTCCCAGTCCTCTCCAGCCTGAGGTTGTGTCTACAGAACAGAGTGAAACTGAATCCCAGATTAGCTGGGATTACACTGCTTACAAGCGGCATGTAATCCCACGCCTCACTGTTAGAATAACAAATCACAACATCAGGGCCATGCGGCCCAATCCTTCCAGGACCTTGACGATGAACTCACGTTCCATGAGTTCACAGTACTCTCACTTCAGACAGCAATGACACACAGCTGACTGTGAGGGAGACAGAGAGAAGACTGTGGTGGAAATTCTTAATTAGAGGTGAACAAATAAAAGATGAATCACAAAACGTTGTCTTTGTGCAATTTTAATGAAATGGTATGATAAACGTGAACAGTAAATAAACAGAGTAATAAATAAACAAAAAATATATATATTCATAAAATAAATAAAAGTAAATAAACAGAGAGTCAAGGCCAACCCCCCACCAGCCCTGGGTGAGACACACCATGAGTCTGAGAACAAGTCACAGTTTATAGCACACTGAGAAAGAGCAATCTCACATAACAGTACCCAGGTGGGTTTGATTTGATGTACCCACAACACCCGACAAGCATCGGGCAGCACAGTGTAACTGTGCACAAACACTTCCCCATAAATCAGCCAGCTCATTATTCACAGTACTATAAGGTGTAATAAACCATAAAGTCATAGGTCAATAAGCAAGTGACATGCTTATGTCATGTTACTTGGTGTTAGTTCATCACATACAAAACACCGTTTTAGAAAATTAACAATTATCTTTTAGTAAAAAGTTGTTCGGCCTACAACTTTGTCTGCTCCAGTCACATTAAAGTGACCCTTCTCCGAACATGGAAACATTCAAATGACTGAAAGCAGCCTCTCTAATCAGTAAAGCAGAGTTTTTTCCTTATTGTGAATCTGCTTTTGAAGGCACATCTTACTATATGAATACTGAGCCCTCTCTCTCTCTCTCTCTCTATATATATATATATATATATATATATATATATATATATGTATATATATCAGGTAAAACACTGGGACACTGGCATTAGATCAGGGGCCCATGTTATTGCTGCACATGCTCTCTGCTGCTCAAGATGTGCCAGCGAAGCTCCTGATCTCACCACATTTTAAGAAAATTGGTCTAAAACTAGCTGGAATAAGCTGAGCCCGGATGCTGGTGGATTGCTGCAGGTTATGTTACTAATATGTTCCTCATTAAAGATTAATAAATCTCACCCTCTTTATACCCACACTGACCACACTGCCATCCACCGGCTCAGTGAGAGCAGACCTCACCCTGTCTCAACCCGAGCATGAAGCACAACTTCATCAGATCGATTATAACAATCTAAATTATCACGTTATAATTGTTGTTATATTATATTTCACATCAAAGGAGCTTAAACTAAAATTTGTTTTGCAACCACTTTAGAAAAATGGCAAATACATTAACCTTGTTTTTCAGAAGTATTTAAAACAGCAACGCAGACCTGACAGTGTAGTCCTGAATACTGCAGACCTGAACACTGCAGACCTGAACACTGCACACCTGAACAATGCAGACCTGGACACTGCAGACCTGAACACTGCATGCTGGGACGAGCCCAACAGTTCGCAGTTGTTCTAAATGCAGCAAGTTCAATACGCAGACATTGGTAAGATGCGGAAATTCCCAGCTTTCGTGAACGCACCAGTATTATTGCGTGATGACGGTTGTTGAGCCTACGCGATTCAGCAGGACCGCGCGTGCGCCTGCAGGGCGGAGATTGGGACGGCATCAATCAGTTAGGTCGCATGTTTGGATCCCTGAAAGTTACCGTCAGCGGACCAGCTGTAAAATGTCTTCTGGGACGCCGCTTGTAAATGAGCAGCAGGTTTATCGTCGACGTGATTTAGAAGAGCTGCCGTCAGAACACCAGAGGAGATGGTCTGCTGCCCAACCGGTCCACGGTCCAAGGTTTACCGGACTACATCAGCAGCCACACCGGGTGAGCACAAGTACAGTCAGTAGCTAGCTGTAGCCTTCTAGTAGATGTGAGGCAGAGCGAAACCACAGGGGCGCTCAGGGTGGCACTGGTTTCACTGTGCGCTGAGCTCGGTCCCTGGTGGGTAGAGACCAGGGACCGAGTCTGTTGACCAACTCTGAAGTATTCAGTTAGCTGCTGTCCAGAGTAACGAACACTGAAAACCACAGCCAGGAGCTCAACTCAACTCAACTTCCTAATACTACAAAGTTTCTTTACAAAGCAAGTGATAAAACCTGAGGTTCGCCTGTAGTAAGTCCACCTTGGAGGAGCTGCTGTCAGGTCAGGTTATATATTAGCCCGATGGATAACACATACAGAATAATCCAGTGAGGTCAGCAGGTACACAGCTGTCATCTCTTCTCTGCTCATGTGTATACACACACACACACACACACACACACATATATATATACATATATATATATATATATATGTATATATAGATATATAAAAATGTATAGATCACGTGACATTACCAGGCCTCATCTTGACTTCAGTCACAGTTTGACTTTTAACACTATTATGATTTGACACGATTAGTAGGAATTATTATTTTGCATCACAGTTATTTTTCATTTTTTACTGAACAACAATTCAAATCATGATCATGTGACATTTGTTTTGGGTCTGTGCCAAACAATAATGTTTTCTTGTGTCTGGAGAACAACCTGCAGGTCTGGACGTCTCTGCAGCACCACAGTGCTTCATCATACCTTTGACCTTTACCATTAGATTGCAGCTCCGTTTGGATATTCCTCTCGGCCATACAATGGTTATGATATTCTAATCGCGCAGCCCTAGTGGGAAGATAAGCAGTCTTGACGATGAATGTCAAATTGAGTTTGAGTAAAGTTGGTAAGTACTGACGGTTCTTACCGCACCTGAAGGGCTTTGACTACTATTCAGAGGTAATTCTGCCCTCAGTCTAACCAAAGTGGGAGTTCAGACTGCAGACACACTGCACAGTCACTGCACATGGCAGGGAAACAGACACTGGATTTTACAGTGCATTCTGGGAATTGCCTCGGGAGATAATGCTTTAATGAGGAAGTCACTGTAATTACTGTTGTCTGACTTGTGCAGCTCACGTCAGCATCGGGAGCTGAGTCGGGTGGTGTTTCTCTGAAAGCTTTGTGTTAGCAGACATGACAGATGACCACGTGTGAGACAGCGAGGGGCTTTATAAGGATTGAACTGATTCTATGTTTCTTTGAGAACGGGACTAATTCTTTTGAAGAGAGTGAGAAAGCCACCGGCTGGCCCAACCTTTGAGCTGTGAAGTGAAAGTAGCAACTATAAGCTCATGTGGCAGCTTCGTTCCACCGCTCAACTGTTTTTTCAGTGAATGTAACGCAATCAGAACGAGAAGGAGCTGTTAAACCTGATAAATCTGCAGGTGACCCGCTGCAGACTTCCTTTCCCTTACTGACGTTATCGGGTTCTCTATTTGCATTGGCTTTAAAATCTCAAACATTATCAAACAGGCACTTTGTTTTTTGCTTTGACGGCAAAACCATTGGGCTTGAGGGAAATGTGACTCCTGCCTCTCTCGCTCTGCTTCCATGGCGGTGAGCAAGAACACAGACTATATGACCAGCCTTTAGTAAGGACAGGAGGTTCTTCACTCACAAAGGATCTTTGGTCAAGTACAGGCGCGAACCCTGCAAGGCTTTTCTTGTACTTGTTTGTCCTTGTGTGCTAACTCCTACATTACAGGAGGGAGGGGCATATAATAAACACCTGGAACACATGATAATTAAGATTTCTATAGGACACAAGGGTAAGAAAAAAGTAGGGGGAAAATCTGCATCGTCAGCTTTAAAACAAAGCAGAATGGAGCAGGATTATTTAACATGCAACATGAATGGTACTGATGCAGCTCTGAGCATTACCGATGGAGATGTTGTGCTCGCGTGGAATGCTCCTCATTCTTGAACTTTGCCTCCACAGGTCGATGGCGGCCGGACCCGACCTCGACCTCCCGCTGACCCCAGCGCCGCGTGGCCCCACGTGGACGACCCCACCACCAGAGAGCCTCGGCTGGACGACTGCGAGCGGATGGGGACTCTGTTCGGGATGCTCAACAAGTGTCTGCGGGGGATGGGCTTCAGCCAGATGTACTTTGGGGACAAGATAGTGGAGCCAGTGGTGATCGTCTTCTTCTGGCTGCTCCTCTGGTTCCTGGGGATCCAGGCGCTGGGACTGGTGGGAACTCTGTGCATCATCATCATCTACATCCAGAAGTAATGAGAGCTGACGACCTGAGTGGAGCCTGCTGTTTTCTTTGGCTAATGCTTACACATGCGGGACTCATGCTAATGGATGTTTGGATTGGAGTCTGCAGTGGGTCTGCACTTTTTGTAGAGAGGGCTGTACTACTCATAGTGATGGTGGCTTAAGTGGGTTTCTAGAAAAGATTTGAAGCTTGTTCAATCAGAAGGTCCAAAGCTGGACCCATTCTTCAGGGTTGTGTGGACTGGATGTCCTCCTGGAGCAGTAACACAAGGGCTGCCGTCTCTGCTGCTCTCATCATGACTGCATGGTGTTGATCAGAGAACAGGAAGGCAGTGAGGGGAAATGGCTTCTTTCTTTTTAAGTCAAAGGCAAAGGGAGTGACGGTCAGGAGTCCCCAGCACAACTGCACGCGTCTGTGTGTCGAGTGTTTGACTTAAAAAGAAAGTAACACGCAGTATGATAATGTGATGCGCAAAACTCCAATCATATCATAAGAAACAGTGTCTGACGCCGACATGCAGTACATACGATGCTCTTGTGGAACCTTTCTGTAAAGTGTTTGCTTTGTGATATGTACTAAGAATGCACAGGATGGTGGCTGATCAGTGGGGGAATGTGATGTTATTGTCTCATAAACAGAATGTCAGCTGCTGATGCGGGGCCTTTCAGCGGAGGGGGGGCGCCGTCTGTAACACCGGGTCCTGAGCGGGGACCAGGCGTGAGCTACTTGCCCCTCCGTATTTCTCTCCTCTGTTCACTGAGACGTGGTGCCTGTGCCATGAACTTGCTTCCTCTTTCTTAAAAAAAAACCCCCCAGATGATCAGCGATTACTGTTACCAGCCCTGAAGTGGCACACCAGTGCCTTTCTAATAAAGGTGGAAGGCTTCTTCATTTCCAGGGAACTGACAGAAATCTGAAGCACTCGTGATTTCTCACATTCATGGAAAGATAACGAAAATAATGAATTGGTATTAAAGTTTTTAGTTCTGGGAACAGTCGTGGTTGTTGTGCCAGTTTTCAACTTTTACACTGGAGACAAACAAATTGAATATTCCTCCAGTTTGTATGATGCGGCAGAGCTGCAGTGACACATCACGGGTTGCGCCGACACTCTGAACCTTCAGTTGAACCTCGGTCATGACTGTTGTAGTTCAGAATAATTCATAGAAAATGCCTCTTTAATCATCATATCCGATTGTCATCATGCCCACAGTCCTCTGAGGTTTCTATATCTAATGAAAGCCTTGTGAGGCTCAGGTGTTTGTCCTTGAATGTGAAATATGTCCACAATCACCAACATATACATCTGAAAGTTCACTCTTCAAGCTGAGCTGGATGAAGCCAACACTGTCTCCTGTGAGTCACCCACATACTGTATGCAACTGTTGTAGTTAGCTGTGTATAGTCAGTGGTGACCTTTATCTCCAAAGCAGGAAGTAGAGTGACTTTAGATGGGTGAAGGAATGATCATAACATGTTGTTGAAGAATGTGCTCAACAGGGTTGTTTCTCCTCAGCTTTAAGTCAGTGGTGACTGAGGCCAGTGTGTTGGTTTAACACTAGCATCCTCAAACCAAGTTTCCTCAATTTTACCAACCGAGGAAACCTAAATCTGCTGAAGTTGCCCTGAATAGAGGAAACGGATACTAACTGCTAACAGTCATCATTAAGCAGACCATGTGTGCATATATGATCACCACTGACATATCTTAAACATTTGTTCCATCCACAATGCTTTGGTCTGATGAAAATGGTAACATATAAATATAGATTCATTTTGAGGAGAAATGTTGCATCAGGCAGTTGGAAAAAAGAAAAAAAAAACGAACCGACAACAACAAAGAAAGAAAACTGATCCTAGCACCTCATCGCTCAGATGAATATCTGAGAGTGTAGCTCTCTTTTACAATGAATCATATCCTACTCTTCTGTTATCATTGTGCATTTTGCCTCCAGCCATGTGATCGGAAGGTGCAGCTGTCACAGTGAACCCTGCACACACTGCTGCAGGAGAGCAGAGCTGGAGTCGCCACCCGCATGTTCAGGCTTACTGCTGAGTATATAAGGTCTGCAGGGGAAACAGTGATGTTCACACCGTAGCCAGGCTGCATTTGTCCTCGTTTAAAGAAGGTGTTATCCATTATTTTGAACATAAATTATTGTTTACGAGGTGTTAACACTAAGAGTTTTACAGGAAATAATGAATGAAATGTATTGCACTGTCTATGATTAAAAGCGAGCGTTCCTAAAAATGTTCTTTGGCTGTCGCATTGTTTTATAGCAGATAATGTTGACGTGTGATCCAGCAGTCGGTGGTCCTGTAATATTACTTTGGAGCGGCTATGTTTCCAGCTAAATGTTAGCATAGCACACCAACATGTGCAGACACCAACAGAGAGGCTTATTTTTTATTTATTTTTTGCACAGCAGAGGTGTGATGTTGGATCTCCAGTGACAGAATAAAAACACAACATCTTCAATTTAAATGTACCACATTAAATGCCTTCATATGGCTTCAAACATGTTTGAGTTTTGATAACAACCTTCTCCTACAGACCATATTGACTGTGGGACACACAGCTCGGTGTGCCACCACACCTGCGACAACACAACAGACTGATGTTGCCTGCAGTGTTCCCACTTCCTGACAATCCAAAATGTGCTTCATTAACATTGTCTATAATCACATGACAAGAAAAAGCTCCTCATGTCATATTTATATTTAATACCGAAACATCACACATTCCAGCTGAATTCAAAAAAGTCACTAAATCATTTTGTCAAGACCTTTTTTAATATTGACTTTGTTTGAAAATGCAAATAATGACAGAGAGACAAAGAGAACACGGAAGAGAAAAAGACGGTGGGTTGGAAAAATGGAAAAGTAGGTTCACAACGGAAATCATCTCACTGCTCGACCGCAATCATTTTGATTCACAGGCTTACATTACCAGACGGAACAAACATGTTCAGATCTTCACTCGGCGAGGTTTACCCATGTAGCCGAGCAGAGCTGCAGCTGCTGGGGTTGTGTGTGCTCTGCATATTGTGTTGTTGTATGGAGCTCGATCAGATTAGCACGAGTTAGTGGAAAGTCTCGTGTCGACGGTGACTCTCTGTCCGTCAGCAGGTACGTGTGTGTTTAAGAGTCATAAAGGTGACTCATAAATACTTGATGGTTGAGCTCATGATGACAAGGTTCACTACAAACAGTCAGTAACAGACGAGCACACAAAGCTGCATGACCTTTAAATAGAAACATCCATTTGTAATTTGAGCTTGAGTGCATGAAACAAATCCCACTGAAAATCAATACATTAAATATTTACAATATACAGCATTTACAGCAATATACATAGAAAGCACATTAGCAGCTTCAAGTTGAAAACCAATGAAGGCCATCTGAAGGATCAGAGCTTGTTTCAGGACAACGAGGAGAAACAGCCTCACATAAGGGCCTAAATAACAGACAGTATTTGATCCACAGCAGTGACACTTTTTTCATGTTTGTGACCATCAGACTTTATCATGTGTTAGTGGGAAAGGTCAATCTCAGGCAGCTTTTGACCGTCTACAGCTATATTTGTCATACAGCGTCACACTGGCTGGATTTCATATTTCAGTGCTTTGCAGGATTCCAGAGAAAAACAGTCGAGAGCTGCCCACCCGGGCACTGTGTACTTGTGTCGTGTCCCGCCCTGGTCTGAGTGAAAACAGTCCCTCTAATTTGACTGGCAGGGAAATGCTGCACAGCAGCTTCCACACATGTCGCTACTCGCTGTGTTCAAGCTGGCAGCAGCACTTTCACAGCGTATGTTTTCATTCAGACGGGGGCGTCAGGACGGTGACGTGTGGTTTGCCGCCTGTGTAATGGTAATGAATGAGCAGTACACACTGGGCCTGTCCCTCAGCTGGCTGGGTGTGGCTGAGGTACACGTCTGTTACATACATACACGGCCTAACCTGAGGCATCCAAAACAACCAGGGACATCATTCATCTTCATGCACACGTTTTCTGTATTTCAAAGAAAATCTACTGGACGCACAAACATGCTTAAAAAAAACGTCAAACACACTTTGGCATTATGTCAAATGAAAGAAAAACAGGCAGATAAAACGGGAATCAAGAACTTTGACTTGGACTACCATTTCCAAAAAAAAACAGGATTTAAAGTAGTTTAGTTAAGAACTGCTACACACTGGGTGGCTGCAGCTCCTTCACTGTAACATGTTCATCTCTGCTAACTGTTGGTTCGACTAAATGAGTCATTAAAAGACATCACGTCTGTACGGTAACTTCTCACTGCCACTTGTTACTATCTATATGGACTGTAGGAGATTTACATTTAAAATGTCTACTTGAATGAACACAAACATGAGTTGCAACCATAGCCAACAGTCATGTGAGCACTTCTCAACTTGGATTGTCCAAACAAAGAGTGAAGAGTTAGTGTCCATGAAGTCAAGCCGCCACCAGCAGACCTGTACGTTAAACTAAGACGGCATTCAGCTGAGTGAATGATTCAAATAAGCGTATAGTTTCCACCTGCTGTCCACCTGTAACTGTTCATGGACTTGCAAAACCCCTGTGAGTCACGCTCAACACCTCATCGTGTCGTCACTTCCTGTTGTTAACTGGTGAGCCCACAGACTGAGCAGCGTCCAGGCTGCTGCTGGGCAGCACACTGATGTTTCTCACTATCATGCTATCAGACTAAACACCATCTTAGATATTGAATATTAGTGTCATGATATAACACAAGTGTTACAGTAAAGTCGAGTCATTTTCTAACCTTACCTTACATCCACATTACTGATGACGATTTATAAATCGTATTGTCTTTATATTTTGTCAAATGAGAAAAAAACAGTCATCCCTATAATAATGTCAACATATTTGGTCATAGATATTGTGATACTTGGTTTTGTCTTGGCCCTGGCATTTATGAAGTGCTGAAGAAGAGATGTCAGATTCATGAGATTCATGTATTGTGTACCGAATACAGCCTAAACATGTTGCAATATTATTTTAAGGCCATATCAACCCAGCCCAGCTCAGAAACAAACTGCTGTTAGTCGTTTCGTCAAATGTCACTGATGTTGGATCTGTCAGTGTCCGTTGCCGCCCTCAGACAGGATGCGACTGGGCTCGGTGAACTTGGCTGTGGCTATGTAGAAGAGGGCGGGACCTGGCACCAGCGCCAACAGCGGCAGGTCCTGCTCCAGCTTGTCCAGCCGGGAGATGGAGATGATGCCGTACGCGTGGAGCAGCCAGTGGCTGAACAGGACGACCAGACGCTTCTTCTTAGCAACCAGGTTCTTAAAAGACTGTGGGACACACACACACACACACACACACAGAAGCAGGTTAGCTTTAGTAATACTGGGAGAACTGCTCCACATAATCACAAACTGAATGTTCAGTGATCCCGAAATGCTAAACATGAACCCTAACATATTCACTAAACACTGAACTTCTTGAAGTGCTAGAGACACAAAATTAATATTCCCTGCAATCATAAGACAAAACAGAGAAAGGGGAAGTGTGAGGAGAGGTCCTCATGGTGACCTCACTGCTAACAGAGTTCATTAACAAGTCATTCACTTCATTTTTAGATGTTAATTTAACTTCAAAACATACACATACAATCAAAGTAATGAAATAAAAGTAAATAAAAGTGTATAATAACACAAATTGCACATAGCTCACTCAACCCAATATCAAATTCTTAAACCTCCAAAGGACTCTTTTGAAAATGTCTTAAACTACAGTTATGGAGAATGTACTCAATATGCTGCAGATCAGGAAGGCAGTGAGTGCAGTGTGTGTTATCACCTGTATCTCAGAGGCAGACATGTAGACAGCCAGTGTGACCAGAGACAGGACCAGTATGATGTAGGGAAACGCATAGTCTGAAACACACAGCCAGAGTTATTGTTATTATACAGTTATTGTTATTGCAGCTGTAGTGTGGCAATAATCACAGGGAGACTCCTGAAGGAATTAGGAAAGAGCTTTCAAACATCAGTACCACGTCAGTAGCAAATACTCACAGAGCAGCCCTCCTCCCACCGCCTGCAGCACGGTGAGGATGGGGAAGAAGTAGAGAGCAGCGTAGATGCTCTTGAAGCGATCAGACTTGCCCAGGCCACATGCTATCTTCTTTACCAACAGAGGACGCAGCAGCATCATCAGCACCAAGCAGAACGCATAGTAGATCAACACGATGGTGTAGCTGAAGAAGAGACAGACGAGAGAGAGTTCAGGTCCAAGATAATGAGCGCTGACATACGGCGCGTAACAATACGCTGGAGAGTACATGATGGAGTCAGGAACAGGAGAAAGGCTTGGGGACAGTGGCAAATACAGTTTCTATACAAGAACAAGCCACTGCCAGTGAAAGCAGACTCTCGTCCTTTCTCCCTCTCTAACACAAACAACTTTACCAGCTCTGCCTTTGAAAAAAAAAAGTTGTTGTCTTTAATTTTGGAATACACTCAGCCCAGGTTTTCAGTCTCCCGCCCGTCAGTACTTACAGTGGGTAGACGGCCTCCTGGGTGCAGTGCAGCGTGTTGACGTAGTCCGGGCTTGGATTGTACAGCATGGTGTACCAGTCTGACAGCATCTGGACTCGACAGGATCGGATGGTGAGCAATCCCACCGGCTCTGTGACCAGCAAGGTGACCACAGCCGACACGCTGCACTCCAACATGGCTGTGATGTGCTGCAGCAGAGCACTGGAACTGATCGCACGACAACAGGCGGCTTCAGAATCGTTACACCTCTAGTCATCATTCCATCTTGGCCATTGTGTACATTTTATTGGTGTAGTAGATGCTGAAAGTTACTGTATGATATGTTTAAGATGCAAGACGACATTAAAATACAGACAATATATACATATAAATATAAACTTTGTCCAAAACCCAAAAACTACTGAAGGACTTCCTCTAAACTTGGATGGAGGATAATCCTGTGTGGCCTCACCTCTTTTTTCCAGAGTACCACTCAATGAAGAACCAGTGCAGCACCAGTGGTAACATGGCCATGAAGCCCAGATAGAGCCAGTCGTAGAGCTCCGGGGACTCAGTGCAGCGTTCACACACCTTCTGCATGTTGGTGCGCTCTCCGCGAGGACACACCTGGCAGCACAGACCAGAGATTCAGAAACAAATCCAGGCACCCAAAGACTCGCCGCACCAACACTTCCCCCCTCGTTCCCTTCTTTTCTCTCCCCAACCTAAGCCACAATTTAATGTTTTACACTGAAATAACACTAGCAAAATTGATGTGGTGAGAAATCTACGTTGTGTCTGTCGTTGAGGTCATGTGAGTAGTGGTTGTACTAGAGTGCATTTCATTTAAAAGGTGTTTCTGCTATTTGATCAGTTTATATACATACGAGGGGGCAAATAATTGGTGACCATTGCAATGCCACACACACCCACCACCTCCACCAGTCAGACACAAGGTGTAGTACTCACACCACAGGCTCCCTCCACTGATCCGTTGACCATCATCCTGCCGCAGTACAGGCCTGGACACGTTGAAATCATGGCTCCAGCTGCAAAGACAGCCAAACAGCAGTCAACACTGGAAAACAGCACCATCACCTCCTCACACCACCATACACATGTTGGGAGTGTGACCAGGTTAACGTTACACAGCATCTGACAGGGTCAGCTCAACAGTATTTACCAGTAGCTCGTATGCTACTTTAATGTGTGCCGTATTTGTCAAGCTCCTCTCCTCCATCTTTTCCATCCGTTCTTTCTTTGAAAACAAACAGGATGTGCGTCTAGGTCTATTGGATACGACAGCGGTTTCGACCTGAGAGCTGTCTGGGTTAGCTCGAGGCAACAAACACAAACTAGCTAGCTTCAAAGACAACTGAACCAAAACTCTGCAGCTGGGGTGTTACACTGCTTCAACTGGCCGCTACTAGACCTGCCATGCATCCAGCTGTCGTTTTATTTAGCAGGACCTAAAGAGACGCATCATGCAAATGATGTGAGCTGCTGTAGCCTCGGCAGTCAGATGTTGTTAGCTAGTCTACAGCTGAGCTAGCTAATAAAACCGCAGCATGATGTGCGACACGGCGGACAAACTGCCTCAACAAGCCGAACATCACCGGATGAGAATGTGAAAATGACATGCAACCCTGACCTACCCATTGTAAAAGCCACCCGTGATTAAAACAAGGCTTCTGTGCTGCTGTGTCTTCATCTGTTCCAACAACCGGATGGGGACGGAAATGACGTATCACAAACAGGAAGTTTGTGCAAAAACGACCCGACACGGTAGTTCAGGGACTAACGTAAAAATCGGATAAAAGCCTTTCGACTGGGGTTTGACCCTAACCTCAACTAAAATAAACAACTCCCTCAAATGACAAAAAAATAAACATATAAAAACAACCACGAATCATATGACGGTCTTACGTAAGTCATAATTTCAGAAGCCAGAGACGTTCAAAGTAGCACATTTTGAAATATTTATGTGAGTTTGTTAAACAGAAAGAAAGAAAGAAAGAAAGAAAGAAAGAAAGAAAGAAAGAAACTTGATTTAGATCATCAGAAAAAGCAAAAATGCTGAATATAACATGTGAATATATGTATGATGAGGCTGGTTGGAGCTGATGACCATGGTGTGATGTTAACACAGAGAAGTTGCTGTATGCGGTGTATTTAAACACACTTGGATAGTTGCCAAGACTAACAGCACAGACATAGAGAGGTCCATATATTATAATGCTGCTAAAGCCACACATCTACGGTAAATCTACTTTCTACAGCCGAAAACATATTCATACCTCCATGTACACACAGACATCCAGTAGGTGGCACTGTGGGACTCGGACGTGACGTACGCAGACTAGAAGAAGACAAATGACCTTCCTGTAAATCTAATCCACTTCCTGTTCACGCAAACCAGCTCCTTCAGTCGAGAAGACATCTTCGCGCTAACACAATAACAACATGCCGCTCCTGAGGACCCTCGCCCGCCGCGCTGCGCCTGTCCTGCGGGGACACACAGTCGCTCAGAGGGCTCATGTCTCCGGTAAGCCGGCTAAAGACGCCGTCGGCCCAATGGTAAGTTTACTGTAGTTGCTTAACAACCTCATGCTAACTGAACGGCTAACTAGCCGCCGTCTGTTGTCCTTGGTTGACGAGGTCGAATCCTGCGGCTAATGTTCACCGCCTGTCTTCTGTTATAAATGTGTCGAATATGTCCAAGTCAACGGTGTTAATACTGTTATAAGACTGTCCGTGTGTAGTGATGACGACACGTTCAGGTACAGTCGCATAAACGTGAGTGAAAGCTGAGTTAACAGTCAGTCTTTTGACATTAGGCCTCACCGGTACAACGATCCCAAACCGGAAGTGTCTAATTTATCCTGCTCTCTACAGTCTTCTCTACAAACATATACGGGATGTGTCGCTAATATACAGGATCATGACGGTTAAAATCCGTTTTCAGGAGATGAATTAGACATTTGCTCACATCCATCTCAGTGCATGTGTCAGGTGAATGACACGTGAGACTGGATGACAGGTGTACATGTTAGAAGTAACAGAGAAGCTGACCCATGTTTGTTATTCTACAGCGTAGTTAGTCTGAATCAGTGGTGGCAGTTAACGCAGCATAGACAACAGTGTGTCTGACAAAGTAATGTGAGCTCAAGGCGTCCCCGAGCAGTTTACTTAGGAACATGTTAACATTCATAACAAGAAACATCATAGGAGGTGGTGATGTCTAGAGAAGAGATGTAGGTGTCTAGAGAAGAGGAGGTGGAGCCCAGAGAAGAGGTGGAGGGGTCTGTCTCTGTTCAAAGAGCAAAGGTAAAGACTGAAGTCGCTTGATCAAAGAGGAGGCCAGTTGAGGAGATTACCGATATGAGTGTATTATGTTTTTAACTGTTGACATCACATTCAAGATGAACTCTGTTCTGCTGTTGTCTTTGTTATCTTTATATTATATATGGAGTAGCTGCTAAATCTGATCTGCAGAACCCACTGAGGTTGGTTCACCTTATCGTTCACTAGCTACTTAATAGAAACACTGATTAAAGTCCATAAACATATATTACAGATATAATATGCACCCTACTGTGTCTTGAAGGGAAAGAAGTAGGCTAGATGCTGCTGAAGTGATAATAGACATCACAATCTTATGCTCTGTTTCTAAAGTAAACCCACAGAAATTGTTTATGTTTGGCGGCCCAAATAAACTCTGAAGATTTGAACAGTGCTCAAAAAAAATGAAACCTAACAATGAGCACTGATTTCAGTTTGAGGTCAGCATGGTTAACACAGACAGACGTTGTTTGGCTCTCAGCTGACTCTGTCTCCTCTCTGTCTCCTGTGCAGGAAACTGTCGTCGGAATTGCCATGTTCTCCATGGCCATCCTGGCACCGTCTGGATGGATCCTGGCTCACTTGGAGGACTACAAGAAGAAAGATTAAAGTGGACATTTTAACAGCCTCCTGTCTCCAGTGACAACCTGGGACCATCATGTTATGTTTCTCTGCAGAGAAGAATATGGAACAAGATTTACATTCACTCTTCTACCTCTCCAACAGTTCCACTCCACATCCCGGATACAAACCAACTCAATACATTCAAAATTGTATTGTACATTTTTCCTCCTAAAAAGTATGTTACAAGATAAAATTTTAAACACAACTATATCGCTTTGATGTGAATATTTTCTCTCTGTCTGATAAGGTTTTTTATTTATAACGTTACAGGTTATTTTTATATTAATAGGTACGTTGAAAGTAGATTTTTCAGGTGAACTTGACTTCCCCATAAAAAAGTTTGTTGGTTTCATGCAGCCAGAGGACTTTGCTAACAGGATCAGCTGATTGTCAGGAGAGACCAAGTACAAGTACACTGACATTGTAGTTGGACATGCACAAAGAATGAAAATGTGCATGTGTTTTCTGTTCATTAAATGTATAAATTTGCATGCACTCAGTATTTGTATTTTGTAGCTCAGTCATTGTGGAGCTGGCTGCAGGTCTACAAGCCTCACTAGCACTACCACAATAAGCCACAATTGGATTTAGAAATAACTCCAATAACCTGTTTTCCTATCAACACGTGCCAAGTGTCATAAAATGATCAGTGATCTATCTGTAGCGCTCACATCAGACTTCACAGAGTGCCTCATAGTCCGGTCAGACAGACCAAACAATCATTAGCTTTTTCAAAAGCGTGAAGCTTGGTAGAGTTGTACAGTTTGGGGCCCTGAATATTTTAGGATCCACGGCAAAAGCAATGTGGCAGCATCCTGTAGTAACTGAATTATGGACTTTTTTTTACATCTTATTTCCTAAACCAAACACGATGAAAAAGATGATGACTACCAATAAGTTGATGGTCCAGGATCTGTCCTGGGGAAGAGTTAATGGTTGTGAGCAGGAAACTAGGGACTATCTTGCGATAGGAACAAACAATGCCCATTAACATGTTGACAAATGAGTGTTTAGTATTCAATGTGTGATTACTACATTATAACTATCACCTGAACAAACAAAACGGACAGACAGACAGATCAATAAGTCTGCTAAAGTACTCGAAACCGCATCTGTGGCTGGTTCCCACAACAGTAGGTGTCAACAGGACCACATGCCATGATCACACACACATCTTATTTTCTGTAGATTCTGGCCCCTATAGACAGA
This sequence comes from Diplodus sargus, assembly GCA_903131615.1. NCBI lineage: Eukaryota > Metazoa > Chordata > Actinopteri > Spariformes > Sparidae > Diplodus > Diplodus sargus. The sequence continues at coordinate 169,680 of CAEMYA010000209.1, forward strand.
TGTGTTGGAGCCCTCCTCATGCATAAACACAGCTGTTTGCAGAATGCATAGCAATGAGGTAACATCTCTATTTGTGGCTGTAAAAGACTCATCTATATGTATGCAAATATAATAAGTTAGGTTATCGCAACCAATTCACCACTACAGGCACTCAGGCTGATCCTCCTGTGAGTCTGTGGCATTGTGCTCTCCTTGTCCTTTAAGGTGCCTCCTTGGCTTCAGCAGGTTTTTAAATGGGCACCTCCCTAACGTTATGTCTCTTTGATTTAGGCCCGTAACATCTTTGGGGGGGCTCAACAGTGGAACCAGCACCCTGGTACTCCCCACACTGTCCACCACTCAATGACGTTGATAACATGGCAATAGTGAACCAAATTACATTTTAACTTGCCGTTGATATTTGTCACATGCAAGCCTGCAGCTGACAGACTGGGTTACTTGGTAACAGTCACTTTTCTTGAGAAAGCTGAAGTATTCAACATTCTTGATCACATGCTTGTCAAGGAGTAAGAAGCCCAGTATGCAGAAAGACCGTGCACTGCTGCAAACACCTGAAGTGCTGCTGTTGTGGAGAGACTCTCTGTGTAGCATGCTGCCCTGCCTGGACCTCAACACTCAGCTTCTCCCAGAAGAAGTGCCGAAGACTCTGCAGGGAAGGACACTCAGCCCTCAGTTAGGTGTGCCTCATTCAAATATGGACGACTTCGACCAGAAACAGAGACCTGAAAGTTTCAATGAGGAGGACAACTCCTTCTAGAGCAAAAGTGCTCTTCAGATGGCAGACAGAGAGAAGAGGCCATCAGCTTCAATCAGATCTGTGTCCAGCCTCAGCTCAGTGGACCCTGGGCCCAGTGGACCCTGGGCTCAGTGGACCCTGGGCTCAGTGGACCCTGGGCTCAGTGGACCCTGGGCTCAGTGGACCCTGGGCTCAGTGGACCCTGGCAGTGCACAGGGGCTGCCCACGCCCTGAATACTTCATATGGGTTAAATGCAGAGAAGGCATTTCCCTCTGTGGATTAGGGTGAATTCATTCAAAGCCCTACTCCAGTCAATGTCTCCAGAGGACACACACTGAAACTGGACTTCACAGTGGAGGAGGAGACTTCTTCTGTGAGGCAGTCAAACCTTTGAAATGACACATTATTGCCTAGTCATAGATTCAGGATGTCTCGTGAGGCAGAAGGAGTAGATATCAAGTATTTAAGGAAGGGAACATTTAGATTTCTTCAGGTAGGGCGTCATATAAACAGCTGTATGTTGCAGAGTAAAATTAGAAAATGGCTTATTGAAGGTTCTTATTAGTGCCTATAAAACAGGTTCATGGCTTAAAGTTATTTCAAGAAACAAGACAGAACCATGAGACTCATGATGCACGTGGTCTGAGAGCATCCTGCGCCGCCTTCAACAGCATCAACCACAAACTATCTATCTATCTATCTATCTATCTATCTATCTATCTAGTATGAAGATATTATGTGCTATTATTGTTGCAATTTTGGTTTGCACTATCTGGGCAATTTTCATACCCATACTTACTATTGATTAATAACGATACACTGCCACACTGTTTACAATTACGTTGTTCGTATTGTACAATTTTAAATATATGATTCTATTCTATTTGTTACCTTGTTATTATACTGTTTTTTTTGTTTTTTTACTATCATTATTGTTTATTGTAATATAACTGTCCTTTTAGCTACTTTGACAATTTGTTTGCTGCACAAATAAAATAATTCTAATTCTGATTCTGATCCACAGTTGCCCCTCACGTGGGGGCAGATGTAACAATTGTTGAGTGTCAAAATGTCGTGTACTGGTCCAACATGTATATTTTATATTTTTGTGTGAAGGGGAACTTGCAAATTAAGAATTTCATTGCCTGGTGCAAACTGTGTGTATATGACAATAAAACATCTTGAATGTTGATTCTTGAATACTGCTCATGGTTTCTGAGTGGTGATGTGGAAACCAAACGTGTTGCCCCTGCTCTGCCTCGCACCTTTGACTCTGAGGACAGGATGTGGGGACACGAGGTGACAGTGACATCATGTTGTGTTTCAGGACCTGAGCTCCTGTCTGACGTGTTCTGCACTTCACCTTCCAAAGTCCGAAGGTAACTGCACGGCCACAGTCCGCCTGTGTGAGCTGTGGAGGCTCTCTGTCGCCCCCTGCTGTCTGAAGCCGACCGCACCACCGTCTGATGGATTCATCCACCCCTCCCTCCTCTGTGCGGTGAGGCGTTCACGGGCTGCGGCCCAGCGTGGTTCATTTGCAACAAAAGCTGCTACGAAGCTGCTACTTCCTGAATTACAGCAACAGATGAGACGGACTGTCGGGCAGGAGCAGAAACCCTCTGAGCTGGATCTTTGTCCCGATACGCGGCGGCTCTGACCCCCCTCCCCAGCACCGCTGTCCTGCGTCCAGGAGTGTCGCCGCCCCGCCGCGATGGTGGAGACTCCAGCGGGCTGTGTCTTCGAGGACATCCAGTATGAAGACATCGAAGTTGAAGCGGTAAACTTTACTGGGACGTCGGCGCCGCTTCGCGGGGCTACATGCTCTGGAAGTGGAGCCTACGTGCTGCTACGTATTTGTGTGTTGGACAGCGACACAGGTCGTTTAGAAGTGACTCGGCTCGTGTAATGCGGTCAGTGTGTCCTGTCCTGTCTGTGGACACACACACAGACAGCATGTTAATGGAATGAGGTGTGAACACAGCAGCAACCAACTTCTCAGCCTTCACCCTCCAGAGCAAGGCCCCGGTGGTACTGAGGGCAGGCTGCCGTCCTCTGTGCACCGGTACAACTGTCAGGAGTGCCGCTGACAGTACTGAGGACAGGAAATACTCTCTGGGGCTCTTAAGACGCTCCAGTGAGCATGTAAAGCCCCTGTTATGATCTGTAGGGTGGATGTTTGTTTACCAGGGGCACATTGATCTGCTCAGGGTTTCCAGGGCCAAAAGGAGTAGCTGGGCCCCCTCGGACCCCCTGCTGCTGCTCCACGCTCTGAGTTTCTTGAAAAAAATCGCGCTAAAATGTGTGAACTCCTGCAGCCGCACACTGAAAAGTGTTGAAGTGATGAATTACTGAAGTTTGGCCCTCTGAGACGATTTAGTGATTCTTTGCTTTCAGCTCTTTTCACTTGTGCTCGTTTAGCTAGTTGTAGCAGAATGTTTACACGAATCTGATTCACAGCAAGAAACGTTATTTTCGCTCTGCAGATTAAATGTTGTTTATTTGTAGTTTTCTATCACATCAGAAATCAGTCGGGCAAGTTAGAAATGACGAAATGATATGCTCATGTGTTGAGTTAAGGAACTAAGATATTTTCCTAATCTGCAGAGAACAAGATGACATCGTGTCGTTCGACAAACTAAGCCGTTACAGGCTGTAGCTTTCAGATTTCCAGAGCGACATGGACTGCAGGCTCAGTAGGTGTCAGACGGATAGAAAACCTTGAAGTAATCTTTTTAAAACCAATTAAATAATGAAGAACTAAATTAACATCTTTGATATTTTTTTTTGTTATGAAATGAAGATTTTCACTTGAAAACGCTCCAAGCTAATTAAGATAATCCTCCATGGGAAAATCTACGGTCAAAATCTCTTGTTTTGTTTTGGTTCTGCGGCCACGTTTAGTGAGGTCTCTGTGCCTCTATTCATACGACGCAGAATCAGGAGTAAGTGGACACTAGTGGATCTGTTGGCAAACGGTGATTTGATGTAATTATATTATTGTAAACATTCAGCAACGACTGTTAAATGAACACATGTTGCAAATCATTCTTAGAGTCTCTGCATGAACGGACACATTTCAACCCAGTCCAGTGAAAAATGATCTGCTGCTGAGACAAGAAAGAAATTATGAAATTCAATAAGTCATGACTGAAACATGTTCGGAGTGCAGCTAGGGACCTAACTGAACCCTTGGTGAGTTAGCATGGAGTGACCCAAAAGCTAACTTACCTGTGTAAAAATGTACTTGGATAAAAGTTAAAGTTAGGTTAGATTAGATATATAATGATGATGATGATACTGTAATGATACAACTGTAATGATACAACTGTAATGATACAGCTGTTAGATTAAGACCACATGTCTGCTTGATGAATCTTAATGAAGCGCATTAAGATGTCAACACATCCAGAGGACTGGCCCCGGGTGTGAACCACGCCGTGTGCACACTAATTACTGTCATTTATGAATATTCAACCAGAAAACAGGCCAAAAACAATAAGCACAACGAGCTGAGAGAGCAGTGTGGTGTCAGCGAGGCAGAGCACCTCTCACTAACATCTGCACTCCTGCTGCTCACTGGCTGCTGCTCGTCGGCTGCTGCAGCTGCTGACTCGGCTCCTTTTGTTTTGTCCCAGTCTCACACAGTTTATCAGGATTGTTCATGTGACTTTTACTCTGTTAGTCTGTATCTTGAAATGTAGCAGAGTACAATACTTGCCATGAAAGATACTGACACGCAAGAAAGATACTCAAAGAAGTGCTGCTATACATAAGTACAGACGAGTTGCAGTAAACAAATGTAATTTGATGTTATACTGTTGTGTTGTCTTTCTTCAGGCTGTTGGCAGAGGGACATTTGGAGTTGTCTTCAAGGCCATATGGAAAGGAAAGGATGTCGCAATCAAGACCATTGAGAGCGAGAATGAGAGGAACGCCTTCCTTGTTGAGGTAATGTGAACACCTTTTGTTTACGACAAAAGATTACAACAGCATCCTGACACATTTAGTGGAGAGAGGCGTGCAGAGTTAGCTTGTAGAGGAGCCCTGTCACTAGTGGGAGCACGAGTCTCTGTATGGTTGGTAACTGTTGCGTGGTCCTGCAGCCTGTACAATAAGTGTCAGTGTTGCTGCTGTTGACACTCGTTGCCAGTAACAAAACAGCGAGCACTTCATCTCCCAAAGCTAGTTCAAGAAAATCAAAGTGTTTTGATTCAAACATATTTTCCCCACTTAAGCAGAAGCCAAAGTTCTCCAGAGTTAAATGTCTCTGAGCTCGAGCCGCTGAACAAGAACATTATCCTGCTCACATGTGAAGGAGTTTAAATGGGTTCAGTTTGGATTGAACTCAGGAACTGTCTGATCACAGAATAAGTGAGTGAGATCATGGATGTGATCAGACATTCAAGGACCAGCTTTGTGTTCTGTGGATGTGCTCGCGCAGATTCAAAGTGCTGTGCAGTGTTTCCAGCTCTGGTGCAGCCCGCTCTCATCCACAGCCGACACTTAAGGAGATGTGAAAGTCAGCTGATGAACACCCGCAGCTTGTTTCAGGCCCCATGCTCTCATTATGTGTTTGATCACAGCCATGTTTGTGTTTGTCATATGGATGGCTAATGTAACGATCCACCCGACCTGTGGAATGTCACAAGTCCTTTTATAGTGTGACGTTTTGGAGATTTAGCTAACCCTTTTAATCTGGAGTACCCTCCTCTTTTAATATTTCTTGGTGTTTTCTGCCATTGTGAGCAATGTTAGAGTGGTTGAGTGCAATTAATGATTTTGACATATGTATTTTTAATGTATTTTTTATTGTCAGTGTGATGAAGCACGTTGGTTTGTACCATAACATTACACTTCTATATAATATTGAGTAGTGTGTATACATGCTCCAATGTGACACAGACACTGAGACCGGTGAATGAATATATTGATGGTAACACATCTGTTTGGTTTGTGCACAGCTCCGCCAGCTCTCCAGAGTGAATCACCCCAACATCGTTAAACTGTACGGCTCCTGTGACAATCCAGTAGGTATACAACACCCAACAGTGTGGAACAGAAAGAGAAAGTAAAGTTAGTGAAGGAGAAACACACAGTTGGTAGAATAAAACTCTCACTATGCTTCTGTTAAACAATTAAAACAAATGTCAGTAGCCTTCTCAGATTGAAGCTCATATATAATTTCACACACTGCTAGATGACAAGAGCTAGAAGTCGGTGTGGTGGTGCAGTGTCACACTCACTGAGATAACACGGTGTCAGGACACCGTCTGTGGTGGCTGAGTGTAAAACACAGTACGATCAATAAGTATGCCTTCACCGCTAACGTAGCGTGTGTTTGTGTTCTCAGGTCTGTCTGGTCATGGAGTACGCAGAATGTGGATCTTTATATAACTGTAAGTAAATGATGTCTGTTAGAAATCCTCACATGTTGACGTGGCATCACGATCAACACATGAGCTAGAACTTCTAGAAGTTTTTCTGGAATCACGTTATTTGTATCATTCTTTGTCAGTGGAAATGTTGTAATACCACTAGCAGAATAGTTATAAGGATATAAGGACTGGAGGTGAGCAGTAGTGTGATCGTGGTGTTGTGTGTTTGTCCCCTGGTCAAAGTGTTGCACAGTGCAGACCCACAGCCCCACTACACAGCAGCCCACGCCATGAGCTGGTGTCTGCAGTGCGCCCAGGGAGTGGCCTACCTGCATGCCATGAAGCCAAAGGCCTTAATTCACCGAGACCTCAAACCGCCAAAGTAAGTCTCTCTGTGATCCAACTTGTGGACGTTACTCTGAAAACACACAGAGCAATAGAGCAGATTCTCATCCTGAGTGAACGATACTGTAAACGAATGACAGATGACACTAAACAGTTACTGGCTGGTGAAGAACAAAAAGCATGTACATGTTGTTGTTTATGTTTAAGGGGTGACATATTTAGAAATGCCTTAGATTTATAAATGCAATATTTTCCACTTAAATAATAATTTAAGTAAAAATAGTTTAATAGATTAATAGAAAAAATCCACTTTTTGCAGATAGATGCATCCTGTGTGCTTTAGACTGAAGTAAGAGCGATGAACTCTGCTGCCCTCCCTCCCTTTGGTTCAAGGGCAGCATGGTACATGTACAGAACCAAACCCTTAACTTACCCAAATCTTATCACTTCAGCCATGCTGGTAGAGGGTTAGGGTTAGAGCTCTGGGGATAGCAGTGTCAGTTGGCTGGTCTGTAGTCAGTCTGCGACCGTCTGTCAGTCTGCACTGAAACACCTGAACCACTAAGGAAACAACTGTCATGGTGTTTTTTTAAGGCATTCATGGTCCGCAGAGGATGACCCCTACTGACTTTCCCTCTGGTCTCATGTGATTGAAACTTGATTTTTCATTGAATTATTGTAACTACGGGATGGATTTCCATTATATTAAGTTCACACATTCATGGTTCCCAGAGGACGATGGTGATTACTTAAGTGAATCCAACACATCGTTTTTTTTCCAGATTTGAATACGGAAGCTTCTGTCTGATCTTTTGAGAGTTGCACATGCTCAGTCCGGCGCAGCCAGCTGACCAGGTTCAGACAGACGCCCCAAACAGTGGTTACCTTTTCAATATCTTTACTTTAGTCTCTCTTTCAACGCAGCACTGACTGTACAATGTTTGAGCCACTTGATCGAGATGAATGGAAAGAAATTAATGAGCCGGAAGTTTTATTAACTTCAACACACATGGGGAATGAATTATTGTGTCCACCTGGGTGTTGGGTTTACATCACAGTGGAGCTGGAGGTGATAACTTCCCGTGAATACTGCAGAGTTACTTGACCCAGGAGGAAATAAAAGCCAGATGTTAGCAGGTGTATGAGGGGTTTTTGGCCAGTGGGAAAAGGAACGATGGTGTATAACATACTGCGAGTCTCTAATCCCTGTCTGCTGTACTCTTTCAGTCTGCTCCTTGTAGCCCGCGGCACCGTGCTGAAGATCTGTGACTTTGGAACAGCCTGTGATATTCAGACCTACATGACTAACAATAAAGGCAGCGCAGCCTGGATGGCACCAGAGGTGTTTGAAGGTAACTTCTCGTTGTGGAGCTTCGGCCAGAACTTCAGCTAAACTCCGAAAGATGATTTCAGTCCTGAACGCAGTCACTCAAACTCTGCTGTGTATCCCTCAGGTAGTAACTACAGTGAGAAGTGTGACGTGTTCAGCTGGGGCATCATCCTGTGGGAGGTCATCACGCGCAAGAAACCCTTCGATGAGATTGGTGGCTCAGCGTTTTGTATAATGTGGGCCGTCCACAGAGGTGAGCAAGATCCCGCACCGACTGCGTCTATAGCAGCTGCTCTGGTGATGTGCTTTATGTTCAAGGGTCAGTTAAATCACTTTAATGTGAAGTGGTAACAGTATACCAGACGATCCCACTGAACATTAGTTGGAATGACAACATGTGTTTACAGCTGTTGGGGAATACGATTACATGTGTGATTAAGTGATAACTGTAAAATCTGCTAACTGTCCTAAGATTATGTCACCCAGTGTCATTTAGGGCTTAAGACTAAATGTAATGATATATATGTATATGTGTTGATGCCTTGTGGACGGAGCAGTCAGAAGGAATGTACACATCCGAAGATGTCGAGGTCGCTGTAGCTTGTGTTGCGGTTATAGTCTTTATAGAGACGACTGGATGAAAAGGCAGCTCCAGGCTGACTTTTGATTCTCAGTCGATCATTGGAGGCGCGGCAGACATTATTGTGACGTCGTGTTGTTCACTGTGACGCAGGTACTCGGCCTCCTCTGATCAAGGACCTGCCAGAGCCCATAGAGACGCTGATGACCCGCTGCTGGGACAAAGAGCCCAGCCAGAGACCGTCCATGGAGGAGGTCAAGAACACCATGAGCAATCTCATGAAGGTAGTCACATCACATGCATTGTGTCTCTGAGCGGCATAAACAAACTACAGCTAACGTATGAATTAGCTTTAGAGGACAGCAGGCAGAGCTGATTGTGACAAACTGATCCAGGATTAAACCGTTAGTCGCACACACTGCCAAACTGCGATGAGCTCTTTTTTCAAAGTGCTTTCTTGGTGTGTTTGGTTCTTCAGTACTTCCCAGGCTCTGATGAACCACTCAAGCTCCCTCACCAGTCCTCAGCCACCGGCACAGGTAACGCAGCTCCGTTGTTTCTGTTACGTCGTTGCTTCTGTGTTCAGGTCTTTGTCCGTGATTTCATGAGTCCGTCTTTCCGTCTGCAGGCACTTATGCTGACTATACCATCAACAGTAACAGGAGTGACGACAACACAGAACTCAGAAACTCTGTCGGCAGAGACGAGACCCTGAAGAGCTTTGAGGCCAAATTCCCACTTCAGTTCAAACCCTCGAAGGTAATGAATCCACACAAATGAATCGTCTGGCATTATGCTGCCATGTCCCAGTCCGTCTTTTCAACATTTTGTCTTTCCCCTCAGACAGCCACATTACGTACAGGTCTGTCCAGGGTGTCCAGTACAGACAGTCAACAAGGGCGCTCACAAAGCCCCACCCCCTGCACCAGTCCTGTAACCACCACTGGCCAATCAGAGCTGAGGATGACGTTTAGCCCCACAGGTAGGGAGGAAGAGTTCATACTGAAGCTGCTGTCAGACCAAAACTCTGGCAGTTAGCATTCTAACAATAGCATGCTAACAGCAGTTCATTCATTATGCAACGCTCTATATTTTAGTGTTAACTTGCCGCCAGACAGCGTGTGTTCTTCTCTGCTTCTCACATTATCTCACCATGCAGTTATCAAACCAGACCATAAACCACACACACTTATGCACTTGTTTAATACCTGTGACAGAGCCTGGCTGAGCAGTCGGCTCTCTACCAAAGAACTGGTTGACTCCTGCTTCAACAGGTTGAGTTTACCTGGAGGCTGACCTCTCCACGATGACTACACTCAGCTTACTCTTTGAGTCATGTTGCACTGTCCACACTGCACCACTAAGGGGCATCACAGTGCAACCTGTCAGTGTTGTATCTGTGTGTGTGTGTGTGTGTGTGTGTGTGTGTGTGTGTGTGTGTGTACGCTCTCTGATGCACTGACAAAGACAGATATGTGTGTGTCTGTAGCTACCAATGGTTTAGACAGTTCCATCCCCTTGGCCTATCTGAAACTGGATCACCAGTTACAGGTAAGTTGACAATACAATTATTGATATTATTATTATTATTATTATTATTATTATTATTATTATTTGTTGATCTGTTGATCTTGACGGTGTATGTTGTCCTGGACCACTGAGTTCTGTCTGTTTGCTTCCAGCCTCTGGCTCCGTGTCCAAACTCCAAAGAGTCCATGGCTGTGTTTGAGCAGCACATCAAGATGGCCCAGGAGTACCTCAAAGTTCAGTCAGAGATCGCTCAGCTGCTTCGGAGGAAGTAAGTCAATTCGCATATTGTATCCTTCTGTTAATCCCGGAACTTCTGTGATGTATTGTCAGTAGGGAGGAGTTCTCCAGGTCCACCATTAGATTATTTTTCCATTTAAACATGTAGTCTTTGCTATTGTTGGACTGTCACGTCTGTATTTCATAACTCACTGCTCAGCCAACCCACATCTTTCTGTATGCAAAATCGTTTGGTAACCATGGTAACAAGTATGTGCAGTGGTACAGGGGTTCTCCCTTGGAAACAGTGTGAAGGGTGATACATGGTAACTATCCTCACTGTAATATTACACCTCACCCTGTTTTCTATCTGTTTGTTTTTCATAAGACAGGAGGTCCAATTCCAGTCTGGAGCAATACGTTTCATTATCAGTTATAAGTCGGGTTCAGCGCTGCTTAACTTGCTGTCAATCACCAGAATTTAATTTCCCTGTATGGGTCCTTGTAGCACTGATGATGCATCACCTAAACTCTCCTATAAATGAGTTACCTGCCAGTCTGAATCACTTGTTTGGACCACACAAATTGAAGGCAGGTGTGAATGTGACCTGCTACTATGTACTGAACACGTAAAAGTATTGTAAAGTGAGATAATTGTAATCTGAGTGATGAAGAGACTGATTTCTACTCACAAACATGAGCCAGTGTGGCTTTGATAATCTGGAATTAAAGACAAGTTCAAGGGCGTTTGCTGCCGCTGGCTCTCCTGTCACTCTGCTTCTGCATGAAGGGAACAGTTCAACATTTTCATCAAAAACTCTGATTCAGTGTGTTTCTGCGGGTGTGGCGAGAAGATCGATCCTCCACTGGCCCCAGCCGCCTAGTAGATCAGAGTTTGACTGGCTCCATGTATATTTTCACTGTGGCAGCCAACAAGTAAGACTTCAGTGAATATGATTGTTAGAACAATGAGAGAGAGTGCTTTAAAGGGAGCAGAGAGAGAGAGAACAACTGCAAGTTATTACATTTCTGATAGCTTGGATGAAGAAGGTTTTCTGTTCCTTCTCAGACTGCATCACTCATGGACTTTAACATGTCTTGACAGTCGTGGAGACTAAAGATTCAGTTTGTTCATCAGTAGAATATCACTGAATGACAGGAGGAGAAATGTCCTGTTTATATCCGAATATCCAGAACAATAAACAAAATACAAATACTTTGTCTAATGTTCTGGATATTCGTTTGTTCATCCATGCAATGAAACATATGAAGTGACAGTGTAGATTATAACCGTTAACCTACGTTGCCCTGATCACACTGCAAAGGGAAATGTTTCAGAGACAGATGTGACAGAAGAAGCTCCATCTCCTCTGGAAACATTACCGGTCCATTACAAGTATGTGGAAGTGACCAGGGTACCTTTTCAGGCATCAGACCCACATGTTGAATTGCTATCCATGTAAAAAGTGTCCATGCTGTGCAGACAGTAACAGGGACTCTGTGCTGCTCCCTGTGTTCAGACAGGAGCTGGTGTTGGAGCTGGAGCAGGACCAGAGGGAGCAGCAGACTTCATCCAGACTCATCCAGGAGCACAGCAAGCTGCTGGAGGACAACAGCACCCTGTCCACCCACTGCCAGGGTCTGAAGAGCAAACTGAGCCTGATCAAGAGTCAGAACCAGCACCACAGCTAGAACAGGACAGGAGGCGGCACACAGCACACAGTCTGTCGTCTTCTGGACTTCTGACCACAAAGAAGGGAAGGGAAGAGGAAAAAAATATATTTATCTCACTACAAAACAACCTATAGAGATACCATTCCAGTGAAACAGTGAGTTTGGGATCACAAGCTTTAAGGTCAAACTGAATCTTCAGTCAAATCTAAACTGTAATGATAAGACAGCTGTCAAAACTGTTTTGGACACATTTGTGATAAAAACATGTGGCTTGTGAGCCTCATCAAGCTTTCAGCATCATTTCAAACTCTTAGCTTGTGTGAGTTTCACCTACCAGCCACAGACGGTACCCTAGCTTAGCATGTAGAGCTAACTGCATAGAGAGGTGAAGTGAGCAGGGCAGCCCTTTTGTTGCAACACCACCCTATTTTCAGAAGAAAACATCTGGTGGTTTATTGAGAGAGACAAATCATTTTGTGATCCCATTTTAATATGCCATTAAGTGTGATGTTTGTGAATTGAACTGTTCAACTTGAGAAAGTTCCAATTTGTCATGAAACTGATAAAGATTCTGAAAATATTAAAAAGCAGACTCGTCGGTCAGTCGAGCTGTGACGCCGTCTTGTCAGACGCTCATTAAACCCATCACGGAGACCTTGTAGAGCCGGTCCGGCACATGAGCCGACTCACAGAACTCCCAGAACTCCCCTGCAGCGGTCACTAGATGTGTTGTGATTTCACCTGTGGTGACGTACACTGGAGACATCATGAAGTTCACTGAGCAGTGTCACACAAAACAACATTAGATTTTAGTATCTTTACAACAAATGTCTTCTTGACTTGCAAAATGATCTTTTAAATCAACAGACACTGCATGTGTGATTCATGGCACATCTGGAACAGGATCAAAAGGTGTGTACGTCTGGACACGTTTTCTCCAGCTTTGCCTCTTCAAGGGTTATAGTTAATAGCCTGCACAGCTAATACAGAGCATGCTGTGCTGCTGGAGTTTCATTTCCCAGAGACACTGAATACAAAGACTACAGTCAGGACGGTCATATTGCTGAGAAAGATCCAAGATGAGAAGTAATGGAGCTTAAATCAAAACCAGAGACGTTACAGCTGCTGAACAGCGACATAGAGAAAATAATAAATTACAAGTTTGATCAACATAAAGAAAACAGGCCAAATGAAGTTCAGTTTGACTTTGAAATTAACCTGAGCTCACGTTGTTATCCAGCGGTGAATCAGCTGAGAGAGAAAGTCAGTGTCAACACATAGCAGCTCAGATTTCTTCTTGGAGCCTCCATACGTGTGGTGGTGGGGTCGACTGTTGACTGTATTTATTATGGTGGGACCAAAGAAATCCTCTGCGACTGCTACTCTGACGTGGACTGGCCTTCAGCTGCAGGTGTCGCCTCCTTGCAGGGTTCAGATTTCACCTCTGTTTTATTGTGTTTTCTTTTTTTGACTTGTTGAAAAGAAACTACAAATTGTGATTTGTAAAGTCTGACTTTTTATATATTCAGTTTATCATACTCATGTTATGGTGTTTTATGAAAAGAGTGGAGGCACTTAGAGAGTGGGTGGTATCCTTTTGAACCAGTTTTACTGTGAATACAAGACTTCAGAGACGTGCTGCCTCGCAGCAAAGGGAACGCTTTGTTAAGAAGGCTGTTTGAAATGGAAATGACTGTAGATTAATGATCTGTTTAAACTCTTTAGTTACTTTTTACACACAGTTATATTTCACACACTTGTATTAACTTCAATTCTGCACTGCACTTATTTGGGTCAGAGGAGTCTGCATGTGTTTCAGTCTCTCTTCAGTTTCTGTGGCGTTGGATTATTTTGGGATGAACTGTTTATTGGATGCATTTGTTCAGACGTTGCCTTAAGATTGTTTCTGTACAGGTCACTTTATCATCTCAGTTTATTTTGTCCACATGTTTAATGGAATTCCTGAAATGTTTCTCATGTGATTTTAAAAATGTACAGACTGCAATTATATGCTTTTACAACATTAAAAAACATTTATAGTATTTTATCAGTTGTCTTAACTCACAATACTTCTGTTAATGCAGGTTTACTGTTCGTATGGCGGGGACCTCTCCGCCCAGGACCAGCAGTCAACCTTTAATTCATTCAAGCCCAATGTGAGATCAAGACACACCCAGAGATCTGTTGGATCCAGATTTTTATTTGGATTAGAGGTGGGCATTGGCAAGAACCTCACGATACGATACGTATCATGATACTTTGGTCACGATACGATACGTATCATGATACTTTGGTCACGATACGATACGTATCACGATATTGTGATATAATAAAGATGAAAACACAAGTACCTGTATATGTACATCAGATGATATTGATCAGAGGACATATTGAGTCAAAACTATTTCATTCAAAACAGCCTCTCCATTTTATTAATTCCCATGAAATTTCCGGGCAGTAATATTCTCTTTGTCCAGCTCGTTGTTCTTGCCATCTCTCTTAACTTTGAAGCCAAAGTGCTTCAACTTTAAATTGCGGAGGCGTTGTTAACTTGCCATCCATTTTGCAAAGACCTCAGCCACTCTCTCTACTACAGAGATACACCCGCCGCACAGCAGAGTCGCTCTCCAGCGATATATCGATATTTGGAGTTGAAAAATCGATATTGTATTGGGTAGCAAAGTATCGCGATATATTGCCGTATCGATATTTTTGCCCACCCCTAATTTGGATCCACATCAAATTGTACTCACTCAAAGACGCCGGCCACTTAAACATGGCTGATTTCTTTATTTTTCTTTCAACCAGATGATGAAGGATGTCCAAGCTCACAGTGATAAAGAAAGTGAGAAAAAAACTCCTGGATCTGCACCAAAACATAATGTGGTCTACTCTTGGCTGAGGACTTCCTCCATCCAAGTTTGGTGGAAATCTTTTCAGTAGTTTTTGTGTAATCCTGCCCACAAACCAACCTAACAATAACTGACAAACCAACCAGCCGGACACAGGTGAAAACACGAGCTCCTGGGTGGAGGCAATGATCCCCCGGGATCAAATTAAAACTTAATTGATGACATTATAGCTATTAATATTAATCTGAGTCTCTTTAGTGCAATACAACAAATCAGTGTTTGTTTACGAGAACTTCGTCATGCATTAGCTTACATACTATTGAAACAGTACAACCGATTTAAACAAGTGTGACACATCTTCTCAAAATAAATATAATAATAATGATAATAAACCAATGAGCTCTTCTTTTCTTTACCCAGAAGTCACTGTTGTTGTCACGATAACTCGATATGCACGACGCTGGAGTTTCAGAACCTCAGAAACTACCTATTTACTGAATGACTTATCTTAATATCCCTGCAGAGATAAAGTCTTTGTGTTTTTAAGAAAGCGTCAGGGCCACGGGTCACCCAACACATACTTTTGCAAAAGCAGGATTAAATCAACACACTTGAACCATTTCTCAATATCCATTCCCTTTAACCTACTGTCTCCAGAGTGACAGCCCCATACATCACCCTGTCAGCAATGATGGCTCGCTCACATTGCTATTTTTCTGGATTTAGGTTTGCTATGACAGTCCTGGAGCACCATCCATCATGATGTTCCAGGGGCGCCGACATGGCCTTATCAGATACAGCACTGTTAACTACAGTTACAACAAGATGATATCATGAAGGGAGCGCAGACATAGCGAACCAAATCTGATTGAACATCATCAAAATCTCAGTCCCACATTCTGTGGAGGGGGCACGGTGCACTCAGGAGTGAGTGTCCACTTTGCACTTCAAGTACTGCAACTTTGAAATGACTACGGGTCCTGCCTGTATGTACCGCAGCGTGTTAACTATTGTGGAGAGCAGCACATGATGGAAAGGTCTTCAGAGGAGTGAAGTACACACCGTGTGGCTGGAAGTGAGAGCACTTACAGCAGAGATGATGAATGTCCGCCAGAGAACAAGATGCAGCAAGTCTGCAGCAGTGCCGGCGCTGCTGAGGACGTAGAGGATGGTGAGTGTGAGCCCTCACACGTGACCTCAGCCTTCTGCTCGCTTCCCATCACAGTCGGACCTCTGTTTTATGGTCAGTACCTCCAGTCCAGAGTGATTGTTGCGTAAATAAGTTAACATAAGACATAAAATATCTATGGTGCCATCCATGTGAGGCCCATATATGATATATACCATTCCTTTCCTACACAAGTATGTTTGGTGCCTAAACCTAACCAGACTGCAACAGTGACAATGTTACTGACGCTCCAAAGTCTTAATATGTGAACTGATTGTCAGGAAGGTTTATTCTGAAAGTTTGTTCTGTGTTGTTACTAACTTGGCTGTGCAGCCTCCACTGACCGAGCTGCTGTATTTGATCTGTTGGAGTGAGAACGTGTTAGAACAGCTTGTGTACCATAACACCATACATGTGCTAATGGTTATTGAGGACAGCAGTGCACGGTTGTCTGTCGCAGCATCGCCATTTTTTTAGAAAAAAACAATAAAGTGTGACACTCACGTTTCATGCCTAAAGAATCACCGGACACATGGAAACCTTGAAGTCCAGGGTTAAATTCTTGAGTGTTCAGTGTTGAGGCAGCCATGATTAAAGATGTAGCTTTGTGCTGACAGACCTTTACAGTGTGTCTGGTGTGTTAGACAGACCGTGTTACAGAGAATCAGATCAGAATCTCTTCCATCGAGCCTGTCCGGGCTCTTTCTGCTGAGCTCACTGTCATTCCTCACATTCCTGCAGCCGCTGTGCACAGCAGTTAAAGGGCTCGTCCGCCTCCATATTACACTTCACAGGCACTGGAATGATGTTTCATTGAGTTGTTTTCTTATTTTAGTGCCAGGAAGAGTCGCTGTCAGTGCATTCAACACTTCAGCCCAGATCTTTTGACAACAGTGAATTAAGCATCCCAAAATCAGTCCAGCAGCATCACCAGGTGAGCTTTCCTTCTGACACGCAGTGTGATCAATAACATGACATGCCACTGTAGCTCAGTCTGATGGTACGTCATTGACAACATGGTGAGGTGCCTCTGCCATCTGCTCGCATCACTCATATCAACCAAAATTCACTCAATTGTGAGACGTCAGGACATTTTCATTTACAGCACAGATTCCTGAGGCATGTAACATTTTGGAGAACAGACATACATCGGAATGGTGGATCTTTGTTTCCTCTACATGTGTAGCTAAAGTGTGTTGATTGAAGCTCCTGTTGGTAAGATTGCTAACAGTGCTGATGCTTTGGGTTTCCCAACTCATCAAACACTGACACTTTGGGATGGTAGGTCGAGTCCGCCACCATCCCAAAGTGCTAGTATTTGACGAGTTTGGAATGGGACTCGGAAAATCAACTTCCTCACAAACAGGAGCTTTTAAAGGAGCAGTTTGTAAGATGTGGCCAGAATCTTTGTTTTACACATCAACAAATGAACTAACAAAACCAACAGAGTGTGAGGAAATGACGTCTACGTACTGTGGTGCAAAGATGTCTGCTGAGGTTAGCATGCCTAGCAGCTATCCTGTCCCCTAACACCACTTTGTACCTCCACAGGTGATAGACTGATGTAGTTTCAGCTCAGAGGAGTAAAAGCAGCAGGTTCACTTTGTAGTCCAACGAGTAAAAAAAAGTAAAGTGACAAAATGTGAAGAGGAGGTGATTTTATACTCGTTCTTCTTATTAAACGGATATAGACAACTGTACAGCTAAATTCAAATGCATGACCTCACCCTGACCCCCTAACCCTCTAACCCTAACCACTGACTGTCAACCACACTCCGGTCAAACTGGACATAAGCTAAGTCAAAGTTCTGAGTCTTTCCACAGTCACCTCTGGTTCAGTCCTCAAGTCTGTCTGATGTCAAACATCACCCCCTGCTGTGGCCTGTCCCTCTACTGTCCACACCTGCCGTGTCTTCACGTCCTCACAGTCTCATAGTCCTGCTCAGAGCCGCTGTAAATCACCTCCTTACTGTATCTGCACTTAGGGATTATAAAACGGCATGGAAGCCATCCCTCAGCATCACTGTTTGAGGAGTTTGGAAACCCCAAGCGTCATTATTTGACGACTTGGGACTGGGAACCAAAAATCCACTTTTCTACCATATAGCGCCGTTAACTCCAAGGCCTAATGAGCTACACAGCAGCCCGGCGGAGGAACACAAAACAGTAACAAACAGCTGCAGTACACATCTGTAGTTCTAACAACACAGCAAGAAAGAGTACACAACATTTATTTGTATACTCGTCCACACAAGAGGATGGAAATACTGCAGGTCAAAAGCTTCAAATCCAAAGCATGTCTTGGAAAGAAGCCGTCGTCAAATGGGAACACATAGCTTAAGATATTAATTTCACATATTCAGATATTCATTCCAATACAATATTGTTATCTTTTCTAATTTCATGCTCAGTTTCATTTACTCCTTTAAACAGACCATTTAAGAAAGAACACTTGTATTGCTTTGATTTGTGGGTAAATTGAGAAACAAATGAGGTGAAACAGTTTGTCCCAAAAGTCATTATCATCATCATCATCACCTTCATTTCATCACCTTCATCATCATCACCTTCATCTCATCCCCTCCATCATCATCGCCTCCATCAGAAGCAGCAGCTGCAGTACAGCAGGTTATCGATGTTAACAGTTGTCTCCATCAGAGGTGTGTGTGTCTGCCAGGCTGCAGTTTCCATAGTGATGCAGTGGTTTTTATAGATCCCAGTGCTCCCTTTAAAAACAGTTTGACATGCTCTGTGGTAATTTGGTACACACACACACACACACGCAGAGGAAGCTTGTGGATGATAGTTGGACTGAATTTGAACCCAGCACTCTTTGTCACGCTGGTACAAACAGACATCAGCAGCTTTATTTGCAGTCTTTTAAAGGAGGTGAGCTGAATGTATCTGATTATTCATCTCTGCCCGTGGGACAGGTGGAGGAGGTGATGGAGGTTTTCAGAAGCTGTTTATCTGACCAGTACGTTGGATGGGGCATTCTGGCCCCTTCAAGTTAGCCTGACTACGTTAGCCCCTACTAGCATAACACACCCATGTCTCCAAATGGGAATACGCCTAAGAATAGACCCCAACAATTGCACTACTGCTTCCTGTTTGAGCAACATCTGGTAAAAAGTGCAGATGCCTGTTGAGGGAAATTCCTGAGCTTCCTTTTTAAACATCACCTGAACTAATGGGCTTAGAGCAAAGAGCTACAAAAAAGGGTACAAAGCTGGGACACCAGATAGTATCTGCTTCACAGAGTCTCCTTTTTTTGTGTCATTGCATAGAAACCATTTCTACACCAAAATAGGTGCATATGGCCGCCAATTAGCTCAGCTGGCAAAGCGGGCATCCCATGTAGAGAGGCTTTGTCCTCGCTGCGGGTTTGAATCCCGGCCTGGGGTTCTTTGCTGCGTGTCACTCCCCCTCTCTCACACTGATCCTGTCGTCTGTGACGCTGTCCTATCAATATTTGAAGTAAATAAGTGCGTATATGCAGTTTTTTTTTTTTTTTTTAGTGTGGATAAACTC